>NW_019060405.1:237601-276837 GCF_000696155.1 Zootermopsis nevadensis
GAAACAGTTGCTGTTTATTGTGGGAACCAAACGAGACTTATAAAATCTCCTTTTTTGGGCGAAATACCCATTTGTTGAACGTTAAAATATGTGGTATTTCTAGTTACTGTTGTGCCCCGAAAGTTAGTATGTAAATTTCAATTCTTGTATTGGCCACGAGCAAGCCGAGTCCTGTAAACAGTACAAATATCCCTTAACCGTTTATTATTGAGCACACAGTGCTTATCTGCGTAAATCTAGTTTTTAAATACAATTAAAAATAAAGGTTTACTTTTATTGGGTTCGGGGATTTATGGTCTCTTCAGACGCAGATTTATTACCGTCATGTTGGCAACGAGTGTGACTCTTTTGCACGATCTATGACGTCATAAGCTCGCCGGTCGATCCCATCCGCCATTTTGTATAATGTTTCTTTACTTTTAAATGTGTTGTTCGATCTCAGGTCTGGTGTCCCCAAACGTTTGATCAATTACGACTCATTTTATATGTATTTCTGTCAACGATACGTGAACATTCAACATGCCTTAGATGTTGGTTTCATGCAGGGGGCGTAGCTCAGATGGTAGAGCGCTCGCTTAGCATGCGAGAGGTACCGGGATCGATACCCGGCGCCTCCAATTTTTTTTTTTAAATTTCTTTATGTTGTTTTAATTTTAGATTTATTCAGATTACGAAATATATTATCGTCAGTTGTACATTTTTGTTCATGGCGAGATTAATTTGTATATGCTACTTAATAATTCATTTTCCATTTATAAGGGTGTTTTAGCTCCAGCAAATGAAATGGCCACTTCTTCGTCTTTTAAAATTTGTTATTTTTCGAAATTCACTTGAATTTGTTTAGCTCTAAAATTTATTAGTACCATGGCAATATATTTAATAACTTCAGCTAACAAATGTTTTTTTAAATACTTTCCAGGAAAAAATTATGTCTGTGCTATCATGTCCTTGTGCGAGTGTCTGTGTCCCTTTGAATTTTGAATCATTTAATCAGTTTCGTAAAACTGTGTGCAGATTTTATGGCATTGGCCCTAATAGCGATAATACCAACTTATGTTTGGAGTTGGCCAAGAATGTAAGTTTTCTTTAAATTTCTGTTTTGTAAGAATGTCACATTTTCCTCCACCCTATTATGAAACTAAAATGACTGGATTTTTGTACGTGATTGTAACATAGTGAAGAGTCATTGACTTACATTCCTCCCGTAATGACGATCATCCGCTTATACTTATAGGCCTCCAGTTAGTTTAAGAATTATAGACCTATTAGACTGTCATGCCTGTCCTGTATCATCTGCCACTCATCGCATTTTGGGGGTAATATACGCTCGTTTTCTTTTTGTTTGCTTTTCGAACGATCAAATGTGAAACTAGAAAGGAATCTAGCTGCAGACTGTGTAGACAACCCTTTAAAACATAATTATATACCGCCTGCCGTAACATTCCGTAAGTGAGTTTTGCTTATAGAGTGTAGCTATTAGTGGGTTTCGTATTATTCTCAAAATAAGCAACTGTTATTTCACCAATAATAGTCAATTGAACTTTGTAAAAGCGGCTCTGAACTGAATTTTTAGGTGATCTATTGCGCTGTGTCGTAAGCGTAGAACGTTTTATGGTCTCTGTTCTGTCTTTTGCGTCTTTCAGTTGAGGTGCTGCCATCTGTCGGTGGCTTTACGAACTACACTACTATAAATAATAATAATAATAAGTTGGGAATGGCTGATCGAATTTTCGTGAAAAGTGCTATGGAAATTTTTGACCGGAGAGAATCAACCTGTGTCAGATTTCCTCACATTGTTTTTAACATCCATGTTTGCCTACCATCTACAATTGGGTCTTCCAAGGGGTCTGTTCTCTTCAGGTCCTCTAACTAAAATTGTGTGTGTATATTCTATATATAAATTGTGGTCGGTATTAATACATTATAATAATATTCTGTCAAACCAACTGGCACAAGTGTTGCAACGTTTTCTTTTCGTCGAAGGAAGTAACATTTCTTGTTTTAGCACCTGATGTGGCAACATTGCTTTTCGTGTGGCTCCGTGAGATTCTTCCAAAGTTTTATGAACGAAGCATTTAAATAACAGCGAAGGTCACGCAGCGATGGTTGAGACCTCTGGCGACTGGAAGGAGGAGATGAAGGATTATAATTGAAGATCTATCGATAGATTCTACTTTGTTGTCAGAGGTTCGCCGCGGCAATGGACAAAGACAGGCTCACACACACACACTTAGACGAATTCAACATTTCCCATTCCTTTATTTATTTTTAAGGCTGCCGTGCACGATGGAGTACAGTATTAAAGATTTCTCCATGGTTAACAAGGGCAAATGCCATCTTCGCCATAACAAAGTCAAGAAGGACAAGGTGGTCGGAGTATTAAGGATGGGAGACTTGAGAAATGCTTACAAATTTTTAGGTTGAAAACAAAGGGAATAGCTACTTGGAAGACCTAGTCGTAGATGGGATGCCAATATTAAAGTGGGTGTTATAAAATTGGGTTATGATGGTATTCACTTCACAGCACTTCTGAAACGTTGATAAAATTGTACCAGGCAACACGGTCCAACAACTCAACCGTGGAGATGGAGACACTGTGTTTCTCTGAAATGTTGGCACCTACCAACGAGTCTACGTGGCGCCAAAACCCACCGCCGTGAAAACCTCAAATCTCATGAAGTTGCTTTGGTTTATGGTACATATGATGTTGCCTAACAAATAAGAATTATTTTCTTCTCTCTTTGCTTGTGTTTTCTTTCGTCCATACCATTAGCATTAACTATTAGCTGATGTGTACGTCCTATTTCATGGAACGCAGTATGAATTGGATCAGGTTTGGTATGTGCTGCACTCTTGTCGTCCTTTTTCAAGTTCAGAACCGGTAGCTACAGCCTTAACTCGGTGAAGTGGGAGGGAGGGAGGATAAGAATGTTGTGAACAGTGGGGCTGCGGTGTGAGAGAAAGGATGTGGTCCGGTAGAAAGTGATAAAAACCTAGAGCGAAGTCTATGCTCTGGAATAATTGTCGAGAAGAAGGTTGCGTTCTAAAGCGTGTACTTGCGTATCGATTTGTGCTGGAGGAATGAAGACACGCTAGTTCTAATCTATATGAAATTATTATTATTTTTATTTAGTGTTCTGTCTGACGACAGGTCCATATGAACAGGATCCTTCCATCCTTTTCTCGGACTGGGACCTGTTCATATACGTTCTTGGCAGATGATCCAGAAGTGGTTTGCCATTGCCTTCTTCTGTGTGTGAATGGAGTAATTGTTGGGATGCCACGGAGGAAAACTCCGTGTTGCCTAGACCACGGCCTTGCCCAACACAAGTTATAAATTCGGGCACCGCCGGGAATCGAACCCGAGACCCCAGGATTACAAGGCCAGCGTTCTAACCGCTAGACCACCGTGGCTCACCTATATGAAATATAGGGACTTAATTGACATTGAGTCACATTTGGGTGGTGTTTTACCCATTGTCTGATGTATATTTAATATGACGGAGAGTGGGCTGTAAACCGTTTTGAGGACGGTCGATATGGAAGATACCTGCAATTATGCTGAACAGTGCTAATTGTCTGACATGTGGGCTACTTAAGTTATGAGACGTTTTGAAAGTTGGCTTGTTACGGTGAGACCATGGTCTGTGGAACTGGACCGTTAACGGATCCATTATTCATCCCTGCGATTAATACGGAGCAGCAGTTTAATTATATTTACGGGTAAAAACCTAAAAACTCAGAGAGAAACCTTTTCCAGTACCATAACATTATCTTTGCAAATCGAATTGATAGTACAAAATTTATTTATTTTTAAATTAAATTAAATGTGAAAATATGGTCACGGCGACTGATGGCAGATTCTTGCCAAACCACCGTCAAAACTTGGTTTCAACTTGTTCCGCATCGTACAAGCGGCGCACTCGTGGTCATAGGCGTGACGGACATTGGCTTTTATGTTATGATTGTACAGATTTTGTGTGAAGATGGCTGTCGTCTGGGTTGTAGCGCCGTGTAGTCTGAAACGTTGGTAAACGTCTACCAGACTATACGGCGCTACAACCCAGAAGACGGCCATCTTCGGACTCACCGCCGTGAAAACGTCAAATCCCTCTTAATTTCATCATTATACAGGTTACGCAAACTTTGAAGTTTCGAGTTGAAAATGAAGTTGTGAAGTTGCTTAAGTGACTTATTTAAATTTTCTTCGAATACATCAAATTCGTCCTTAGCTTGAACAGAAATACCTGATATTTCATTACAAGACTTCACATTTAAACTCGTAGATGACAGTTAATGTATTATGTGGACGTTGAAAAATGCATTTCCAATTCTGTTGCTAAGTATGATGAGACCTTGGATTAGTCTCTAAATTATTTTCGATAAATTACTTTGAAAATGTGTTATAAAGTTGCCAATAGGTTTTGGACCTAGAATCTAGGTTTCAGATAATCCCGCTTAGGTCATCCATGTGCTTTGGCGGTTCCCCCCCCCCCCATTTGCCATTTTGCCTCTTCCTGGTAAAGATCTTAAACAGGACAAACCTCCCGTTCAAGGAGTCCTACCAAATTTCCAAAGAGTTACTGTATCAGAATTAAATCTAAATCGGTGCAGTCTGGAGGGGAGCTGAGGAAGAAATAGGTCCCAATAGTCTGCTATTTATGCTCCTATGATGATTAAATATTGTAGGCGCATAGGATTGTATCAGTCCTTGCGCTGTAATTTTTCACCCCTAGGCAAATTTTTACATTTTTGAACACAGAATTATTTCAGCAGACGTCTAGCGAACAAGACCTGCGAATTTGCACCCCCCCCCCAATTTTTTTTCCGGTGGGCCCTTTTGAAGGAAAAGGTCTGCACATACGATTCGGGAACAATCGACATCCTTAAGAAAACATTCGCCAGTAGATTTTAGCTATATTGCAACGTGCATTCATCAGTCTCGGCCATTTCCAGCATATATGTGACGGAAATATTTTCAGAAGGGCTGATGTTTGTATACTCTCTGCAACAAGTCAAGCGCTTACTATTTTCTAAGTTAGAAACCGGAAGTTATATAAGCGTATAGCAGCGTCATAATTCCATTTATCCGTGATTTCCTTCTATTTGTCCATATGTGGCCTTTATCTGCCTTCCATTATTTACAGCTGTTTGCCAGATTCTGTTAACAAAAGACACAAATATGCCTGGCTAATTTGAAAGGGAAATTAATTAATATTTATGACGTTTCTGAGACTTGTGACCAAGTTCCACGGCAAAACGGAGGTGACATCTAATTTTCTTCGCTTGGCCATCCACGTTCTTTGGTAGACAAGTCATTGGTTAGGGGGCTAGCATTTATGCAAATATTACATTTGGAAGTTGGGAGGTATGTTCACTTTATTATTAAATGCATCTGTTGTATTCGCGCAGATAACTCATGCAAACTGTGCGGTTATATAAAAACAGCTATTTGCTTTATAATTTACATGTGGAACTCATACCAAGAGCATATGGAAATGAAAATGGGCACCGAGATATGCAGATTGTGATATTTAGAAGATGTGTTATTGTTTGCCCGCAAAGCAAAACAAGAACTGATTGTCAATATTATCGTGTACATTATTATTTTGTTATGTGTTCTTCATTGGCGATGCTAGAAATACTAAGGATTTTTTTCCCCCCCGTGATATCTTGTTCACTCGTTTTCCGATTTAAATGTTCCGTGTTCGAATCTGACTGTAGACTAATAATTTTATTTATAAAGTACATATTTCAGAAGAGTTTGTGTATGTGTGAAGTGTACCATTTACTAATATGAAATGTTAATTAGTATGTCAGCCCTCAAAAGGATTAATTTACGAAATAAACCGAACGTTGAGACCTAGTTGTTACATCCCTGCTTCGTACATGGGAGGTCCGAGTTATCTTGACTGTTGTTCTCTTCAGTACCCCCATGCAAATTCCGGGATAGGCCTTAAATTAGTCCACGATCGTTTCCTTCCATATTCCCAGTTAATTATTCATTAACTATCTGATCATCAGACATTATAGTATAGTCTCAGGTATTGATAGTGTCGTTAAATAAGCCACAAATAATTTAATGTCTCTTCCTCAGGTTGTAGATAGAGCATAGCTGCTAATATGTTGCATAAGCTGTGTCAGACAGCTGACAAGAGGTGGCCCACCAAACTTTGTAGATGTGAGGGGTGGAGGGGAGAGTCCATCGCCATAAAACCTGTTACAGACTGCTGTTAGACATGCCGTCGGACATGGTCGCAGTGTTAAGGGCGACCTAAACAGAGACTTGATTTATGTGGCTCAGGATAAAGGCCTTTGGCTAGCTCTTTTGGACACCGTGATGCACCTTCGGTTTCCGTAAATGCTCGGGGGAATTTCTTGACCAGCTAAGAGACTGTTAGCTTCTGAAATGTGTTCTTTGTAGTCAGTTATTGTTATTATTATAGAAAATAAACAGTAGTAGTAGTAGTGGTGGTGGTGGTGGTGGTAATAGTTCAGTAGTTTCGTGGTATGTAATCAGGATGGAATTTGTGTTCCATTTTTAAGGTATAGTGTTTGATGCCTTGAAGGGCATGCCATTGAATAAGATGTGAATCTGTACGTACACTTAGACATTAAGAATCAAGCACAGATAATCGCTTTAGTGATATTCGTGCGGAAGGGGGAAGGGGAGAATCAGAAGAGAGGGGGATAAAGAGTAGAATATGAAGAAGTATTAGAAGTAAGGAAAGCAGTAGAAGAAAGGTTATACCGATGACTGGAGACAGAGAAAGAGAAGTTGGAATGTGGTCAGCATTCACCTTGACCAAACAGGTAGACACACACACACACACAGAGCCAAAATAAAGTAAAAAAGTTATCTTGAACCAATAGGTAAGCCAGCCTTTGGAATGATGGCCGCCCCAGGCAGTTCTACTGCTGTCTTCATGACCAATACTATCGCTTGAAAATTGCTTCTTGTTCGATATTTCTTTTTAAATCGACATCATCACGATTTGCTCATTAAATATTAACTAAGCTCCTAGACGAATAGCTGAATCGTTCCCAAATATGGTACATAGACGTACCAGGACAAGCATACCTGTTCATGTGTGTAGTGTTGATGGTATGGTACGGTATCTTGAGAACGTTGGAGTCCGAACACAGGATGTGACGGTAAGGGTTGCCGAGTCACGAGCAATTCGCATATCAGTATTCAGAACGAAAGAATAAAGTTCAGTAAGGTTCAGATATTTTGGAACGACAGGAATGGATCAAAATTATATTTATGAAGTGTCGAGAGCAGTTTAAATTCTGGAAATGCTTGCTGCTATTGTTTTTTTTTAAGATCCTGTGTCCCGCGCCCTGTCTAAAAAAACTGACGATTAAAATGCACAAAACTGTAATTAATCTTCTTGTTTTATGTGAATGTGATCGCGCAAGAGGAGAATTCCGGTGATGGGCTCCAGACTTGGTGGCGAAAAATGCGTGTTTCTGCGGGGTATCGAATCTTGTTTGCCCAGCTCGTGGCCAGTCACTTTACTGACTGAGGTATCCAGCCTTATTTATTAATATTTTACCCTACATAATTATAAATTGTTTATAAATGTTTTTATATTATATTGGCATTTTCATGGACCGATAAGGAAATAAAACCAAACATTTCGCAAAAGAAGAAAATCTCTTTCAAAATATTTTACCTCTAATTGCTTTGACTCATTATAATGTTAGTGACAGTTAAATATGCTTTAATGTTAATACCTGTGCATCTTGTTCACAATATTCATTTCGTTTAATTCTCATAATAAAGAGCAATAGTTATTACAAATTCTTGTATGCGTATTTGTAATTGTGGAGTTACATGTTTACTTTGAGGTAAAGCCGCTTAATTAATAGTGAGTTTTGTATGCAAATCAGATTAACTACGCAGTGGTGAAACTCTAGATAATTGCTGTACTGTGTAACAGTCCTGATGCTTTGATTGTATTTCCACTTGAGTTCTGCCAGTAAAGTCACAGACTGGAGTTCGGAGTTCGAATTTAGGTGGTGGCAGGAGTTTTCTCTTCGCCACTACGTTTAGAGCACCGATGGTGTCCTTAGATACCCTATCCAGTACCTGAAGCTCTTTACGGAGGTAAATATAGCCGGAGCATGAAGTTCGGCACTTACGTCCATCTAGCGCAGAGGGTAAAATAATTTGGTTCGGGGCAAGAACAGAACCCGGGCGGATTTTAGATGATGTGATATTTTATTTACGAAAACCTGAAGACAGTAGTGATGTTTGTGGAGACCTTACTTCTTCATAAGTAGTTCCATTGCCCATGCACCATTCCATGAAGACGTATGCGATGTGGAGGTATAGTTCCATGCATTTTTAACCTCGGTGCTAGATGGTAACATACTTGTACCTGCCAGAAGTCGAACCCCTGCCATGCAGCTCGCAGCCAGTCATACTGACAGAGCTGCTGAAACTCCAGTGTCCACATTTCTTTTCCGAATAAGGTCTCTCACTTTCTCGAAAATAGTCTGTTGATTCAATCTCCTCCCCCTTCCTCTCTCCCTTTTTAATTCGAAAATAGTGCGCCATTACACACTCCAGTTTAAAAGCCAAGGCTACAGTGACGTCATTTCCGGTTGGCGCAGTAAGTATGCGTGGAGTACGTCGGTGGGACGATAGGCCGGAAGTGGATGTAACGGAGATCCATTGTGCAGCCAGATGAATGGAGCGTTCCCCGTTCCCAAGTGCGCGTTTATCACACCTCGTGGCACTCGAAATGTAAAACTCACTTCAACAAACATGGTTACGTTTCTGTCTGCATTTAGTGAAAAAAAGAAAAGATCTATTGCTGTATTAATATCACAGTTACGTAAATAGTAACACCCATTTATGTGTTACTGAAATCGCTTTAACAGTCCCCAAGCATTTATATATTACCATAGTTGCTTTAGTGTTAAGGGTACACACCTTTTCTGTGATACCGTACTGTTTTTCTTATGTAAATTTGTTTGTTGCGACACTTAGACCGAACGCGTCTGCCGTGACTGTTTACGTCACTACCAGTGTTATGTCTCGTTGATGGTGTATAATTATAGGAGTAATTCTTTCCTGCTTCTAAAATCATTTGGCAGAACGTTTGTTTTTATGAATTATAATTTTGTAGACAAATGTTTATGCTAATGATATCAATTTATCGGGGAAACTGTAATTAATAAATGGCGTGAACTTTTCTGGGGAACGCAATTAACAATTAGAAATGAGGTTCTTGATGAGATTACGAGCACCATAAGTTCGGCTTGGAAACTTGTGTGACCTACTTTACAAACGGTTAAAGCTCAATATAATGATATTGTCGGATGTTTTGTATCATTGCAAAACGTTGTGTTTTATTTGGGGGAAGATCATTAAATTAAAAGAGTTTTAAAAGAAGATGGTCGGATGCTAGATTAAATAAGCTAGTAATTTAGGATACAGTAGGACATGACAAGAAACTTCGTGATGCATGCGTGTTCTTGACAGTGAAATCTATGAGGTTACGATTAGTTGGGCATGTAGCTAGTATAGGGAAACAGAGAATACATGCACAATTTTTGTGAGGAAATATCTTAATATACAAATAACTTGTACGAATACCGAGGACACTGGATAATAACATTAACATCAATCGTGGGAAATTGGTTGTGAGTGAGGGGTGAGGGGGACGGAAGTGGTCCACAGACGTGCCCAGTAGAGGTCTATGATGTTAGCAGTGTTGGACCTAAGTTTCTACTCCCACAGTGTTAGCTGCTTGGTTCGGTTATGTTGTGCAGTTACCTGTTTTAATAAACTTTCTGTGATTGTGTAAAATTCCTGTCTTTTTTCCAACCATTTGCGTAGCTGTTAAGAGAGAGAGGGGGCTCCATCTCACTCTACACACACACACACACACACAGACACACACCGAGAATTCTAGTCGGTCATTGACACGAGCTCTACTATGGCTGAGAGACTGCTTACAGTGTTGCCAATCTTACGATTCTTACGAAAAAAATACTACAATGATCGTCGGCGTTCGGGGATGAACGGCGTCGAATGTTAAAAATTGTCCAAAGTTTCGGTGTACATTGTAGTTGCCATCTTCAGGCTGAGTTTGTAATTGCTTGGCGTTTTTGCAAGTGTTCTCTGCCCTATGCAAGGTTGCCAAAACTCATCCATTCATCCTGATGTTGGCAGCTAGTGTTTGCCGAAACGTTGGATTATTGTCGATATTCGAATTGGCTTATCCTCCCTCAACAGCCGAAGTTCTGCATAGAAAACAAAAATATAAATACTGTTTTTGTTTCCAGTTATTTGTTATTTATTTTCTTTCATATAGACCATTATTCCGTATTTTTTTTTGTTATAGTTCATATGTAGACCCTCCCAGTTTTGAAATACCGGTCTTAAACCGTGCTAACCCTATTTATTTAATTTCACAACAAAATACTCTTGACCTCTCTTCTCTCACATCTGCAAATAAATTCGTTAAGGGTCCAACTCTAACTTATTCAGTTAAGAAAGTGTCGTTTAAAAAATAGGGAAATATGACAGAAAATCTATCTGTTGAGCGCCCTGGTTGAGCTAGCCTCATATCTGGACGATCCATGTTTTCTGTCTTTTTTACTTGAAGATGGAAGCAGAATCCAGCATCCGAAACTTTGTAGGTTTATTATTTAGACGACAGACAAATAACAATTTTACGTTTTATCCATCATGCATCATCGTCAGAAACTTAATACTTCGATTAAAGCATCCGTTAGCCTCTGCATTCCTGGTTACCATGGAACTGGGTAGTGTGCGACTGGTAGCCTACATAATGGAGCTGGCCGAATGGACCGAGTACTGAGTGAGTGAGTGAGGACGCTGTTGCCTTGTTACATATAGGCCATGGGAACCGTACCGGGTCACGCAGTGCCGCATTCTTTTGTTACTTTACTTGTATCCATAGGCATTATTGTGTTCTTTGCGAGACGTAGTCATGCACGAAATGTCTGTTTCCCTCATACTGAACGGAATTCGATTAAATTTTGTATTGGTGACAAGTTGAATGTAAACTTGTTCCTGGTACTTATTAAACACCACCTCATGAAGACGTCTGAAATGGTAGAGGTATAAATTCACTCTTTCTTGACCTCGGCATTAGATAGAGGTGAGTGGTCAGCTTCACGTGTTGTCTGAGCTCCTGGTGCACATTTGCTGGTTGGGCCTCACAGTCGATATGTGCACGGAGGCTAAGAGAAAAGTATTTTGCCCCATCTGGGCTTGAACCCCATCCAGTGAAATCTGTTTAGCGAATTCAATTTTGGTTCGTCCTACAATCTGATGGCAAGAAACCACATGACATGTGCGTTCAGTTGGGGGCAGGATAGTATCCATTATTGGGATTTTGTTAACGCTGTCACAAACTTCTAGATTCCCTAAAAGGAATAGAATTTCTTCGTTAGCTGAGTGACTGTTCTCCGTGGAATTAGTCGAACGGCAAAACAGAGAACCCAACACCTGTATCGAGCACATGAAGCCTGGAATACTGTTGATGGCATAAACTATAGAGCGTGTTAAAATGTACAGCTTTTATTAAAGCCGTGTTTGTATATTATATTTAACAATAAGTAAAAATAATTTCTGACTGTACAGTGCGATTAGCGTTGTATCTGCAATTAGTGTTCGTCGAAACAACTGACGCATGCCTAGTAGCAAGAGACCGCACTTGGAAGATATGCAGGCCCACATATTTTATTTCGTATTTTTATAAAGATCAGTGTACTTTTGTTATTTTATGGTTGATAAGCTAAATTTTGCTAACTGTTATGTTTTTCTAGTAACGTATTTGGAATGTTTTTCGGGGTGTAATTTTGAAAACAAAATTTAATGTATTTTATAAGCTTGCTGGTTCCGGACTGATCGTCCTGGTTTCAGATTGTTATAGGGAAGTAGAGGACGACTCTGGTGCCTACATAACCTCACATCCAAAATGTGCAGTTGCGCAGTCTTAATTTGACCAATCACCTTTGTCCATGGAACCTTAACTCCTTCTCTGTAAACCTTCATAGCGTCATAATTAGGGTCAGAAGGACTGTAGATGTTCCTTTATTTCTAATTGAGCTTAAACATGATCGGAACTAACGTCATGGAGCAGAAGTCATTCATTTGGTCAAGAATTTCTCCTTCTTTTATAGAACCCTAAGCTTCAATTTCGTATTCGCACACAGCATCCAGGTACTGGATTTTTTCTGAACCGGTCCACATCCACATCTTTGAGATCCTTTTTAATCTTATTCTTTCATCTGCGTTTAGGTCTCACACAAGTGGTCTCTTCGCTTCATATTTTTGACTAAAATGTCATTTTCATTTCTTGTCTTTCCTGCGCGTGCCGCACGCCAATTCCATCTCGTCCTCCATGATTTGATCACCCTAATAGGCCTAATATTTGGTGAATAGTATAAATTATGAAGATTCTCATGAGATTTTCTCCAGCCTCCCGCTGCTTTCCCGCGCATTTAGTTCCAAATGTTCTCCTCAGGATCCGTTTTTCAAACGTCATCAACAATTCCACAACTGTTTAAAATTGTTAACAATAGATGCTTTGCAATAACAACTAAGAATATGAATAGGATCTTTATCTTTCTAGGATAAGCATATTAAATTACCTCAGTGTACAATATAATTGTGATGTGTTGAAACAGACGTTATCACAAAAGTTTCGGGAATCATTTGTCTTAAAGGGTGTAATAAAGTCCCTTCCTAAACTCAATTTCTTGACTTAATACAGATTTGGTTTCTCCAATGACTCACTACGTAATCTTTAAAGCACAGTACCGTCTGCTTTAACATTCAATTACTGTATTTTGTCGAAATATTTAATGAGGTTATAAAAATAAGCAGAAATTGTTTCCTGAAACAGCGTTTATATTGGTGCCAAGGTATTTTATTTGTGGGAAGGACGGAATATTTAAATTCTATTTAGACGAACTGAGTGCTCAGAGATTTTAAAACACGTCAATGTGATTTTTGTGTTATCGAAACTGTGAATAATAAATCAGCTATTGTTACAGACCTTTATACAGGGTTTGGTGGGGTGAAAGTGTCAATAAGTCACTACTACAATACTCAGCTTTAAATGCACGTTGAATTAATTAGGTACTTAAATAGTTTCGTTAACAGTAGATTTTTCTGTTTAAAAACTTTGATAAGTACAGATTTAAAAAAACTGCCTTCGTTAATGTATCATATATTGAAGTTATATAATAGCGGTATAGAAACTTTTTGATTTGGCCTATCAAATAAATAAAAGTGTGAGAATCTGTTTTTATCAGTCCGCTTAGAAAACCACGTCATTCATTTATTCATTCATAGAGAATCATCAGTAAAGTCGCTTTCTAAGGCCCGTTCTCCGACTCAGTAGTTTGGTTCTTAACACCCACTACTTTCAAAACCGTCTCTGCGACTTTCCCTTGGCTAGGTGAAGCTGCTCTCTCTCTCTCGCTCGCTTTACTGTGGCTGCATTCACAGACAGTATACCCTACATTCCTAGTGAAGATAAAGAACAAACATGAACCTAATTACACTTCATGCCGTCCATCCATCCGCTTTGAATAGCATCACAACTGCCAAGACACCGCCATTTTGTTCAGCGTTACCCATGCTTAAATTATTACGAATAACCTCTTTAAATTCTGAAGAAATATGCCTTTATTTTGTAAAGTATGAATGACGACTTCATCATTCCGTGTTTTATACCGCAAGTGAAGTAGGTAGGTATGTCTGAAACAGATTAATTCGTCACTGTAGATAAGCTTGATTGATTTATACTTAACTCAGTTGTACAGCCTGTTCTGTACTTTCTACGTATAAAACGAATCAAATAGCTAAGTAGCTTAATCTGAATATTTGTAGCGGTATTTCCTGCGCAGTACGTGTAATGGTTTGTTCACCTGAAAATAGGTACCGTTAGTGACATTTCTTCACTAACTACATGGAGCGTAATCTAATAGTCGCTCAGTTAGCCAAGAAATTCCTATTCTGTCATGGAACCTTATGGTTATTTATCGTATTGGACCGTATACTGAGTCCATTCCACACGCGCACAACCCATTTCTTAACCAGTTGAAGCCGAAGATCGTCTGAATATTATTTATGAATTCAGTCCGTACCGCGAAGAAAACACTACACCTCACCATTACGAAAATCAGCTGGTTAACCCTTTGAAGCCGAAGCTCGTCTTCATAATATTTACGAATTCAGACCGTACCGCGAAGAAAACACTTCACTTAACCATTAGAAGTCGAATCAGGCGGTACCACATAAGATTTAACAAAAGAACATCCCGGTCAAAGCCTTAATAGTAGACGCCTCACCTTCTTCAGCATTCCACTCTTCATTTTGTATTTATGGGTTTCGTATGATTTTCACTGTAAACAGTGATTATTTCCGTAAAGAATATTAACCGGCTAATCTTTGTAATGGCGAAAAGTGGAGTTTTCTTTGTGGTACGGACTGAGTTATTAGATATTTGGAGAAACTTCAGCTTCAAAGGATTAATATCCATTTTTAGAATCACACAACAAATACTATAACTTATAATGCTTATACCATTATGACTTAGTTCTGATATTAAATGGGACCACAAATTACGTCTTACTAAAATATGATAGTACCGCCATGACATTATAGGTTTCAGACAGTGGCATTTTGTCAGTAACTGATAGACCTGTAATCGTGTTACCTCCTTGACTTGGATTGCGATGCGAATTGTTAGAGCGGGATTCCAGCGTCGCGGAGGTTGGTTGGTATTAAAGCCACGAGAATTTAAAGAGACGCGTTGGATCCAATGCCTTCGTGGCCGAAGATTTTAATAACAAAACAGGGCCTCCCGATTCTGCGATATTGTTGGTGCGGGACTGAAGTCGTACATGCAGTGTTCTTTACAAATTGCCTTGCGTCAGACACGCAATCTAAGCTGTAAATGTAATTGACGATGTTCTAATGACGCAGTGTAGTCTCGTAAGTAGATACGAACGTTTCGGAGGAATTTTGTGCTTCCATCTTTAGCCCTAGCCATTTGAAGCTTATTATAAAGCACTGACGACTTCGTACGATGTTAGCAGATTAAGTCCTGTAACGTGTAGCGTTTCAGTCACTGAATTTCTCTCGTTCCTTTTCGTTCATTCTTTCCGTTCTTATTTGTTTACTTTCTCTTGCATATTACTTTATTAACGTCTTTCTTTTATTTTGAATAGCGTTTCAGTCACTGCATTTCTCTCGTTTCTCTTCGTTCATTCTTTCCGTTCTTATTTCTTTATTAACGTCTTTCTTTTATTTTGAGTATTTAATTACATGTTTCTTTCTTTATGCGCCTATCTTTTCATCCTCAATTCTTCTTTCTTGCCATTTTCGCTTTTATTCTATTTACCCTTAATTTTATCTAACTTTCTCTTCCCATCTTCCTTCTTTATTAACGTTATACCCTCCTTCCTTTTTCGTATTTTCTTCCTTCGTTTATTGTTATTTTTCATTGTTTCCATCGTTCGTTTTCTTTTCTTACAGTTCCTCACTTTTTATTCCGCCTCGTCGCTCTTTATTTTGTCTGTGTCTCGTTTCCATTTCTTGGGAGTTGTCTGTTGTGGAAGACTTCTGAGGAATAGTCCTGCATCTTCGCCTCCCATTATAGACTTTAGTTCGTATCGGCTGCCGTACAAGGAATATCATTCTGGTACAAAACACACGCTCCAGACGCGCAAGTCTGTCAGGTTGCCTAGCCAACATGAATACTTTATCAATCTAACAATCAAGTCCATGAACATTGCCTGTTTCTGTATGTCATAATAAGATTTTTTTACTGGAGATCCAGTGGCCACTGTTTCTTCTTTATTTGCATGACCGTACTCGATTGTTTATCTAATAGTGTCTGTTTATTATATACATGTATTTTGTATGCCTTTGCGATGAAACATATCAAATATTTCTTATTATTAAGTTATTAATTGTTGTATTTTTCTTTGATACAAATACTGAGAGGCAAGAGGGTGTGAGTTCTGTGTCGCCGCGTTTATTTAAATTAGTTGTTAACTCTTTAAAACGTGTTGTTTTTTTATGTGTATGCACCACCTGTTGTAACTAATCAAGTAACTCAAGGTTTTATTTTTACAAATATGGAATGCCGCAAATGTATGCCCATTAATTTGCCTGGGATTTTGCTAGCAAGTTGGCCTGCAACCTTCTGCCTAATAATTTTGAACATTCTTCTTGAAACCGTGGTTTTTGCTGCTTTAACTCGTAACTATTAAAACTCTGATATATTTTCCAAGCCCTGTTGTTTCCCACACTAACTTCCAAGTTTTCCAAAGCTGCCAACCTGTTTGAGTGTTTGTCCTGATATTTTTTCCCCAACTTTATTCCTGGTTTTTCCTGTGTTTTTTATTTTTCGTAATTCAAAATATCTAGGGAGTTTACATCTCTGCTAATGACTGATTTCTCTAGATGCAAATGAAATTTTTTCGTTAATACGTGGACGTATTTGCAAGAGTAAGCCTAATTCAGCAACGGTAAAGTTGTCTCCGGTGCTCTGCCGCCTCGTAGATGCGTAGAAATGGAGTCATAGCTCCTCGCATTCTTAACTTCGGCACTCGACGGAAGTGAATGGTCAGCTTCACGCAACGGCAACTTTACCCCGAAAAACCCACTCCATAGAGGACTGGATAGACACCAGATTCGCTCCGGACTTTGTGACGAAGAGAAAAATCTGCGTCCCTGTCGGAAATCGAACCTCAGTCGTCCAGGCCGTGGCCTGGACACTATCAGCTGTCCCTCCTTCTGCTTTATGTAGTAGAACTTTTAATAAATTGCGACGGGATTTCAGTAAATTTCCCACATTGTAACGTTGCGACCCTCGATTCAATAATAAAGTTCTAATGTTGGCCTATGTGTATAAAAGGTTGAGAACCACGATTCTAAGTGAAGAAAATGTATCAGATTTGAGAATGTTTTGGCCTAAGAGAGAAAAAACAACAGGAAACTGGATAAGATTGCGTAATAATTTTTGCTCGTCGTCAAATATTAAAATCAAGGTGGATATAGGTGGAACATGGAAGAGATGAGAATTCATGCGAAATTTAGTTGAAAACCTTGAAGGGAGGAGAACACTTCGAAGACTTACATCTGGAAAGGAATGTAATATTGAAACAGGTCTTAAAGAAAGAAGACGTGGCGGGTCGTTTCCATAAAAGGCGGGGAATTTCTTGAACAGCTGAGCTACTGCATGGAACTCCCAAGTGCAGGCCTCGTTCTCCTGGGGTATAGGCCACCCGTGTGTACACCCACGTCGGGCCCCCTCGCTCGCATTCTCTGCTGCTAGACTGGATGTGTTCCAATGGCTTACTTCGGCTTTTTATGCAGGCTGATTGCAATTCCGCTGCCTTGCGTGTCTGCCTCTCGTTCCTGAGGTCCGGTGGTCGAGCCCTGCCCTGACTGAAGTTCTCATGCTTGTTGCCAGAATCTGATACGGAGTGCAGCACTGCAGTCGCATCTGCAGTGCTGCACTCCCCGTTTCATCGCCTTCCAGACAAACGAAGGTGCCAGTTCGTTGTTTAGTTTACGTTCCAATTTTCAATAAAATCCTTCTACATCCATCGTTCCCTTTTATGTTATGTCTGGTGTTTGCTTGGAGGCTATATAAGGTATATCATGCATAAACGATCCATGTTCATCGTGTTCCATTTCTCTTCGGCCACGATTTATATAGTTGGCTCCCAAGCGGGTTTTGCCGGGCATGAATTTTGTACCGAAACCCATCGGTGACGCTCCACGTACAAAGGTAAATAAATTGTATGAACCGCATGTCAATCCGATGGTTGTCATAAACCTCATGCATTTTTATGCCCCAGCTGTGGGATTAGAAATAGATTATTTCACTCCATGAAGATTGAGCCTCCAGAAACGATATAGTCATGTGACCCACTAGTGTTGTATCGCGGTACCAAAGTTTGTACTCACGTGTTCCGCCAGTGACCCTATTGGAACCAACGTGTTAATGAACAAAGTTGTCTAATTATTATTTCATGTTTATAAGACTTACCGCCATTCGGCACCACAGTGGTATATAATAATAGGCTAAGATGGCTGTCTTTATACTCACCGCCTTGAGAACATTAAGTCATACTTAATAATAGGCAATTTAAATTGTGGGATATTGCACTGTGTAGTCTGGTAGACAATGGCAGACGTTTTAGAGCATTATGGAGACAGTAACGTTCTCTGAAACGTCGGTCAACATCTACCAGACTACATGGTACAACATCCGAGAACACAGCCATCTTCAAACTCGTCGCTGTGAAATTCTCATATCTCACCTAATAACATATTATCAGAATCTGCATTTAATGTTAAGAGTAACTTAAGTGTTTTAGTGCAATAAGTTCGATGTGTCAGTTAAAATGTTCTACTGCGCTGTTAATGGTTGAATTCTTTATAATGTCGTATGGGTTGGGACTCCGTAGTCTTGGGGGTGGTTACAACCTGCTCGAACCCAAAAGATTACACTCAACAACTTCATGGCCGTGTGTGTGTGTCTTGGGTTGTTCGTGAGGTTTATTAAAGATTCACTTACAAGACTGGTTTAATGATTGTGTTTGAAGGAAACCGCTATAACACTGAGGGTGTTTGATATCTGTGCTGGTGGCACTGCGTTGCCTTTCAGGTATGCGAGATCACTGCGTCGGTCGCCGCGTTTCCTAGTCCCAGCGGCACAGCTTCAAAATGTCCTTACTGTCATTCTGGGTTATTGGCATTAAATAATGTACACGTAAGGCAACTGTCATCAATATAAACGCGGTTAGAACAGTAGAAATAAAGACTAGACGTTATTAAACTAAGAACCTGGATAAAAACATCTTTTTAGAAATTTCAATATTGTTCGTCATGTGGTTCAGGAATTACGGAGGTAGCCAGACAAAGATATACTAACATTTTGACACACCGTAAGCTTAACAAGAAAAGTAGGTAAAAATACAAATATGTGTTTGTGTAATGACGGCTATTCACCGAGAGACGGTAATTATCGCCCGAAACGTCGTATATATTTAGTGCGACTTTAGCAATAGATTTTGTCCAATGCAAATTCAATGCAATTGGGTGTTGAAGCAGGAAGTTCACATATAAATATAACGCTTGTACCAACAGTACCTACTCGATGCAATTATTAGTTATAAAGTACCTTTAGACAGTTGAGTTACGCCAGCATTTCTAATGTTTTACACCAGGAAGAGCCCACGGAAACCCAACTTTTGCAGACAATTTTATAGAAACTGTGGCGCCACTCTGATATTGCCGGTTTTAAGGCACAACTGCCATTTTGTCGTCTCTTTTACACTCTGCGTCTGTATTTCCGTAGTTTGATTGTTAATGACTCGTTCTCGGGTTTCAGATTAATGATTCGTGGTTTATTTAACGACGCTGTCAGTAGCTTAGACTATATGGCGTCGATTTCTTTAAGAAGACGATATCTTTACACATAATAACTGCGAATTTAGTCAATAAACGTTGCGGGTCGCCGACTAAGGTTGGTCTCCTGACTTGGGAGTTGAGTGGTGGGGCGTCGAAATGAGAAATGTACACAAACTTTTAGTCAAAAAGTCTTTGTTGGTGGGATTATTTGATAGACGTAGGCTTTGGTGGGAGGATAATATTAAAGATGTGTGAGAGGGTTCGAGCGTATAGAATGTTTTCATGTGCCTCAGTGCAGAGTCCAGTGATACACTCCTGTAAACACGGTGGGTTGCATAAAATACGGGGAATTTTTTAATCATCTGAGTGACTGTTGGAGTTTGCAGGACTCCGGTCCGTGGAGTCAGAAATGTTCCCAATCTCCACTGACGCGCTGGTGTTTTTCACTTGTTACCTTATTTCATTCCTCACTCTTGAAGGAACTTTATTGAAGGCTTAAGATCGAAATAAACAGTCAGACTGTTCCTGTGGGCAAACGGATAGTAGAGCATCAACTACGTAAGTAACTACATTACTTACTGTAGGTTTCGGTTTAACGAAACCATGTTCATTTGGGCGCAGCTTAGATTTAAAAGTGAAATAAAGGTGATCATATTTTTAAAATTTTTGGAATTTTTTTCCTTAAAATCGAGATGGGTCTATAATTAACAACTAGTGCACTGTTGTATTTCTTAAAAATATGTAAAATAACCGCTTTATTCTGTAATGAAGGAAAACGCACAGTTAATAAACGGATTGAAAATGTGTCGTAAAAAAGGAGTAACTATCTCAGAACAGTGTTTAAAAAATAAAATGAGAGATTGCATGCAACCCGAAAGGAGATGAGTAATCGCCCGTTTAAAACCTGCGTCAGAAGTATATGGTTTATTTAAATAATCAAAATTAATAATGGAATTATTCGCAACGTTACTACAAGAGGAAATTTTAAGAATAGAACTACAGTTGTCTGCAAAGGCGCCTGCGATAAATTTAATCTTTGTGATAATGTTACTTACAAATTCAATTTAGATAACGGATTGAATAATAATTTAATTCAATCCTTGTGTTAAAGTGTTTGCAAACATCGAAGATGAGATAAAAACAGACACTAATAAAATGTACAACATTAATAAACGAGGCATTTTTTGCTGAATATGGCAAAAAAATATATAATACATATTTTATTTGCAGCATTGAACCACCTATCTGAAAGACTGTGTCTTAGCGCACTGCTCACGATAAAGCAGAAAATTATCTTATTTACCTTGTAGACACGCAATAATAATTCAGTTCATTTATTAAACTGTTTGCCAATAGCGAGGAGCCAATGACAGGCAAAATAATAATAATAATAATAAACAATGAAAGTGTGGAAATTGGAATTTAGGGGAATAGACATGTTCTTCCTTAATTACATTTTATTTGTTTCAACTCAAGTTGTTTATCCACCACTTGGGAGTAAATTAAACGTTTACATTTCTTGTTGCTTTTGTGCTTAGCTGAACTCCAGACCCAGCTTTACCTCTGTTGAACAAAGCCAAAATGTTTCAAGTACATGTTAGTTACAAAAAGTAACCATGGAAGCGATTCTTCTGGATGACAAATTAAGACTAAATGACGGAAGAAGTTCATACAAAGTTCGTACATAATGACATATTATTCAAATGCAATGTCTTTGCTTCAGCTCACTTCAGTAATTTAAAATTACAACCTGTTCAAGAGCGTAACAAAGAAAAAATCCTATCCTTAAATATAAATACATTTCGAGCAAATGGTGATTTTTTTTTTCAAATCGTAATCAGAATGAGATACACATTAGAACACACAATTTTTGCTAAAAAGTTACAATGTTGGAAAGTCTGGATATGTTAATGGATTTATATTCGACCGTATTTACACCAAACATAACTTAATTTCTGGCCGTGTTACTTTCTTGGAAACACACATGGAAGTCGTGCATTTAAGGTCCAACACCACAAGTGATAAATATAAAATTTGTATTTAAATATCATCAGAAAGAGAGTTTCATATACACATTCACCAAAACGTGTGTGCAAGGTAACTGGGCTCTTTGATGGATGTCCAGGGTTGTATACTAGCCAGGGGCTGGGATTTTTGGATGTTCCTCACAATGTAGCGTGAGCGATTTTTCCTATGAAATCGGTGACCCCGCCCCCATGACCCGATGTCAGAATTGTAAGAACATTGATAAAATTAACTTTGCTGTGTGCCTGTGACACACAAATGGAACTGTTGTTCTGTTCAGATATAGCTGTCCTTTCAGCTCTTGTGAAATCAGTCTGCTAGAAATGCTGCCTGCCCGTGAACTTTCTGTATAGCTTTATCACATTCTGTGTTGTGCAGGGAACCTCCACTCTCTCTGCCCCAGTTCAGCCAGCTAAACGTGAAATTGTAATTGTTATAAAAATCATTAAAGAAACTCCAGTATGGTTGCTGCCCCATCATATATGCATATTTGAACCCTATGACTGAAATTGTGATCATTGTCAATAGCAACATGATTAATCAAATATTAATAAATTGTTTTTAATCCGTTAAAAGTAATGGGAAAGAAAATTAGGAATTTGCATCCGTTATGTTCAGAATTTAAAAAAATGGATTGACTTATCAGAAAACTGCGTATATTTTGAAGAGGCAAAGAAGTGGTAACATATATGGAATACGCTCTTAATATGGAATACCGCTGTGTTGGAGAAACAGAATCCTGTAACACTGTGATAAGTCGCCATGTAAAATCTTGGGTTAAATAACGTAGTCCAGTATTGCTTGTTCAGATCGGATTTTTTTTTTCTTTTGTGGTGGTCAACAGAAATTTTGTGCATGCACTAAAGTGCACCAATTTTAATTTACAACTGCTCATCTCTGATTGGTTGGATAAAATTCCACTGCAATGCATTCATATATGCGGCAAAACGGAAAATATTTTCTCCGTCTATGTACATAGATGTCTCTTCCTCTTTATTACGCCGTCTCCTTTACAGGAGGTTGGCGACATATTGTGAACAGGATCCTTCCATCCTTTTCTCGGACTCGGATCTGTTCATATATGTTTTTTAGGCAGGTGATACAGAAGTGGTTTGCCATTGCCTTCTTCTGTGTGTATGGAGTATGGAGTAATTGTTGGGATGCCACGGAGAAACCGGGGAAGCCCCGGAGGAAAACTCCGTGTTGCCTAGACCACGGCCTTGCCCAACACAAGTTATAAATTCGGGCACCGCAGGAAATCGAACCCGGGACCCCAGGATTACAAGGCCAGCAATAGATGTCTCTACCAGACGGAATTTGTGATGTGAACGAGTGGTATTTTTCTTATGATAAGAACTATGAATATTTATAGCGACTAAACTCCGGTCCCGACTACTGGGCTTCTATTCCCGACTGCGTGTAGACTGGTACTGGGTCTATCCCACCCTCCTGCCCATTGGTATAACTGCAGGCTGGCGGGTACGTCAAAACGTTTTCCTATTTAAGAGCGCGATAGTTAACAGTGTAGTGATAGGCTGTGGGCTGTAAGATCGGGGTATATTCCAGAAATTTACTAGAATTTTTCTGAGATTTTAGGTTGGTACGGCAGCGAACTTGAAGATGACTGTTGCACCATGTAGTCTGGTAGAAGTTTACCGACTTTTCAGATGTACTTTCCGCAGCAAAGACCTCTGAAACGTCGGTAAACTTCTACGAGACTATACGGTTCAACAACCTAGAAGACAGCCATCTTCAGGAACTTTCCTCTTCGTTATTGTGTCCTCTGGGGGTCTCTTTACCAGGGTTAAGACGATCTAAGCGTGGAGCTAAACAGTTCCCTGTCTGTTTTATACGTTTTGTGTTTCCCTCTATTTCTCTGTCTGTCCACGTTTGTGTTGTTCTTTACAGATTGTATTTCATGATTACATAATTTACAAAACCAATGCAGATAATTGTCGATTATCCGGAATAAATGAGGAAATTTAATCGAACTGTTCTTATAATTAAATATAGCAATACGTGAAATAGATCTACACTAAAATTTGCTTATAAAAAACATGATTTTTTCCATTTTAGACAGACTTTTTTATATTACTGACGGGTGCTTACAACTAAATAAACATCACACTAGTTTTCATTGTGATCAGATCACAAGAAATAAATTCATGCTACTCCAGTGTTACTAAACAGTTTTGTTTTAGTCGCTGAAGAAGGAAAGTTAAATCTATTTTTACTGCAATTTATGTTTACGAACAAAATATTAATTAGACTCTGTTCTGTGTTTCTTTCAGTTTGCGACAAAGAAAACTTACGTTTCCGTTGTGAAGAAATTTTTAGTTTGCTTATTTTTGTTTATTCTTGCTTTATCACGTTTCCGAGTACGTTTTCCTTGTACCTCCAAGTAATCTTACGACAGGCGTGCACTAGAATTAAAATTCCGCAATGTGCTTAAATTTTAAAATATCAGAATGAAACATTATTTAATTCTTCCTGTTTCGTGGTAGATCATTTGACTTTTGAAAATTTAACCTCACGTCTGGCCTTCGCTACAATTTAAATTTGCACATACTATCACGTTTCTGAGTACGTTTTCCTTGTACCTCCAAGTAATCTTACGACAGGCCTTCGCTACAATTTAAATTTGCACAGAATTTTATAACCTAATTTTTCTTGCTAATATTTTTATTACGAAGTGATTTATCTCTTTCTACTTTTTACTTACAAGCGTATTTCCGTTTTTCGTAACATTTTCCTTGTCTCTACGAAGAATTAAACACTACCAAGTTCTATTATAGGATGTACTATCGACCATTTCTTGTACAGTTCATACAATTTAACACGTATACTTTGCTATGTAGTTAACGTCTTGGCGTGTATATACACTGGAACGCAGCCTCTGTTTCTGGACCGTTGATCTCGAATCGCCAGACATCCTCGCTGTTGCCAAATCTCACTCTCATGGTGGTAGTATAGATGGAATTCCGCGTGACTCTGGTTCGTTCACCTGATACTGTAAGTCATTGCTGAAGAAGTCGCCCCCCAGCGTGTAGCATGTTCCGGGTTCGAATCCTAATTAGGTTATTCGCAGTTTGTACAACAATGCGTGACCAAAACGGGATATGATTTAAACGGAAACTTAAGAATTCATTGGAAAATGTCTGCTGACATAAGAATGCAGAGTGAGAACCAATGTAAAAATGTGTGTAATAAAGGAAAACTAGTTTACGCTGAAACGTGAAATAAAAACAAGAATGTCATGGAAAATATCTTCTTAAATATTTTAAGTTCATATTATTTTGTTTAGTACCATTCGTCGTGGAATCCATCAGAGATGAAACATTTCTGTCATAAATGGTGACGATTGAGTTCTTTATTGACGGGATATGTGCAGAATGTTGTAATGGATACTCGGAAATGTAGACCTAAGAAATAAGAAAATATACTCTGGATTTCCAAACGTAGCCCTAATTTGAATGCATAAATTGGGCGGGGCGATGAGCAAAGATCTCCAAAATAAAATTTGATAAAAATCACCCCAACATATGATTATGACACAACGTAGAAATCCGTTTATTTTTGTTAAATCGTAAGACTTTCAGGAAAATAAAATAAAAATATAAAAGATGTGTTTTATTTTTCTGTTAATTTTATTCGACATTAAGTTTCGATAAATATTTAGCGAATTACATTGAAATGACGCTTGATATGCGCACAGAAACTTTTGTTGTAATGTGTCCGTTATTGTCGTCCGATTGTAATCGAAATTGGAATGTGTCAACGGGTTTTGGTAAAACCCTCGAGTTTCAATTATCATGAAAAACCGTTTGGCGATTCTCGAGTTGTTAAATGTCGACAGCTAATAGATACGTTTCTGGAACTTCTGAGGAAGTGTGGTGTAATAGTTCATGAGGGGTATTAGAACTGCCATGCAACGTTTTATGTCAGAAACAAGTACCTATGTTGGATAGAATCATGTCTGTTAAAACAGGTGTTACTCTATTTCATTTCCGTTGGCTGTTTTAAAATTTTAAATGCAAAGAACGACATATTACGTTTACAAACACTGCGATATTAATTTCCTTTTTAAATGTCTTTGTCGTGTATCTTACAACTTTTGCAATTCCATAGCGAATATTTTGTTTTTTCAACAGAAATCATTTCGTTTGAAAACCAATAATTAAAGGGTATAACTACAGCTGATATCCTATATGTTGAATTTATTTCAGACAAATGACAGTATTCAATAAAACTGCGATGTAATGACCTGAGTCATATGGCGTGAAAAGCATTGATTATTTATCGACGCCGTATTAGCTGCAGATGTTGTGTGGTGTCGAACGATATGTGGCAGGATGTTTGTAGAATTGAATAATTAGCATACTAAATTCTACTCTTAACTTACGGTGGTTAATTAAAGGGTAATACGATGAGTTGGGGATGTAACATGCATATTTCGTCAGTAATCTCAAAGCTAAAAAGCACCTATGAGACCAAGACGTAGATGGGGGTATAATATTACAATTGTTAAGCGGGGACAGGATTTAGTAGTCTTAGAATTGCGACCAAAGTATTTTGTTAACACAGTAATGAGAACCTTATAGTTGGGCAGCTGGCTGAAGAGTTTTCCGCCATTTGTGAGCCCTGAAATTCCTTTTCGTGTTTACAGGAAATTTCCTCTGAGGATCGTCCACCTATTCTACATGCCTTCCAACTTTAAAATAATTAAGATAGTGTACTTGCGTCATATTGTGATTTATTAAATTAAAATTAAATTATTTGGTTATTCCGTCAAATCACAATGTATTTAAAATAAGATAATTAAAATAATTAAAATATCATTCTGTGTTCCATATCGAATAATCGATTTACAATTGGAACAGTTACAACATGTTTCGGTTTTATTAAACCATCATCAGGAGTAAAATTATATTAAATTTAAAACTCAATTACAATTATTATTTTTCGTAGTGTAGTTTTTTGGAGGTCGTGTCCAGATATTTTCATATAATGGATCAGCTTTATTGTTTGAAGTGATGCTTTTGATGTTTATCTTATTTTAAATACATTGTGATTTGACGGAATAACCAAATAATTTAATTTTAATTTAAAATAATTTTTATTCTTCCGTTTACATCTAGGTCTACCAGTTGGACTGTACCTACAGATTTCCCACCCAGCACTTTATTTGCATTTCTTATGTGTCATGCGTGATATATATACCGCCGAACGTATTGCTTCTGCCAACAAAATCTGCTTCGAACTCGTGTGCCGTTACAAGCAGTTCGCACAGCGTTCTGTTAACTCCAGACACAAAACTCAGTAACTTGGCGAACAAATAGGAATTCTTAGATAGATTAGTTGAATGGACTTTTCTCGTCAGCTGGTTGATATAGATGAGATCTGCCACTTGTAGAAAGTTTAAAGCCACTTGCTCTGTTTTTTAAATACCACATTGTTTGTAGTCTAGTGAGATGCTTGTTGGGTTGTATACATTTTCGGGGCGACGAATAGCTGTAGATCATAGTATGAGCCTGACGAGAACATTGGAGCGCGTTGTAATTAGTTGAGAGTCAAAACAGTTATTAATTTGAAGTCTATGTTCGGAAATGGTTTATACAGCTGTGCTTAATTTGAGTCCGATAAAATGTTTACAACGCAGTTTGAAGGGACCTGAATATGTTGTGGTTTTTGATATTTCTTTTTTAACACAAGTATTTATTTACTTGAAAATATATTATACAACATATACCCCGTGTATTAAAATATAAATCACTAATCTGAGAATCTAAGTAAAGTGCGTTTTTATAGAAGAGTGTATAGTCTACCGTACTTACCCTTTGTAGTTTAGAGGCTCTGGGTTCAAATCTAGTCCCGGATACCTGTTATCTACAGTTTTTATTGTGTTTAATCCTGCCTGACGAATTCTGGGGTGGTACCTTAAATTAGGTCATGAGTACTTCTGGATTCTTTCCAAATAATTAGCCCATTCATTGATCGTTTTACATTCCACGCTATAAAACGAGGGAATTACGAGTACATTGTCGTTAAATAATTCGTAAAAAATATAATTAATGGACAATATAAATATTATTTTTCTATTTATTTCGTCTGCTGCTTTTTTATGTTGCATTATGCACACATTTTATGAACAAGGGTCAATTTCTTTCCGACTACGCGTTAAATATTTTTTGTTTGTTGTAAGTAATTTTGTTTTTGTTTCACTTTTAAAGCAGGCAATTGTAAAATATACTTTCCGTCTTAGAAAGGTTTGGGTGGTGAATTGAGTGGGTAAATGAGAAGAGAGATAGAAAAAATTAAAATAAATGAAATTGTACAGAAACGAATGAAAATCGAGCAGCGAAGAGAATGTAAAAGAAATCAGTGTTCTTGTGAGTTTGTGTTCGCGCTGTGTAACTGGTGCAAAGCTCCGTGCTTCGGCCGATTACTGTCTTGTAAGAACGCGGGCCGTGAAGCTCAACTGTCTGCATTGCTGCAGGTAACAAAGAATGCCAGGCACTTCCGTTACTACCTGTGCATGCAAACACAGCGTGCATTGCACATTCCACACAACAAGTATACAATTCGACACCAGCCTCTGAAACGACAGGGTAACGTGTAGATTATAATAATATCAGAATCTGTTTGATTTGAGGTTTTCACAGCGGTGAGTATGAAAATTTCTGTCTTCTGGGATGTTGCGCCGTGTAGTATGGTCGATGTTTACCAACGTTTCGGAGGTCATACTGCCTCCGTCATCAGAGTATGAAAATTTCTGGGTTGTTGCGCCGTGTAGTATGCTAGATGTTTACCAGCGTTTCAGAGGTCATACTGCCTCCGTCATCAGAGTATGAAAATTTCTGGGTTGTTGCGCCGTGTAGTATGCTAGATGTTTACCAGCGTTTCAGAGGTCATACTGCCTCCGTCATCAGAGTATGAAAATTTCTGGGTTGTTGCGCCGTGTAGTATGCTAGATGTTTACCAGCGTTTCAGAGGTCATACTGCCTCCGTCATCAGAGTATGAAAATTTCTGGGTTGTTGCGCCGTGTAGTATGCTAGATGTTTACCAGCGTTTCAGAGGTCATACTGCCTCCGTCATCAGAGTATGAAAATTTCTGGGTTGTTGCGCCGTGTAGTATGCTAGATGTTTACCAGCGTTTCAGAGGTCATACTGCCTCCGTCATCAGAGTATGAAAATTTCTGGGTTGTTGCGCCGTGTAGTATGCTAGATGTTTACCAGCGTTTCAGAGGTCATACTGCCTCCGTCATCAGAGTATGAAAATTTCTGGGTTGTTGCGCCGTGTAGTATGCTAGATGTTTACCAGCGTTTCAGAGGTCATACTGCCTCCGTCATCAGAGTATGAAAATTTCTGGGTTGTTGCGCCGTGTAGTATGCTAGATGTTTACCAGCGTTTCAGAGGTCATACTGCCTCCGTCATCAGAGTATGAAAATTTCTGGGTTGTTGCGCCGTGTAGTATGCTAGATGTTTACCAGCGTTTCAGAGGTCATACTGCCTCCGTCATCAGAGTATGAAAATTTCTGGGTTGTTGCGCCGTGTAGTATGCTAGATGTTTACCAGCGTTTCAGAGGTCATACTGCCTCCGTCATCAGAGTATGAAAATTTCTGGGTTGTTGCGCCGTGTAGTATGCTAGATGTTTACCAGCGTTTCAGAGGTCATACTGCCTCCGTCATCAGGGCGATTCATCAGAATTTCCCATTTCGGTAGAGAATAATTACGTAATATGACATAAAATTCTTTGCACATCCACATAACCACAAACAGGTAGTCGGGTATAAAGCCTGCGTGAAAACTCATAAAGATATAACATTACTGTGCAGTCGAGAGGTACAAACTGGTAGAGAGGCTCTGGCAAATATACCAGTCGTAATGGTTAAAAACAAGATCGGTACTAGTGGTTAGGAATATAATACAGGAGTCTGAAAAGAAATTAAAATATAAAAATCTAAGTATAGAAATGAAGGTAATGTGGAATATGAAATGCTTTGTATCACCAATTTTGATTCAGGATAAGGAAATTGTAGCCAATGGAATCAGTACCAGAGACGCACTCAATATACGTATCCTGTACAAAAGACAGTTGTACCAGGAACATCGTACATAATAAGGAAAGTGTTACAGTCAGAAACTCGAAGCCTGAGTGATGGGATAACTTAGAAATACCACGAAAAATAGAAACACGTGATAAGAAAATAAATGATATAATAATACTTTTCCTGTGATTTGTTATGGATCAGGCAATAAATGCGTGTAGAGAGGTGTAGGTATAGCTCCACACATTTTAACCTCAACTCTAAATGAAAATTCACCGATTTTTTACCTCCGGTTCATACTAGATGGGAGAATATTTCAGGCCCCAAAGGTGGTCTACGGAAGAGAGAAATTCATGACCACGCAAAAATCCAGAGCATCATACCAGAAGGGCGTATCTGCATATTTGCATAATCGGAGATATTTTGTCTAAGAACATAAAGTAGTGGGATGTATATCATGCCAGAAGGGCATAAAGCTGATGCCGCTATACGCAGAGATTCAGGCAGTTACACTAATAATTCTTATTTGTCAAACCATATAAGTCGCAGAATTTAGTCTCCTATAAATCTGCCATTTTGCTCTTCTGGTATGGTGTCCTACATGTGTTCATTTATAAATTGTAAATTCCTTGAGACACTCTGTGCCCATAATTAAACTCATTTTTAATGTATAATTGTTGAAGTAATTAAACTAGTGGAACCCGAACTTTCATTGCTGTGTTTATAGGAGCCCGCCACTGGACCGTGTTCTTTGTCACTTTAATCCGATTTGCCTCGTGCCCTATTCCTTTAAGATTTTCTTTAATATTACCTTCTAAACCAACCCTCGGCTTTCCAAGTGGTCTCTTGCCTTTAAGTTTCCCGACTAATATGGAGGTCCTGTACATTTCTTATTTTTTCTGTGCATCTTATGTATTCGACCATCTCATTATCTGTCATTTGATCATCCTAACGTTGTTTGGTAAAGTGTGCAATTTACGCTGTACTTTTTGTAATTTTATCCTTGTTGTTTCTTCCTTTTTATCAGCGAAAAATATTATTTTCAGCACTTCTTTACACATTCAGAAACCAGCTTCGACACCCATATAAAACACACGTAGAATTTCAGTTTTCAGTGTTTTAATCTTATGTTTTTTAGGTAGCAGCATATTTTAAACTTCATAGTAGCAAACTTTCGTTAATTTAATCTGCCTTTAATTTCTTTACGAGTGTATGTTTTCTATTTGTGTTAATATGTTTTAACTATGGCAGATTGTTAAATTATTTCTACGTATGTGTGTTGGTATTTTGTCCTGCGAGAAGTAGACGTGTACCTAACTTCTCTGCGTTTACATGTTTAAAAGACCCTTCTTGTTAGCACCGAAGAAAACTTCCGTTTTAATTACGGTATGTTTTCGCCCCGTATGTTAAAGCAAAGTGAATTGTTCGGTTAGTTAGTAAATTCGGGTTACGTAAATGTACAGGTAACGTGGAAATAGGTTGTTTGTTCATACCTTTCAGCGGAATTTCATTTGCTGTGTTTCTTGGAACAGATAGCCAGTGTCGTAACTTCACGTAGACCGATCTTCACCTTGCCACTTGCATCAATGTCACCTGCAGCAGTTACGTAAATTAACGAAACAACCGCTGCATTTCCTATTTCATAACTCCTCCATGGAAGGATATGACGTCAGTCAGTCATCTTGCAGCGTGGGGCTGTGGACTGGCGTTGTGTGGAGGCTAAATGCTTTTAACTATTTAAGGGTAACTAAATGTACCATGTGTTCGGTAGTTGTGTATTTCACACACAGAATGTGTTTGTGGGTTTCAGTTCCTTTTCAGTACATTAGCATTTTTAACCCAGTGGCAACTATGTGTGACACCTACTTCAACATTCGGCAACAGTATTTTGCCAGCTGTGTATTTATATTTTCTGTATGTGTCTCAGAGATAACACGGATTATTTTCCTAAACAGTAATAACCAGCTGATGTGTGTAATTGATACACACTGTTTTATTTGCGGTTGGGAATGAATATTTAAATATTATTTACGCGAGTTTCAACTTCAGGGTCATAATTAAGTTATTAGAGCTACGGTGTTTTTTTTTTTTCTTGAGTTAGGAAATCGAATTTTTATTAATGTTAGGATAAGTTTCCATTATCAGAAAGACGAACGGCCAAAGTCTGGGAACTTCTAGAAGATTTACTCTCCTCCTCTTCCCCCGAACTCGATTTTAAAGGACCGGATCAAATCGATGACCTTGTATTTTAACAACCGTAGTCGTACGTTAAAAACATATATTAAAGTCATTTTAAGGGAAAAAACAGAGACTATGATTTTTGAGAACGAAGTTCTGACGAAAATATTTGGATTGAAGAGAGATGATCTGGTAGGAAACTGGAGACAATTGTACAGTGAGGAGCTTCATCGCTTTTATTTGTAATCAGATGTTAATAGGTCGATCAGATGATGAATGATGCATCATGTAGTACGCAGGGGAAAGTCGAGCGATCCGTACAAAAAGGGTTATTTGCAGAACCTGAATGGATGAAAGATCATGGTAGACCGAAGCGTAGATGTGAGGATAATATTAAAACGGATCATAGAGACGTAGAACATGAGAGCATGGACTGTTTTAAAATATGGACCAGTAGCGGGAGTTAGTTGCATGAAATTTGTCAGATATTGGTTCAGGTTTTACACTGTCGCCGTTATGGGCCCGTCTGTCTCCCCTAGGAACTAGGCAACCTTATTTCTCGAAGTAATTGTTGGAAGAGATTATTTCAACAACAGGGACCATTGTTAAGACAAATTTTTACAACAGTGACTGGATAATATTGCTGCCTTTGATAACACTGTTGCATTTTTTTATTCCTTTAGTTGCCCCGTTGATGTCAGCTCCCAGAACACCTTTGGAATTTTTGTGTACTCCTAAGAGTACGTGTTTCCAATCAAGTCTGTTGTAGCCACCGGCTCCACACTGGTCCTGGGGTACACCCAGCTCCCAGCTCGTAAAGTGGGTAACGAATACTCCTGAATGCGAGGCGGCTGGTACATGAAGTTGTCCACTCACCTCCATTTGATGTCGGAGTTTCGAGTGTGTTGAATTACCCTTGACTTTACCCAACCAGTTCAGTTCATCTTCAAGCTTTTTTTCATTATGCAATTTCTCAAACACTCGAAGAATTTTATGATTTTTTTTTTCCTGTGTCCAAATACGTTCGAAGAAGACTTGTTTTCATGTCAGAGACAAGCAGCTACTTTGAACCCAGAATCTCTTACTATTTTGGAAATGTATGATTGAATGATGAGACAGGTTTCTTGGTTCTTTGATTATTTAACTCCGTTGTTTCATTTCGAAAGGTTTCATACCGTCGGACAAATATGAAGATGATAATTAATGGGAAGTTTATAAAGATTTGGAAGTTGACAGTCAGTCTTGGCTTATTTAGTTCTCTTATAGAAGTGACGGAAACACAGGATGCACTTAGTTAGGATAGCCGGTAATCTTGCCGAGAATTCGAATTGGCCACGTCCCGAAATCAAGTCACTTCTCGGTTGATAGGATGTGCTCTGGAGTTTTATACTAGAAGACAGCTTTAACTGAAAGTTTTGTGTCTTTTCAGGTCGTGCGTTTGAAATAGGACACTTTTGTCGTGGTCGTACTAAAATTGTCTCTAAATTTTTTCTGAAATAGTTGTTTGAAATTGGACACAGCTCTTTTCCCATGTCTTACTGAAGTCAGTATTTAACGCAGTTCGTTTTCCAGGGATACAAGAAATGTGTTTTAATGGGAAATATTGTTTCTTTCCCACTAATTCCTGAAATACGTGTTTGAGGAAGGACACTTTCTTTCCCAAACGTTGTTGGAATGTAATGTAATGGTTTTTCTAGGTCTGTCTAAAATAGATGTTTAAAATAGAACACAATTGCTTCTTCATACCTTATTGAAATCTACGTTTGAATTAGGACACTTTCTTTCCTGTGGATTCATGAAGTCGATGTTGTAAAAGAACACAATTGCTTTCCCAGGTGTTGAAACAGGACAAAGTTGTTCTTTCCGGGTCTTGCTGGAGTCAGTGATTACTCCAATGGGTATTTTGAATAAGAACTCAATTGCTTTCCCAGGTCTTTCTGGAATTACTGTCTTTTCGTGCAAGGTAGCCGCTGCTACCCCGACGGGCGCCTGGAATTCCGGTCGTCTTCTTGTTGTTCTGCGACCGACCGCATTCCAGAGGCCACTCACCTTGACTACCCCGCTGCACATTCCTATGCGCCACACAATATTAGGTCGCTACAGGCTGTCCCGCAACTTGTATCACCATTCTTCCAACAGACCTTGACATGTAACGTCGCTCGTACCACATTGGAAGGAGACTGTGGTTTGGAGCTGTTGGCTCGCATGATATTTGACGACACTCTACCAACTGTCTTTGTCAGTGTAGTGTGGTCAATAAGATGTGTGGATGGCAGTGGTTTTTAAACTGTTCACGAATCCCTTCAGGCGCACTAAATGTTTGAGGACGTACACTAACTTTCGTAATTCTAATGTTCTTTCAATGCATTTAAAATAGAGCACTTAGAAGGATGTCGCTGGTTTACTGGGCGGAGTTGTTTTGAAAAAAATAATACTTTTTCAAAAGGCACTATGTATCTAATTCCGTATTTTAGATGAAGAGATGCAGTACCTTTGACTCTGTTTCTGGGCAGAAATTATTTGTGAAACGCCATGTAAAGTTTCAGCTACTTGGAGATCGGATGGGTCAAGTGACTGTCTTGGAAGATGGAAGGGGACATTCAAGTAGAAATTCTTGGAAAATGTGTAATTTTAGATGCGGGGATGTCGGTGTTCCGATTTTCAAAGAAGGGTCTTGTGGATGTATAAGGAGCCCCGTGATATTAGCTTGGAGAGGACGTTGTCAGATGCCCCAGAATTTATCGAGAAGCACAGACGAAAACTACGAAATCCTCATTGTATACCATCTCTCCCAGCCGAGATTCGAATCCGGGACCCGTTTATATGAAGTGATATTCAGTCACAATAATCATTCTTGTGACGCTGTGTAACCTATTCAGTTCATAAAGCGTCGAGCAGCTGCGTCGTGGCCCTTGACTGTGTTGACGTGTTGACGGGTCGTGCTGGCCCGCGGGCCGTTTGTTTGCCTGCCCTTGTTCTTCCAGTTCTAGGAATTGACTGAATTCCGTGTCAGTGGCACTGGCCAGTGTGGCGAGGTGCGTGCCACATTGCGCTCCCACTCGTCCCAGGAGCTCACCCTCTGAGAACTCTGGTGTGGTTCCAGCTGGGAAGTCGTTGCTCGAATCCCGGCAGGGGCAGACAGTTTTGTCTTCTCTACTGTAGTTTGCAGACCGGTTCTGAAGACAGAGAGCTTTTTTCCCTGGTTCTGGAAGTGTTGTGAAACGACCAACCATTAGAACAATCATCCAGATAACCAACGATTAACCACTCAACTGTAATTTCATACAACTTGAGCTCTGATAGTTTAGTTAGTTATGTAACACGCTACGAACTGGACGGCCATGGTTTGGTTCCCGGTAGTGAAGTATTAATTTTTCTCTTCGCCACTGCTATGTCTAGACCAGTTCTGGGTTCAATCTAGCCTCTAACCCAGCCGTTATCGGCGATTCTTTCCTTGGAAGGTAAAGCGGCCACCGACGGATCTATAAAAAGGTGGGTTTTGTCGATGTTTGGACTTGTAGGTACACATCATCCCGACCGAGGAACATACTGCCTCCATCATTCCTGTAGAGGAAGTATATTCCTCTGAAATATTGTTAGCTGCCTGCATGTCCACACGATGTTAGAGCCCAGAAGATGAACATCGACATCTTCACTGCCGTGAGAACCTCAGATTTCACAAATGAATTTTGTTTTTTACTAATTTTTAGTTATTCTTTCATCTGTGTTTGAGTAATATCTGGTTACGTTTAAAGTAATTACTCATATTTTTTGTCCGATTTGGAAGTAAAATTTAACTTGTATTTTGTTGTCTGTTGGATTGAGACAGAAACTTTTGAATTAATTTTCTGAAATAATTTTATAATATTTATTGTACTGCCCCGTCCAGTGGCGCACATAGAAGCAAATCGATGGTCATCGGTCTGGAATGTTTATTGTTCGGGAATTCAACTTTTACATTTCTTGTCATAACTACGGTGGATGTTTTCTCTACCACCAAAGAGTGGTTAATGTGTACAATTACATGATGTCGGACGTTAGGGATCTATATAAGCAGATCTTGACAGTAAAAGGGTTAGGTATACGGAATACTGAAACATGTTTCAAGTAAACGTTATAATTTGTAATGCGTTCCATATATAATGACAACTACTAATTTTGCCCATGTTATCATAATTTATATATAGGCCTGTCTTCTGTGTAAAGTTTATGTGTTATTAGGATTGTCGACTCAAGTAGAATTAGATGGGTAGGCCGCGTAGCGCGTATGAGAGTTACGAGGAATGCGCTAAAAGATTTGGCTAGAAAACCTGAAGGGAAGACACGAATTTTGAAGGCAAATATGAGAGGGTAGTTTTAAAGAGATGTATTTAGGTAGATGTGGTCTGGATTGATCTGGCTGTCTAGTAACGGGGTCTTGTGAACTCTGTAATGAATTTCCCAGTTCCACAAAAGATAGGGAATTTATTGACTGTGAAGCACTAGCTGCTTCTCAAGGACTCTGCTCAATGGAACTAATTATTTTGGTTAAGAATTAGTTAGCTTTACAGTCGCACCTCAGTTGTAAGTGTCTCGGGTGTTATTAAGTTTCGTCGAAATCCATTGATTGATTTTGGTCGTGAAATGTGTAGTCCGATACAAAGAGAGTGTGACCTTCGTATTATGCGTTTGTTTTATGTACTTTAAGCAAAGTCATTAGGCGTGTAGAATCAACTTCTAATCATTTCTGATCGATTTTCTCATTATTTGAATATAATCGGTCAATTTAGCAATCATTAACCTGTGAGGTATTAGGCCGTGTCTTATATTTTGGTTTCAGGGCGTCTTTCTCTGTGATATTCCCTAACTTATTTTCCCGCTGCGCCTGTATGTCGTCAACTGTTTTGGTATTCTGCTGTTTTCCGTTCATCTTAATCTTAAAGTTTCTTCTCGTTAATTTCTTCTTCAGATTTTTTACGAATTAGGCCCTCTGCCCTGTGAAAATTCAAAATTAACTTTTGAAACTCATAATACTTTTAGAGAATTGGTCGGAGTCCTTGGATAGGAAATCGGCCCATCACATGGCCTCTACCTCCGTATGACAACACAGCGTAAAAGAAAACGGGCATTTGAGCCTTGAGTGAGATTCGAACCCTGTATCAGCAGTTGAAGACCATGCATTCCTCAAGCTACTGTAGTCGATCTGTTCAATCGTTGAAGACATAAAATCTATTGGTATGAATATTGATCTACTGTAGCGTTGTTCGGGACGGACAAACACCTGTTGGTGTAGATGTTTACAGATGAGCACAAATTGGCGAAGCCGGTCTACAGCTGCAGTTAGGTAACCGAAGGCTGTTTTGTCCTCTATACGTCGAGGTCTTTATATTGATTCTCTGGATTGATAGCAGTTGACAGGTCCATTACGTAAAGGACGTGCTTCCACTTAAAAAAAATTGGAACACAACAAAAACTTGTTTAAAATTTCAAATTCGGGCCAAAAGCCACAATGCGGCGTGACTCCATTTTTGCTATAACGTTGTATCAAATGACGAGCTAAAAATACATCGGGCGATACTTTGTATGTACAAAATATTGTAAAACTAAATTTCAGACGAAACTGGAGACTGAACCAATGAGTTCCAGCAGCAACATGAGTCCACAGAACTGTCTTTCGAGTAAGTTAAAATAAATTCTGGCTAACACACTCTTTATTTTATGCTTGATTTATTTTCCAATAAGAATAATATGCAACTATCTAATTTTCATTTCAGTTATAATTCACTAACATCTTTTGCATCTAAGAGTTAGTCTAAGTTATTTTTGGACTCATGTTCAAGTCGCCGTGGCTTTCAGAAGTTCCTTGTGGTCGAAATATAAATTAAAACCTAGTAGTAAAAGAACATGACTCCAGGACTCGTGTAATTTTGCTGGAAAAATGTTTTAGATAAGACTGCCCACGTAGTAAAGGCTTGGTCTGGTATGATTTTGGTGGGAAACAATGCATATGCCCATGGTGATTGCCACAGTTACAATAACTCTGTCTCTCAAAAAGTTGATCAGTGTGGTTTTGCAAATGACCGATTCATTTTTCGGACCTGTGACTTAAAATATCGTTATGAGTCTCAAAAGGGGCTGGACACCAAATCAGTAACTTTCCCTGCCTTCAGCCCCATCCTGATGACGTAGCACCTCTGAAACATCGGTAAACTTTTCTGCCTTCATCATCAGGGCGATGATGAAGGCAGCCAATACCTCTGAAACGTCTTTAAACGTCTGCCAGACTACACGGCACAACAATCCAGAAGGCAGCCATCTTCATACTCGCTACCGTAAGATCTGAAATCTCATTTAATGAGAATGTGTGACATTTGAAACTCGTAACGTTGTTCCTCATGAAAAATCTGGCTTCATGTGTGGGAAGGTCCTGAGTTTCGAACCAATGTCCAGACGCTGAGTATTCTGACTGCTGTTTCTGTCGAAACAAATCCTGGGACAGTCCCTTAAAACATGCTGTAATTATTTCCTTCTGTATACTTCCCAGTTCATCATTCAGTCTTCGTTTCATCCTGCACTATTTAATGTCTGTAGTTGAGAAAACATCTTTCAAGTAAACTAAGAAACAAACAAGGTATAATCTGTTTCTAACATCATTGGCCTATGTTTTTGTGATTTTCTCTATCACTCTGAAATGCTGTTTGTGATCTGGAAACAAAATACATTTCCATTCGGAGGGCTGACATACGAACGGTGGGCTGTATGGTTGGCAGAATCACTGTAGGAATGTACCGCCATGTATGGTGTGTGTTAAAGCTCCTGGGAACATTATTTCTCTGTTCTGTTTCCATATCGGGTGCCCATCACGTGCAGCATTCCGCCTTGTCTACCAGGCTTTCTTCAGGCACTCTCGTGAAGAAGTAATTCATTGTTTCTAAAACTCCCTCACTTGGCGATACACTGAACTTTTCACAGCTTATTGGATCATGTATAATTACAAATTTGTCGTGTGTGGTTAAACCATTTTCATGCTTCAGTTTGTGTGGCCAGGTATCTATCGACTGGATGACCGCAGTTCGATTCCCGACTGGGGCAAGGAATTTTATCGTTTCTAATTTCAGATCGCTTTTGTTTCCCACCTATGGGTATCATGGCTCTTTCTCCGAGGGGAAAATCGATCAAGGTGTGGAGATGACCACTGTCTTCCATGTAGCGCCGAGGTTAAGAATACGTGGAACTATACGTCCACTCCTCCATACGTCTTCTTGCCGTGGTGCGTAATTAAACACAGGGACAACTTTGAATTTTACGTTTGCATTGTTGTGTTTTCTGTTTGAACGATTTCTTCTAATATTTGTCTCAGTTCATAAGAAATTTTAACAAACCAACAAGTTATATGAATCATAATAAATGGAATGAGTAATAGATGAATATTAACACTAAAATGGAGATTTCCGTCTTCTGGGTTGTTGCGCGGTGTAGTGTGATCGATGTTAACCAACGTTTCAGAGGTCATACTGCCTCCGTCATCAGGGCGATGAGTATGAAGATTTCTGTCTTCTGGGTTGTTGCGC
>NW_019060405.1:277004-309186 GCF_000696155.1 Zootermopsis nevadensis
GTGTAGTCTGGTCGATGTTAACCAACGTTTCAGAGGTCATACTGCCTCCGTCATCGGGGCAATTCATCGCCCTGATGACGGAGGCTATTTGACCTCTGAAACGTTGGTTAACATCGACCAGACTACACAGCACAATAACCCAGAAGACAGAAATCTTCATACTCCCCGCTGTGAAAACCTCAAAAATTTCAAGACTAAAATGGCTGTCCTGTTAGGTCGCATTATGCAAAAGATATAAAGCAGAGATTGCAGTTGTAAGAGATTTGATGTCCAGGAGACCAGCATCCATAATTCAGTTCAAACTCAGAAAAGTGTAATTGTGAATAATAAGAGGTATTCAATGTTGTGGCAGCAATAATTTAACAAAGAAACAGTACCACATACAGACGAGATAACAGATAACAGTCCATTGCTATTAGCACATTTTATGAAGTTCCTTCAAATGTGCTGAAACATATTTCAATTCAAAATGAAGCCCAACATGCTATGTGACACATTATCACAAACTGAGTTCTGTTCGCTGAATTTTTAAGTGGGGTGGGGTGGGGGAATCTGTGGCAGGACTAGTGGGGAGTGAGGGGGCTCCATCTTGCAGTAAACCGGAGTTTCAAGTGTGAGACAAGATCCCTGGGGCCATTTTACAAGAAAGTAAACTGGCTTCATTGATCTCTTTCGTACTTCAGTGAAACATTCTATGCTGGGGTAAAGTGCCCGGAGCGTCAAGCTGACCACTCGCTCCCATTCAGTGCCGAGCCGTACCTACACCCATACGTCGTCGTGGCTTTGTACTTCAGCACCAGGTGGGATCTCGATGAACCTGGCTGAGAACAGAGTTCAGTGTCCGGCTATTGTGAACGCGGAGCGCCGAGTCGAGTTCCTGAAAGCAGGGAATTTTTTTACTTTTCTGAGCGACTATCAGCATTTAAAGGAAGAACCTACAACAACCATTGAGCAAAATGTTTTAAAGATTGGTAATTGTTATATGCAATGTATAAAATAAAGGCGTATTGAAAAAATCATGTTGGTGCTTCCATCTCAAAATTTAATCTCTAAATACCTCTCGACTGTACTTGTGTGGGGTTTGACATGGGAAGATATAAAATACTGATCTCTCAATACCTCTCGACTGTACTTGTGTGAGGTTTGACATGGGAAGATATAAAATACTCTTAGATTATTTAACTTTATTTTATCAACTGCATAGGCTGTAAGTGTCCAATGGGAGAATTGTTTTGAATTATGAACGTACGGGGCTGTGTAAGAACGCGGTCTTGTAGCCTGTAAGGTATTATCACATGTGCTTGTAGTGACTGAGGAAAGCCACGAAACTCTCAGAATAGCATGTGTTGGTGCCGAGAGTCGTACCCGAGACATATTGTAGGACTTACGACCACTCAATCGCTACATCTGTTCCATCTCCTTGTAAGAACATCTATGAAGTTTCATTTAAGCTTTATAACGCGCTTATACCAATTCGGTCATCATCTTTCAGTTAAAACTGTATATAAATCCGCGCGAGTAGGCTTGACCGTCCTGTAATTCGTTGATTGTATGCACTTGGTGCACAAAAGACATAAATACAGTTAACAGACTTCCGCACGTTTAAGTTATAAACCTACATTTCGAGAAGTTGAAACAAGTTTGACTGTGGTTCATCCAGACCGAAACAGGAAGTTTCGGCTGGACTCACATCGATTAGTCAAGACGAGACAAGACAAACGTGGACATGTTTAGTCACGATAGGTCACTTTCTAGATTATGGGGCAACGCACACCATTTAGACACTTGAATTAGACATGTCGAAATGTATCTTATCTTGTCTGCTTGCACCATTCCGAAAATCGAGCATTAGACAACGTGAACCTGTGGTATTAACCCCGTCCTCGACATTTGTTCACGACTGAGCATGTTTGTGACATTGGACTAAAGATGTCTCACCTTGTCTTTTCCGTCGTCATCTTGTCTAACCGTGTCTGGACTAGCAGGTGTGCTTAAGACCAAACAGTGCTATCATAATTTGTTTTGGAATAATTTCTCCAAATTCAATTTTATATGTCGATTACTGCCTGCCTTATTGTTAAAATATAAAAATTAAAGAAAAACAAATGTACCAGTTATTGCACACTTGTTTCTGCTGCTTAGAATATACCGAGTGCACTTAAACACGGAACTATTTTTTAAATATAAGGCCTACACAAAAAGAAAACGCAGACGTGTGGGTGTCCTTGTTGAGTACGAGTTTAGTGGCCGTCCCCCACCATACAGGACCCCCTGGGGGTCCATCTCTCTCTGATCTCCCTTTGGAGCCCCGCAGTCTGCTAAACCAAGTTATGATGTAGACGAGAAGCGGGGAAAGGCGGGAGTTTATTTGCTTCTGATGGATTGGCTTGAAAGTTCTCCAGGTGTCTCTTCTCGTGTACGTGTTTTGACCTTATTCTGAGAACGTTTGTTTATGCTAAGTACTTCCACTCTGGTTCATTCCTCTTTAGAATATCAGGAAGGGTATAAAATTATCACAGACTCTCAACGACAGAAACTCATTACCATAAAGTACCAGGAAGGTTTAAGTTACTTGACACCAAAATTATAACATTTAATAAAGTTAACGAATCTGAATTTCTTGAGGTTTTTCAACAAAATAGTATAGACTTGTGGATTCCTCGATGCGCCCATTCGTTCTACGTGTCTCACCGATATTATCTCGATTTTGTCCCTAACAATGTAAGATGAAGAGTACAAATTACTGAAGCTCCTTGTTATGAAATTTACTCGATTGTAAAGTTGCGTTATTAAGTCGATGGCGCAGAGTTCTTCGTGAGGAGCTAATTGTCGCTTAGCTAGTCAATAAATTGCCCAATCTGCCGTTTATGGAGCTCCAAGGTTCATTAGCTTGTTCGCAGGAGGTCGCCACTGGTCTATAGTCTGAGCCTCACACTTTGTTTAAGATTCATTTTAATGGTATCATCTCACTTACGCCTGTGTCTCCCACGTGGTATCTTCTTTAAAGTTTTTCTGACGAAAATTTTGAACGCGTTTCGTGTTTTCTGTTGTCTCCTAGCAGTATGTTATACGACACGTAGAATGGCGTGTGACTGTTGATCACCCTGTACATTTCGCCAGACCAAGAGAAAGACTATGTCTGGGGAGAAAGCAGAGCCTCTGGTAAATGTGAATTAACTGCCAGCAACTGAGTTTATTAGTTTATTTAACGACACTTTCAGTATCTCAGACTATGTAGCGTCGAATGGGAGGATGATAGTGAATAATGACATGGAATGGATGTGGAAAGAAGCTGTCGTGGCCTAATTAAATGTACTATCCTGGTATTTTCCTGGAAGAGATGAGGAAAACCAAGAAAAGTCAGTCAGAATAGCTGATCTCCTGCTGAGATTTGAATCTGGGTTCTCCCGAATACGGAACAGGAGTGTTAACTCGATCACATTTGAATTTTGTCACATTTTTAATGATTTTAAAACTTATTATTATTATAATTTTTCCATGTAATCGGATGAAAAGACGTGAACATGTACTTGGTTTTCTCTTCACGTACGTCTAGACTAGCTTCCTTACGACCGCTCAGTAAATTAACATCATTAACGTAACGGAAGCTGATGTGCCACATTCATTTCGAATCTCTGCTTTTCGTTCCTAATGGTAAAGGTATGAGTAAATGGAATCTTTGAGATTCAAAAATTAAGATGCAGGGCAATACATAAAACATTAAAACGACGAAAGAGACAATGTTTAGATTTTATAAAGTACCAGCTGTTTCGTGTGGAAGTGAATTGTTTGAACAAGTTCTTGAGACGTACCGAATTTGACTGAATTTAAACCGAATATATAATAGAAAGAGATCAGTATGTATTCCATAAATTTTATAAGATACCAGTACAGAGAAAAACAACTGACGGTGACATATTTCTAGAACTTGCATATCAGCGTGATAAAGAGGTGGGAAAAAGCATTGAAAAAGTTAGATGTGCAGTCAGACAGGGTCGAACCTGATCCGAAAAGTACATTTGTCTGTATTATTAATTTTCAAGAGTTACGAATTTCGGCATTTTAATAACTTTATTTACAATTAGGCTTTTCAGTAATATAATTTGAACGAAATAGAGTAGTATATGTTGTATTGATAATCTCTGTAACACATTTGCGTCTGAGGAAAAGGGAAAAAATGTCTGTTGAAGAATGAAAATTCGTAAGGAACGCATTTCGAAACTATTTGTGCAACTCTTTTGCCTTACTTCAAGGTACAGAATACCAGGAAAAAGCAGTATGTTAATTTAGAGCAGTGGGTCGATGTTTTCAGTCGGGGTCATAGAGCTGTGCGGAATGAAGTTCCAGCAGGCTTGTCTTGTCTTGTCTCGCCGTCCGACGTATTTAGACACCAAGTTCTACTTGCTGCGGCTTCCTACCGACGCCTGCACAGTTCTGCGCGTTCCCTATTTCCTTGTATGTATCCTATCTGCCTGCCTCTTCTCAGCTCAGAGTTACTGTCCCCAAAATATAATTATTGGAGTCTATCTTCCTCCTGTCCACGTCTTCCTGATGTTTTCTACTTGTAACCCTTTCGTACCTTCTTCAAAATTAGGTTATCACGTTGGCGAGGGTGAGGGTGACTCTCTTCTGGGGTGTTTGTTGTTTGATAGAAGTTTCCCGACGTTGTAGGATTTGAAGTTTTCACAGCGGTGAGTCTGAAGATGGCTGTCTTCTGGGGTGTTTGTTGTTTGATAGAAGTTTCCCGACGTTGTAGGATTTGAAGTTTTCACAGCGGTGAGTCTGAATATGGCTGTCTTCTGGGTTAATACGCCGTGAAGTCTGGTAAAAGTTAACCGGCGTTTCAAAGGTCCTTGCTATGGAAGCAGCAAGGACCTCTGAAAAGTCTGCTAACTTCCACCAGACTACACGGCGCAACAACCCAGAAGACAACCATCTTCGTTTTATAGGTTCTTGCTACGATAACCCTGATGATTGAGGCAACATGTACCTCTGAAACTCATGTAAAATACCAGACTTACACGGCGCCACTCCCTAGAAGACAGCCATTTTGTCTGACGTGTCTTCGGTCTCGAGGTCCCCAGCCTTCTATCCGTTTCGCGTAGTTCTTTCTCATGGTGTCCTTTCATAAAGATTTTTACCTAAGAGGGATGAAGCCAGTGGACCATTTGCGGATGTTCCATAACGAGTAACTTTAAGATTTATTATCAGGCCAACTATTATTGTTTGAATTTTAATTTGTAATTGTTACATAAACGCAATTGTGTGTTTGTTTGCTTGCTTTGATGCATACTTGGTCGCTTTCACTGATAACTGAAAGTCCTCAATAATGTCACAAGATGGCAGAATGTTCTATTTTACAAGTGCTGTTACAGTTAGGCAGCTTTTAAAAGTAGGATGGGCCTGTGGGCGATGAAAACTTTCGAATAAAATAGTGCGTAGCACTGCTGATATTGCTCATTGTTATTCTTAGTTGATATTTGTGGGAAAGGAATATTTAGACGGGACAAAGAAGGTAAGGTAAAGCTACCTATAAATGAAGGGGAATAAGAGATGAGGATACATTTCCCGTTGAACTTCAAGAGGTTTTTTTCAATTACTACGAGACATACTTCTTCTGGTACTCTTCCTGTCTGTGTCGGAGTTTCTGTTCGTCCATCATGTCTTCATTTTTCGTATTTCTAGATTTCCGTCTCCTGATAACTTTTCATACGAATGATATCAGCTCACGGTATTACACATTTAGAAGCATCGTGATTCATACAGGGCACCTGGTATTGTTATGACAGTGAAATGAATAGTTTGCGACACAAAAATGCATATAGCATTCAGTCGGGAATGTATGGGAAGGACAGAGATCGCAGTAGAGACTGTTTGACGGTCGGTCGGATATCAAAATAAATCTTAAAGGAATAGAATTTGAATGGGGGGGAGGATTGTCTCAGAACGAACAGTGTGTGGTGGTGACATATTCCAGCATCTGTAGCCTGATTCTTTACAGCAGTTTCTCTTGATCATTTCGCATTGACCTATCAGTACGTAAATTTTTGTTTCCTGTTAATTAGACCATCCTGAGAAGTCTTTCCTGGACATTGACCTATCAGTACGTAAAGTTTCGTTTAGACCATCCTGAGAAGTCTTTCCTGGGAGGAAAACATTGAAGTGAATTTCTTGTCTCTTTAATCCTAGGTCAATGTCCAGTTTCATAGTAACTTCGTAGATTTCACTCTCCTAACATTGGACCCCAGATGAAAGAAGTTCTCTGTTATATTAGATTGCAGACTGACTTCTTAGTTATTCCTTCTCAGGTCTAAATACTTTCCTGAGCGCTTTGTGTTAAGACATTTGTAATTTGGGTTTGGCACTCAGAGGAAGAGACCACTTTTCACACGCATACAGAACAACTGGCGAATTTATTTTACATGTCCTGATACCATAGGATAGTTGGTCCCCAGACCTTGATTCGAATTTGAACCTCCCGAACACGAATACACTAGTTGTGCCGTTCAACTACGACATTTGATTTGACACGTGTAACACGCATTCGAGAGATGCCAGGTTTGAATCGACCCTGAGTATCGAATGTGTTCATGGTGATTTTACCAACTTTCTCCATGCAAAGATTAGAATAGTGCATTTAAATCGTCCCCGACCATTCCCACATCCTTATCATCATGTCATCAAGTTAATACTCCTGAAAAGTAACGTTTGGCTACATAACTTTCTTTTCCGCGTTATAACAAACATGCACAAATATCAAAATTGGGATCAGTAACTTCGAAAATGAGCGTCGAAGTGTGGCTCACAGCACAAGATCAAGTGTCGATGAGTAATATTGTGGGGAGGGGGTTCACCGCCCCTTTGTTCCCGCCCTGAACTTCAGACGACCTACCTGATATGCCTGAACTTCATCGAATGTGTATCTGTTTCCCTGACTCCGGCCGGACTTTCTCTCTATTACCGTGTCGCCATTCGGTCTCTCAGAACTGAGCCGCAGGCTCACACTCCGCGCAATTATTGATTCTTATCTCCTTCTTATCCGCAGGAACCTTGCGATAGGCATAGGGATTCAGAACTTCCCTGAAGGTCTTGCAGTCAGCCTACCTCTTCAGGCAGCGGGCGTCTCTACACTACGCAGCTTTTTGTGAGTAAAACAATGACTTACGTACTTCTACTTTACTATGTTATTCAAATAAACATATTTGATTTGTACTTGTTCTTTGCACCAAGAACGTAAAATTAACTCTTTATGAGGAGAACAAGTGTGTCAATTCAAAAGTCTGCCTCCTCAAGGAGTTTTAATGACTTTCTGTATGAGAGTGCGGTGCTAACAATGAGAGTTGTTCTCTGCATGATATGGTGCTTGATTCTGCACCAGGCAAACTCTCTTCTTCGTCTGCCCATCATAACATCTACATTACAGGAAATTCATTCCGAACTGTGAAAATGCAGCGTTCTGTAGTACCATTCAGCCGCGAGGTCGTATTTAATACTGACCCTTAGGCTGAGGGGAAGTGTTGATTGCAATGAGTAGGATGTTTGTCGTGTCCCTCCGCGTGCATTTCCTCCCCGGAAGCTTTGTCCTGCTGGTGTCCAAAAGAGGAAGTCCAAGACCACCAGGACATGAAGACGCTTACGAGTGGTTATATATCTGCATGCGTTTCTTGGCGGTGCTGTATGGAGGTGAGTAGTAAGTGCTGAAGAATAGGCTAATCAATGGTAGCGGACGGATCGGCAAGTGATCATCACATTCTCTGCCTTTTATAAAACTCGAAACACCAAAGTCCGGAATTTGACTCTGTACTGAGTTAGTTCAGTCCACACCGCATTCTCACGCCAAGTTTGATTTTAATGTTATCCTTCAGATTGTAGTTATTTTTTATCCAGATCGACTGTGGGGTTCACCCAACCACCTTTCCAGTGGATAAAGTGGCCGGGACTTGAAACTAGCCACTTACCTGCATCTACTTCCGAGATTAGCAATGCATGGAGAAAGTTTTTCACTCCCTCATACGTCTGCATGACACAGTGCTTGTTAAGGCACACTGACAACTTTGCCTTTTGTCATCTTGCATCGTAAGTAGTCTCTTCCTGTAAGATTTTCCCATTAACATTTTGTATTCATTTCTTATCACTCCCGTGAATGTTATCCTGACTTGAGTCTTTAGTGTTTTTTCTCGTTCAGTCCGTGCCCATGCTGGAACAATGCCTTCAGACATGCCATGACCTTTTCCATTTCATCATGCATGCTTCATCACTTGGCACTCTAACCATTATGACGTAACGAAATTAAAATAGTATAGGCCTAGTTAAATGACTCTTACTTCTTGGAATACCGATTAGAAAATGGGAAGATAACTTTTGAGTGGGCATGTGCAAGTAGGCTGTGATGATTTTAACAGGATTTGTAGTGTCCAGCTCCGAATGTTGGTAATGGTGGTGTTCTGTTAACAGAAAATCGCTTGGTTAGTTGGTTGGTTGACTAGTTCGTCAGGCAGACACATTGGCCTGTTCTCATCTTGACAGACGATTGACTCTTGCTGCTAATTCAGGAACAGTGCCCCTTAAAGGTAGATTTTTCGTGCTTATTTAAGCACGTCGGTATGAAGACGTGGTGGTCTGGTTCCACGTTTCTTAACCTCGATTCTGTGGAGGTGAGTGGTCAGCTTCAAACCCCGAACCTTTTACCCCGAAGGAAATTTTAATTAGGTTTACTTTCTGAGTTATTCTGGTTCTTCTACCGTACCGCGTAAATTTGAGGAAATTTCAATTAGGTTTACTTTCTGAGTTATTGTGGTTCTTCTACCGTACCGCGTAAATTTTTGGCATATTGTATCATTATGTTTGTAATTGATGATCAACCAATGTGTTAAAGACTGTTATTGAGTAATGAATAAATTAATAAATTATCATGAAGATTCAGCAAATGAGGTTTGAGTTTCTCACGGCGGGTAGTATGAAGATGGTTGTTTCGGGGCTGTTATGCCGTATAATGTGGTAGAAGTTTACCAACGTTTCAGACGTAGTTGTTTCCTCCATAATCAGGTCGATGAGTGCAAGCACCTCTGAAACGTCGGTGAACTTCTTACCAGACTACACAGCGCTACAACCCAGAAGACAGAAATCTTTAGGTTTCAGTAAATTGCCCTCACTTGTAACTTGGCAGTCCATGAATCGATAAGCTAGGGTGAGTGACGCCAGGTCTTAAGAGGTTGAGTAGCGTACCAACTCATGCTTTAGCCATTCTTATTTTGGGGTTCGTCACTCGTGTGTCAGTAACGCCACTGCAACTGGAGTGCTGATTCGCGTGGACTGAACAGGTGATAAGACGTGAAGTGTGTGGGGGGCCAATGTCCGTCTGCTCACCTGGTGATAAAGATAACGGGTGTCTGTACTTACTTCTTTTCCAGGTGTTTGTGACTATCTACGGGATACGTCACCGGTATTCGATCCCCGTATGGGGCAACACAGTCTCCTGTCTAATGGCTACCGGCCCCCTTTCTTCAGATATTTGCGAACGTAACGTGAAGCTTACCAAAATCTTAATTTATTCTAAAATGTTGGATTTCATATCCCTTATCCTTGTACGTGTTTTGCACCGACTTGTGGTTATGAGCCCTCAAATAAATGACAAGATTGATATTAGTGGTGATTTGTGATTTATGTGGGTGGCAGTGGTTGTAGCCTGTTTTAAATTACCGTCACAGCAGTTCCTTGAGATAGTGAATAGACAAACGGACGAATACGTATGTAATATTATTATTAAAAAGATACGTTTCGTTTACATGTGAAAATTTCTGTTGTGCACGTATTTCCAACACGTCGTAAAACAGGTAACGGTAGATTTGACAACGCATTAGATGGCGCGATGTGAATAAATGTTGCTATTATAGTATACATCCGAAAATTAGTGCGCTTTTTACAAGTCTTCTATTAAATACATTGTATATTTTATCCTCCGCATATTAATATTCGTGTTATTGAGGTAAAGTTGTCCCAGGTGATTAATTAAACACAGAGCCATGCAGTGTCGGTATAGCTCCACGCATTTTTAACCTCAGCACCGGTTGGAGGTGGGTGGCTAGCTTCATGCTCGGCCGCTTTGTCTCCTACGAGCAACCCTGATTCCCACTGGATGTGAAATTGTGTGTGCCCAAGAAACGTTGTGGCGAAGAGACAAATTCTGCCCTGTCGGTGTGCCCAAGAAACGTGGCGAAGAGACAAATTCTGCCCTGTCGGGAATCGAACCGCCGTCATCCTACCCTTACGTCGTGTACCGAAAAGTGGTGGGTCCCTGTATCGAGTTTCATCTCGTACAGGCATCCTCAAATGTTTTATTTTGGCCTGCAAGGACAGTGGTACTCGTTCGAAAAGGCGTCTATCGGCTTTGCCATTGGTTATCCCGCGTGCGACAAGTCTAGAGCCGCTGGATTCAAATAACTTTACTGAGTTGGCGACATATTCCAGTTTTGGTCGAATGTATCTTTCCGCGCGGAAGTGTCTGGGGTGTGGAATCCCGAGCCAGCTGCTCAGCCACGTGGGGATTCCAGTGGTGACGTCATCACCGAGACATAAATCCCGCCCACATAAAGGTCATTGACCCCCACACATGACTCTGACGTCACTGGCGCCGTTTCATAAGATCAAAAGCCAAATTCTGGCAAACTCGCCAGAGTTGTTACGCGACCCGTTCATTTGCTGTCATTGTTTCTGTTTGGATGCGCGCCTAGAAATCTCTACTTCTGCCTTAAATCGAATCATGCGTCACTGTCACAGCTGACTTCTGAATTCTCACTTCAGTTCTCATCCGTTGTATTCAATTGTTTTGAAACTTTCGCGTCGTCAGTCCACGATTAGGTTTTGTTTCTTACTGGCTCTTCTGACCTGTGCAAGGAAACACAACAAAAGAGAACAGATAATGAATGACTCGTTCTTCGAACTCAGTCTGACAGAGTTGGTAGCCTTGGTGTGACTTTGTGGACTGTAACTAAAGTACATTGTATTTATTCAAGATTTAAAACTAACCTGCACGAGAAATTCAGTGTTTTGAAGGTACCACAAAGTTCGTCACCGTGTCCACAAAACATTTATTCCACTTGATAATCTATATCTTTTATGAACATTTTAATATTGTTCTCATATCTTCGCGTTTGCCTTCAATGTGGAATTTTTCCTGACAACTATTTTTGCATTTTATCCGTCTCATCTTTTTCGTATTGATTTAATCACCCTCATAATATCAGATAAGGATTAAATATCATGAAACTCCTCATTACGTGATTTTCTTCAGTCATCTGTTCATCTTTCTCATCGCTTTGTTTAAAAAGCTAACTATGCTTCACAATGTAACAACCAAAAATACAGTCATGTTAATACATCCCTTGAGAACCTAAACTTTCACACGCAGCGTTTTGGTTAAAATGCTGAACCAACCGAAATTTGCGGTTGAGCAGCTGACAATCTTCTTTCTTATTGGGAGGTCCACGGTTCGATTCTTACGAAATAGATCTCACCTTTTTTTTACATTTACACCTATTTTGCAGGAAACAGTTAAGTTCTCTCTTATCCGTGGTGTCAGGCTATCGAGAGTGATCGAGAAAATTCCCTAGATAATAACTTGACTAATCGGTTAACTGTTCAGTAGAGCCTGTGCGTTTGTGAACGTAATCCATTCTGTGTGTGTCCTTCCTCGTGAGGATAGGGGAGACGAAGATAGAGCCGGATGTGTGTGGCGGGAGGAAGGGGGAGGCCGGAAGTGGAGTATAAATGCCAGCAGTCACTTGTCTGTAGTAGGAAGAACTCTGGGCCTTTCTTCTTGTAGCCCTGTTGTCTGCTTGGAAATCATGGGCTGCCCTGATAGAATTACCAAAGGAATAAACAGCGCTTGTCAGAAAGACGGTTGTCTTCTGGGATGTAGTGTAGTCTCATAGAAATTGGCCGACTCTTTCCGGAGATTCTTAGCGATGAGTCTGAGGTTCGTATTCGGTTCGTCTTGACTGCAGATTTTGTTTTTCTCTTCAGGAGACTTCAAACAAATGTAGACCTGTTGATGTTCGCCGTCTGGGTTGTAAAGGGGCTTCATGTGGAATTGCAGGTTGATACTAACATAAGTCAGCTCTGAAGATGGAGACAGTATGTTTCTTTTTAAAAAAAAATCGGTCTCTGGCACGCCGTTGTAATCAAGAAGTCCAACATTGACATTATTAAAGCCGCGAGGACTTAATATTTCATAAATTTAGGTCTGATTACACATTACCTTTTGGGATTATACAGTACCTAATATAACCCGGGGTCATTTTCTTCATACTGCCAGGAATGTAATAGGTTCTCAGGATCACGTGGACACTCCAGATCAGTAGGAAAGAGGGACGTAGTGGCGTCGACGCGCATATACGCCCCGGTGCCGTATACTGCCTTAATTAGAACATTTATTTTATTTATTCTTGGCGCTATCCAGGAATTTGCTTTTAAGGAATGAGAAGAGAACATTAAAAACTCAAGTCAGGACAGACGGCCTCACTTGGAACCTACCGGAAACGAAGCAGGGGTGCTAACGATTTCACTACAATGCCGTCTTCGGCAAACGGTGTCTCGCGAGCCGAATGCGGATCTTTGTTGGGATTAATAGTAGCCAGAGTAGCTGGATATGTTACAAAGTTCCTTTCGGATTTTTTTATTCTTCTGTAAAATGTAAACATTATAGCATCATTACGTATCTGTTTGGTTATAATGGAAAATCTAGAATCAGTTTGTACATAGTGGAACTTAATTGCGTTCATTATATGTAAAGATCGTGTTATACCCCTAAAATCAAGCCAAAAAGTCGAAAACATGGTCGCAACCGCTTTATTAACGAAGCATGGCAATATTTCGTACCAACTGTTCTTAGCTTCTCAGGGATATATTTCATCAACTTTGTTAACAGGAAGATGCTGTTTGCGAGAACAGGAAACATTAGGGAATCAAATCAGATAAGTGACGTATTTTAGGAGCTTATTTATTTATTAGATTTCAACATGGCAGCGTCTAAACGTTTGCATAAATTGCTGGAAATGTTAATTAGTTTTAATTCATGACGCAGCTCTGTGGCGCCAAGGATTTCGGGTGTACAATGTTGCTGTTTATCGCTGACAAAACGGTTATGACCACATGTTTGTAGGAAATTTCTGGTTTGATTTTAGGACTATAACTTCTTCTTCTTCTTCTTAAAGTGCCTATCCGTTCCGGATGTTGGCGATCAGCATAGCAATTTGAGTGGCTGCTACTTGAAACAGCCCTCCAATGGACATCGAGAACCAAGATTTTAGGTTCTGAAGCCAGGAGATTCTTGGCATGCCTGGCCCCCTCTTTCCGAATATTTTCCCCTGGATTATCAGCTGAAGCAGCTCGTATCTACTACTATTTCTCATGATATGACCGAAATATTCCAACTTTCTCTCTTTTATGGTGTTAACAACCTCGACGTCTTTGCGGAGTTTCTCGAGAACTTTTTTGTTGGTTACACGGTCAGTCCAGGAAATTCTGAGAATACGTCGGTACAACCACATTTCGAATTCCTCCAACTTCTTTGAAGAAGCTTCGGTCAACGTGCACGATTCAGAGCCGTATAAAAGCACGGAGAGAATATAACATCTGAGTAGTCTTAACTTGGCGTTTAAGTTTAAGTCTCTACTCCTGAACATTGATCCCATTTTTATTAAAGTGACTCTGGCTTTTTCGATACGACACTTTATTTCCAAGGAGTGATCCCACTGGTCATTAATTGTGCTGTCCAAGTATGTGTATTTATTATTAACTGCTATCTGACAGCTATAGGACTATAACACGATCCATATATTTATTGTATGTGCTTAAGAATCTCACTGTGCTTAGATGTTGTAGATTTATTATTTTGTAGTGATTTGTTTTAATTAAATTAAATTAAATCATGTACAACAGTAGAGACAAGATTGCCGATAGATCTTTATTACTAAGAGCATTACAAAATCGGCTCTTATTCCTTAAAAGGTTGCCGACCCCTGCTATAACGCAACGCCACGTGGTGATCTCAGGTGGTCACCTGTCCACGTACAGACTACATCAAAAGTTGCATGACATCGGGGATCAGACAGGAGGAATTGTTATTTTCAATATGGAGTGGCCGTTGGTAACACTATGTGAACGAATGGGACATACTTCCATTGTTTGGAACCCCCAATGAGGGCCTGGGATCACATCAACAGAAGAATGGATCAAAATGCAAATTACCTCGCATCACATTAGTGCAAGAACGACTGACATGATGTGGAGTGATGATGACATTTGAAATGTCAGTGTACTCCAAAGAGTACGCTTTTTCGACCTTGTTTTCGGCGAAAGATTAAGGAAATGTCCGTAGAAATAATAACATTTCCAGCTTGTGCTTACTGAGGAAAATAACGACAAATCTAAGTCGGGTTAACCGATCTTCAATCTGAGGTTAGATTCATTAATACCAAGACCTAAGATTACCAACGTGTGATACGCGAACCACTAGCGCTCACTGGTTATTAATCTCCGGGTCGCAACCCAAAATTGAGTCGCAATGCTAATGTGCTTTGGCCGCTAAGGATGTCGGTAAGATTTTATTCAGAAAACGTAGTGATGTTAGACGACGTAATGAAAGTGGCAATGAGCAGGGTGAGGTGCGGCCGAGGGGCAGGCTTGAGGCTGCATCTGTTGATGGAGATGGGCGCAAACAGTGATGAAAAGTGGAGACATTGCAAGGAAGAAGAAGTTTGGAAATAGACGACAACCAGAGCATGACCCAGTGTCTTGAATGAACCCTCGCTTAGAAGGCTTTTCAACGTAAATACGTGCACTAAGTATCGTGCTGTCATCTGTCAATGGCCATGCGAACTGTTTGCTCTGCCATGCAATAAAATCGAGAATGGCTGAACAGAATTCTGTGAAATTGCATGTGGATGAAGATTTCTGTCTTCTGGGTATTTGCGCTGTGTAGTCTGGTCGATGTTAACCAACGTTTCAGAGGTTTATACTGCCTCCGTCATCAGGGCAATTCATCGCCCTGATGACGGAGGCAGTATAAACCTCTGAAACGTTGGTTAACATCGACCAGACTACACAGCGCAATAACCCACAAGACAGAAATCTTCATACTCATCGCCCTGATGACGGAGGCAGTATAAACCTCTGAAACGTTGGTTAACATCGACCAGACTACACAGCGCAATAACCCACAAGACAGAAATCTTCATACTCATCGCCCTGATGACGGAGGCAGTATAAACCTCTGAAACGTTGGTTAACATCGACCAGACTACACAGCGCAATAACCCACAAGACAGAAATCTTCATTCTCACCACTGTGAAAACCTCAAATCATGCATGTGGATGTTACGCCAGTTGGAGGCTACTACAAACTTGAAATTTGTAATTCCTATAAGCTGTAATACCAAAGTGACGGTTACTTGTGAGGTGGGAAATTGTTCGTCTGTCAATAAGTCATTACCATCATCCTCTGCGATGACGTTATCTCCGAGGATGAAATTTGGCGCGGGCGTTATGCCATTGGAAGCACGTCAGTTCCTACTTCTTAATGTCCTGTAATTGCTAATAACGCAACGGATGTTTGAACTTTTGAAATGGGACGAAGATTTCCTGTTATGACGTAATTCCCCTTCGTACTGCTATCTGTCAGTGGCAATACGAACTATTTGATATCACGTCCTTCTGATGCGGCATAAAGAACGCTTTTGGAACTGTGTGTACCCTGGTGCGTGCACTTTTACAATCATGTTTTGTATTTTATGTTCTTTAACTGACCAGCAGGTACCAAGCGATGTTAATTTGTTGTACTGATTTCAAAGCTCCATACTCACGAAATCTATTACAGAAATTTAAACACTAATAAACTTGGATACCGAAAAGCGTTTTTAATAGTCGTTTTTTTACAGCCGTGTCAGTTTTATCCTGTAATTTTTTAAAAATTCAAGCTCCGTTGCGTTTAAGAACCACTGTTCTGAAAATAATTAAACCTGGCCGTAAGCCACATCTTTATTTTACGCGCATAAAAATAATTATTGATAGATCGTCTTCAAATCTGCTAATTTTGATTCTGAAATTATTGTAATACGACAATGTGGCACTAATCGAGAACGGCTGAACGGATTTTTACAGAATCTGCTACTGAATAGTTTTCCAAATATTTATCACATTTGGTTACAATATCGTTACGTAACTGCCATTCATAAATTTGCTGCTCTGTGGTTTTCGAAAATGTTTCGTAAAAATTTTGCCATGCAGCGTTATTTTAGGGAGGCCTCAATTTTAACTGCATTTAAGGTACTAGGATCTTTCGAATAGGACGCAAGAGACTTAGCATTCGACCACAACATTCAATGTCGGGTTTTGAATGAACGTCGGACGTGATCCTAAAGCAGCTTCCTGTTTATGGCGTCAAAATGTCGCTCAGTCGGTGGGGTTTACGACACACTGTGAACTGCGAACCTCTGACAGACAAAGGTACGCAGTACGCGACGGCGGCAACATGGCGGCAGACAGAGACCTCACTGACGGAAATTATATGTCACTTATTGTCACCTTATCTCGAGGTCAGGTCATCACAAACAATACAACAAAGTAAAAGAGACAGAAACAAGCTATGGTTTTGCCTGTGGATCCAAGTTTACGATCTCATTGTCTGTCACATAGTCGGTCAGTTAGTAAACCGATTGGCTTTGGAATGAACGGTCGACTACTCGATTCCAGGCGGGGATATCACAACAGATTTTCTCTCGGGCATCACATCAACGCCTATTCTGACGTCCACCTAGTATCCTGTTAGAAACCGAGGATTCTTCCTGAAGGGATCAAATCCCGGTTATCCAGTACGTAGTCAGCTACACCGGCTCCGAAAGTCCATCTCAATTTTTGATTTTAATTTCAATGTTTATTCGAATCCACTACATGAGTCTCATCGCCCTGATGATGGAGGCAGCAAGCACATCTGAAACGTCGATAAACTTTTACCAGACTACATGGTGCAACAACCCAGAAGACAGCCATCTTCAAATAATTTATGGTTCTCTTAAATGTGATATTCGTAGTGCAATTAGCATAGTAACAGTTGGTTTTGCATCTGCAATAAATGGCCATGAAAGGGAGTGAGTTATGGGGAACATGAAAAATAGGAGTATATTTTCCTTATTACGTTCTTTGAAATGTTGCATATTACGTGGTATGTCAAGTACCGGTATTGCAGATAACATGTTGCTACGAGACATTCTATTCAGTACACATGTACAGATTTTTCTTTTTATTTCGTTAAACTTCGTTGTGTTGAATATTTTCAAATAAAAGTTTTATATCTTCGTGTGTTGTACATTTTATGTCATGTATTACCTTTTTTGTACGATGGACCGTTTTTTGGAATACGAATTTCTAATTTGATTTTCGTATAAAATAGGAGTTAATAAGACCCGATACGAACCAAAATTGAATCCCCACCATATGTTCCAGTGTATGCCCGAAATAATTCTAGCTTTTTCGAAGCTGAAACTGACAAACATGTGTTCATCATATGCACTTTTTGAAAATAACACATAATACGTATTTTGAAAAACTGTTACTCCATTTGTGTGGTAATGCAGTAATTGAAGTGGGCTCTATCTATTAGTTTTTGTTCTTCTGGGTAATGACACCATGAGTCTTGTACGTGGTTACCAGCGTTTCAGAAAAATATATCGCCTTCATCTTCAGGGTGAAAGTGATACTGTGACATGTTCCGAATCTGTCCATTCTCAGTACCTTATGAATCGTGTGGTTCAAGTGAATGAACCGTGCTGTAAATGAACCTTGATTAGAAGTGGTGTGCTATTAATGTAATTCAAGAATGAATGAATGGGATCATGACGGCGATAGACTTGGTAATTAAACGTTGAATGGAACAAGGACCTAAGGGACTGATTTATTATATCTTACCGGAAATTACGTCAGTATGTAACAAGCAAACAACACTGTGCGCGAAATAAGAAAATGAATCGATCTTAGGTTTTTGACGACACTTTTTCAACTGCATTGTGCTACGCGTTGGGCGACCGGGATTCAGTTCCTGGGAGGAGCATAATTTTTTCTCTTCGCCACCACGTCCACGCTGGTTCCAGAGCCTGCACATCCTTACATTTATATGGCGTGCTGCGTTCTTAAGCATAGGTACAACTGATTTCGACGTTTCTCACATGCATCTGTTATGTTGAATGAGATGGTAGTTGTGTGAGTGGCGAATGGAAAGGATGTGGAAGGAAGCGACCGTGGTCTTTGTTAAGATACGGCCAAGTGGGACAGAAAATCCACTAAAAGTTCCAATCAGGATAGATCTCCGGACCAAAATTTGATCCCGTGACCTCGTATGTATCATCTCCGAATTTATTGGTTGAATATCCATGAAATTTCATATTAGGGTCTACGCTGCAAGTTATCAGGATAATTTATTTTCACGTGTCTTATGTCAAACTATTATACATTTCTCGGAAACAGTTGATCGTACAAAACATTTTTGCATGATAAAATATATATATCTTGTTAAGACCGACGTGTCTTTTTTATGAATATTCAATACAGTACAACGAATAATAATTATTTACTGTGTTTAGTGGGATTAGTTTTGTATCTGCAGTAAGTGGATATGAAGCCCCATGAGTTATGTACAGGATAACACAAAAGAACTTCACACTTTCAGAATGATACAGAAAACGAGTGACCGTGAGGTGTGTACAAAATTTCGGGAGCTTTTCTGTCGACAAGTGTAGGTGTGAATTTTTCTGTATCATTTTGAATGTGTAAATTTATTTTATGCTAACTCTGTGTAGTGGCAAATGACGCATTTGGATGATATATAACGTCTCAACTCTTGTTTAAAACTTTGAAGCCGAAGCTGGTCTAAATAATATTTAATAATTCAGTCCGTACCGCAAAGAAAACATAACTCTTTACGGTTGCAAAGCTTGATTGATTAATTCTGTTTAAGGAAATGATCTTTTTCAATGAAACATATAAATACAAAATTCAGAGTTACGGTTTCGAAAATTGTGTGGTAGATATTGTTATTACTCGGCCTTAAAGGGTTAAATTAATGAAGCACTTGACCTATTTGCTGTTCTTAAGATCTGCGAAGACACTTGTTACTTGAGCCCCTATTCGTCTGCCGTGCCATGCTATAACAGGAAGGATGTGGTGTGGAGATACACTCATTTAAACGGAAGAAGCATATGGCTATATAGAATAGCCGTGAAGTTGGATTTTCCAAATAAGTTCTGCGGTTGTGGTACTAAAGATTACTCTATATTTTTACACTGCCTCCTCCTCTGTTCTGCCCTTTCAAGGGCATTCTGCCCAGTTGTTAAGTTCTTCAATGGTCTCTTATAATTCTTAAAGCAATTATCTAAAAGATAAATACGAGTATGTACAAGACATGGTCTCTTAGCTTGCCCTGAGGGCGTGTGGGTACAAATTGCTGAGTAGAATATGTGAAGCTAAGAAGGAGGGAATAACAGGAGAATGAAGAAAATTGTATAACGAAAAGCTTAATAGTTTGTAATATTCATCAGGTATGATTAGGTGATCAAATCAAGTCGGATAAAATGAGCGGGAATGTGGAACGGGTGGTGGACTTGTGGTATAGATACAAAGTTTTATTCTGAAAATCTGATGGTAAAATACCAATTGGTAAGTTCTTCGTTTATTTAACTACGCTTTCTCAACTTTATAGATTAGATGTCGAGTGATGGAATTATCGTGGATGGTGAATTCGGAAATATGTGGAAGGAAGTGGTCGTGGTTTATTTTGACGCACTATCCCAACAGTGCCTCGAGGAAATTAGGGATTTCACGAAAGAACCTCAAAGGAGTCGGCCTTGAACCCAGGACTTCCCGAATATTTGTCCATTCACTCAGTTTCTTTTTAAATCAGACCTGGTCCAGGGGTCACGATTAGCCCTCTCTGTCGGTCTCAACAGAAAAGGCATTTTCACGTGAAGACGGAAATAGAGTCAGATCCCAAAACGTAGTGGTCTTGTTTTAGAATATTGAACGATGGATGGAGTCCAGAAAAGCCGCTATATTGAACGCAACGCACCAAAGCACCCTCGTTGCCCCGAATAGCTTTGACGAAGGCGGTAACATCTTCCACTGTTGCTGTCACTGAGAAAGTATGGGTGTGAGCTAATTTTGGTCTTTCTGCTATTTCCTTTCCTTTGTACGTCAGAAACTGATTTTTGAGTGGATAGCGTTGATTCAAATAGAGGATCTCAGGTTTTTTACATTTATGTACCTTTTATAGACTATTCAAGACATGTTCAGATTTCTCACGTCTGTTAATGTTAGAGAAAAGTGTTAATAAAACAAGACGCTCATTAGCTCGATTAGACAAAGAACTTTCAATTCGAACGCTACAAATTGCCTTATTAATATCGTACTTAGGCAAAGTGAATGACGTGGATGTTTTATAACGGCGTGCTGAGACGAATAATTGGTCATAAGGAGGATGAACTGACAGGAGGTTGGAGAAAAGTGCATAATCAGGTGCCCTATAATTTGTACCCTTCAGCAACTATTATTAGGTGCAATATCATGCGTACAAAATATTGCTTGGGGTTACGTGAAGGAAAGAGGCCTCTTGGAAGACCTAGATGTGGATGGGAGGAACAATTTTAAAACTGATTTTAAAGAACTAGGGTTGAAGGGTGTAAATTGGATTTTTCTTAGGATAGGGCCCAGTGGCGGGCAGATGTCAACATGGCAATAAAATTCAAGTTCTATACAAGACAGGGAATTTAATGACTAAGTAACGAAGTGTACCGTTAGATTCTCAAGGAGGATTTTGCGCCATGGAATTAGTTTTATGATTTATCCCCATAACAAACGTCAGAAACCTAACTCAGTTGTTGAACTGTCATCAAAGTGAGTGTTGTGTTGTCCTGTATAAACTTCATACAGCCACCACGTTCTAAACAGAGTTATCTTCAACAATAGTTACATATAATTCGAATGTCTGTTACCGCACTTCGTTTCAGGTTGCAATATGATATGTCACTGACGTATCTCCCACTTTTAAGTTCGTGCGTCCATTCCTTATAAACGTTCTCGAGTAGAAACGTTCGTCGGACAGCATAAAAGTTCTCGAGTAGAAACGTTCGTCGGACATTCATGATCAGACGATACGTCGTCTAATTTTATGCGCTCCGTGCAAAGAACTCGATAATCAATCGGTTGATTCTTCTGAAACACTGGTAAAACTCTGTACCACCTGCATTAATATTTAGTAACTAGGCGCCTGTACTGTTTGTGTGAGCGGAAAATTGACTCGACCTTGAAGCCATGGAATCATACTGAATGCTGTCCTAAAAACATTACCCCTTACAGAAAATGTTCGCACTGTTGTAGCAATCTGCATGATACGTGTTTGATACTATGGATGTGTTGCCAGTGACCCAACTAAGATACTAAATTCTGTATGAACTACTAACTAAGAAATACTAAAACTACAAGAATGAGATGAAACAATGGAAAGCTATGCAATTAATGGAGAACTGACAATGAGCCGATGTGTCTGTAACTTATTAGAACGGCTGTGCGTCTGCGCAGATGGGTCGAGTCAATTCACCGCACAGACATACAGTATTTTTCGGCTCATGTTTGGAACAGAGATGTGAAGTATTTTGTTTGTTTTGTAATTGAAGAATTTCAAATCAGTCTTATGGTTTTTGTAAAATTTAGTATGGCGTCCATGTTTTTGAAAATTCTGTTTTGTAATTTGGAGGGGTACGCGGGGGGCGAGGGGGTCTGGACACGTTTTGAGAAATGTGAGGAGGCCGAGCTGTAGCGTAGTCAAGTCGCTACTCCCAGTGCAGAGTAAAATGTTGAATGTTGCAGTTACGGCCAGCTGAGCGGCATGGTGGAGCCAGTGTTCGGTGTCCTGGGCGCAGCTGCGGTCACCCTGGCACAGCCTGTACTTCCCTACGCACTGTCCTTCGCAGCCGGTGCCATGATCTACGTAGTAGTGGATGACATCATACCAGAAGCCAACACCTGGTAAGGACATCGGTACAGACTCTTTAACCCACTAAAGCAGGGCGGTCGCGGTCTTCTGGTGTTCTGCGAACCGGTTCATGGGAAAATAATAAAGTTTAAATTCAGTGTTTGTTCGCTTATGCTGGAGAACGATTTGCACTAAACTTTGCATACTTATCCCTTTGAACGGGCAGATGTTATAGAAATGTTAAAAATTACAAGAAAGTGTACTGGGTTCGAAACCAGGTGAGGGTGGCTTGTGTGTCTTGGAAAGTAATGTAAAAGGTCGTCAGTAAGACCGAAGTTGGTTGTTTCGACGAGGAGATTGAGGTAATTTAAGTCTCAAATCCCAAAAACATTCCTGGGTTCCTAATATTAAACGATACGTGTCGAATGATTTGGCCTGTGATAAGATTTCGGGGAAGATGTTAATAATAAATGTAAGCATCCGTCAGATTTCCCGCCAGAAACACCGCGAACACTCTGCTGGTAATTTCTTAGCTTACATTGTCGATTATTAAATACTGTTATTTCGTGCCAGTTACTAGTTCTGGAAAGCTTCTACTTAAGTCCCTCTTCGTTTCCACTTATCTGTCTGAATCTGTCTTTTCGATGACGAGTATCATCAGTTCAAAATATCGTTTCTGCCTGACGGCGACTGTTTGGCGGAACGTGACTTTTTTCAGTAGTGTCTCTTCTGATTGAGCCTTTGCTAAGAGACGGCGACAGTAAGCCTCGACTAGCTGGCTAACGATGCATTTTATTCGATCGATTCTGTTGTGTTCCAGTGTATGGAGTACCATTGAACCGCGAAAGTATATTATTCGTTTTTAAAAGTGTTAGCCAGGTCAACACCGTTAACTTTAACGCAACACCTCTGTGACTCGGGTTTGAGGTTAGAAATTTAACATCGAAATTCACAGAATTAGTGGACTGCATGCAATACACGTATTCTTCTTCTGTTTTGTGCGTTCATATTACCGACAAAGAAACTTTACATCACGTTAAACACACAAGTAAGCCGAAGAGTTATGGAGAATTTGGAAGTAGCACTTGGACATGCAAAATTCTGCCCAGTCCTGCAAAGGGCATAACTCATCCAAAACAATACTTAAAAACCTGCTCATCACCGTTACAAATGCGAGAATTTTAAAGATTTTATTCTTTATTTTGAAAATGGATTGGCGTATTTATGTGCTATGTGAGCGACACGCTAAAATATGGACATGGAGTAATTTTTCAAATGCCTTCCTTGTGGACCGATATTTCAGAAACTCGGCATGAATGTCATGCCATTCTCTCCGTCTTGGTACTTTAATGTTTATCGATCGACAGTACCAACATGGCTACTGTGCGAACTTGAGACTTGGGAACGACACTAGCGCCATTGAGCGGAGCGTCGTTGGAGAATATATAGCAGTAGAAATGTTAAAATTACGAAAGTTGCAAACAACATGGCAAATGTTTGAAATAATTTGACGTCTCTAATTTGTATGTCTTGTGACAAAGCCAGCTACTGACATTTGTTTTGAAACCTACTTTCTGTTGTCCTTCGCAACCATAAAATGCATATATCGAGGGCCGCGAACTTTTAATTCTTGTTTGTCACATTTCATTTCGCCTCTGCAACACTGAAAGACAAGTGTTCTTGTGTGGGCCTGTCAGTCTGCAGCCCCTCACAGCACCTGCTTTCGTTCACTTTGTGCACAGCTGCATCGCGCTGTAATCATCAGCAGGTGATCCAGAGCCTGTGATCGTCGTTTTCAGGGATAAACAAATTTTGTGATACCTGTTTTTGAAACAGAGGACGGAGTTTCTTAAATACATTTACATTGTCTGATTTTTCGCCAAAGATGACTGTCTTCTGGGATGTGTATTTGAAAACATTTTTGAGTGTTTTCTTTTGTATTTCCTACATACCAGAATTTAAAATGATTTTGGGTTTTAAAATCTATTTAAAGTCGGGATATATCGGCATGACGCGTTCTTAGATTTGTTTCCGAGAACTCGACAATAAGGAAACGTTATATGGGAGTCACTGCGTCTTGAATCACGTGCTTGCACTTTAAAAGCATACCGTGACCTCTCCTGAGCTTCATACGGCCATTTTGTTAAACACAGGAAATGCTTGATATTTCTCTTTCTTCGCCATAGCCCCACAACTTGAGACTTCCGTTGTTTGATGTCTGTCGAAAGTCGGTTAGTTGCGTTAAATTCACTTCAAATGTAATATTTTCCAAGCTTCCGTAGATTTCTGTAACTTCACCTTTTGTAACCATAAGCCTGAACTCAAGCCCTGAAAACGTGGGTAAATAATATTGATACTTGAATGGGCGCTGCGCATTTGTCCAAAACCTCAGAGAGCCCTTATGCATTTATACAGGATACTTACTTGGATACTTGGACGACCCGTTCTTCAAGTGCCTGAGCACTGCGGGTCCCAACTTTTCGTTGGTTTGATCTATAGACATTTTGGTAGGACTCCTTGGACGAGGGATCGGCCCGTCTCAAGGCCTCTACCTGTACACAGGACGGCACAACACAGAAAAACATCCATGGCTTGAGTGGGATTCGAACCCACGGTCCCAGCTGCACAAGGCCCCACGCCTCAGACCGCGCGGCCACTGCGGACCCCGCATTCATACAGACCAAATTTAAATGCAAATATCGTTAATTTTATCATCATATAAAGTAATCCGAACCATAAAGATAAAATATATGTAAAACAACAAGAATAAAAAGAATAAAACGTCACGAGAAGATGACTTCTAGGTTATCCGAAGGTTTCCGCGGTTTAAATTGTTGATAATGGACATGTGAACGCACCTGTTGCGTTCAGGGTTGCCGATGGGTGTGAGGTATAATCAAGTAGAGGGGCCCCAAACTCTAAGATGCCCCCCGGGCACTCAGAAACATGGCTACACTGATGCCAGTTTCTTAGGAAATACGAATATATACAATTACGTCCGCGTATCTGTCTTCTCCGTAACTCTGAACCGGTTGACGGATTTTCATGAGACCTGTCATTGCATTTTATTTCCCTACCATCAATAATAGCCGGCCGCAGTGGCCACGCGGTCTGAGGCATGGACCTCGTGGGCCTGGGCGCTGGGACCGTGGGTTCGAGTCCCACTCAAGGCATGGATGTTTGTCCGCGTCTCCTCTTCCAGTCTGGTAGGTAAAGACTGACCACGGAAGGAAGTGCGAACCCACCGTGGTACTTTCGCATGAGCGCCGCGAAAGGGGTCACGACGATCAAGCTGACCATAGACGATGAAGGAAAAAACCCAACAATAATACGAACATGACAGAAATACGCACGTTTTGAAGTCAAAGTGGTCCACGATGTACGTATTAGTGCGTAGTTTAGGAGCTAAACATTCACACTATTCGGAATTTCCCCCTCTGTGATTGTCTGATGTTTTCGAACCTGTGATATATATTAGTGTCCTGAATTTTCGTTATCATTTGTCACCCCTTTTACAGTTAGTGACACATTGTACAAGTTTATTTAAGTGAGGTTTATGTTCTCACGGTGGCGAGTATGAGTTAGTTACGCCTTGCAGTCTGGCAGAAGTTTGCCGATGTTTAAGAGGTGGTTGATGCCTTCGTCACCAGGGCTATAAATGTTACCATCCTAATGATGGAGGCAGCAAGGACCTCTGAAACGTTGGTAAACTTCTACCAGAGATGAGAGACACCACAAGTAGATCTATCCTCCCATCAACTCTTAGGTCTCCGTAATGGTCTCTTTCGTTCAGAATATTTTGTATGCACTTTTATAGACTTTTACGTACACTGAGCGTCATTCTTCGTTTGTTCTTAATAATATTTCGTGAAGGGTAAAAAAAATATTTATTTATCTTTCAGTTAGGGAGCAGTAAAATATTAACAACTGTTTCTAAGCAGCTGACATCTTTGCATTTTGCAAGAAACGTGTGTGTATATGTCAACACTTACTAATATGGCAATAGAACAGAATTTTGTGGTTGTATCTGTCAAATGTGACCTAGTCTGAATCTTTACTGGCGAGTGCTATGAACAGAAATGGACCACTAAATTATATCACGGGTTTTGCTGGCCTGAGCATGTAGACGGAAACATTCAAAAGGAAGTGGTAATAATAACTCTTTCCAAGAACTTTTTTTCGTATTTCATACGGGAAAGAGCAGAAATCTGAAATGACTGTCTTGTGGAATTCCACAAGGAAGCATAAACATGATTAATGGGCTGCATACTTGAATTAGTTCAGCGTTGTATAACAGGCGGCACATGGGCCACATTCGGCTCGAGACTACTTCTTACCAGACTCGCAAATTATTTAATTTGTTACTGGTTACTACAGACTCATTTATTTTAAATATGGCTGTCTTCTAGGTTGTTACGCCGTGTAGTCTGGTAGAAGTTTACCTACGTTCCAGATGTCCTTGCTGCCTCTATCATCAGGGTAATGTGATTCTTATCTTGTCTATTGCCACATGCTACGGATTTGAAAACATTCGCGTAAAATGTAAGTTTTCCATTTACATGTTACGTCAGACAATAGCTGTTGCAGGAGAAATTTTAAAATAATATGTAGCTCTATTGTAATTTGTACACGTTTCGATATAATCTGTATTAGAACTTTTGCTACTTCTGTTTGTCCCTTCTGAAAAGTATTGTTGAAGGTAATCAGAATTGGCCAATAGTTTTTAAAAAATAATGCCATGAGGGGTTTCGCGGGCCTTTGGTACGACGGGAAAAACATATTGATCCGAAGGAAGAAAAAAGTTCAAAACTCTTGCAGTCCTTTTTTTTAGGTAACAATTAATAGTTCAGAAACGAACAGTCTGAAATCAGTATTGCCGTTTCAGAAGTGAATCCTGTTCAATATCTACTAGACTACACGGCGTAACATCGCAGAAGATCCAAATTCATGCAAATTATGAAGTTCGTCATAACTCAGTTTTATTCTTTCACCCACTATTTTATCTTAGTTTTTTTTTCTCACCGTTCTGCTTTAAAATATCCTTAATGTGTATCTTCTAATGAGAGAGACCAAATTTCACAATCATACAAAACAACTGGTAACAATTTAGTTTTGCGTGTTTATATGTGGATGGTGCAAAGACCAGATCATATATTGAAGGGTAGGAATCATTTCTCGAATTTAATGTCATTAACTACGTCATTATTATAGAAACTTTCAAAATAGGCGAGGTTTCACGGCGACGATTATGATGACTGACATCTGGGATGTTGTTACTACACGGTGTAGCATCCCAGAACACAGTCTTCTTCAATTCCAAAGTACTTCCAGTCTGCCACATTTTCAAAAGGTTTAATACCTGTCTTGAGTTATGATTCTGCCCTGCGCCTTGGTGATCAGGTATGACCAATCTTCCATCTGATAATAAAGAGATTTGAACCATATATTAACTTATAAAGGGGACTTACAGACAGACGGCTATGGTGAACTCTTAGTGCTAACTCGGCTTAAAAAAAAGGCATTTCAATAACATTTAGATTGACAGACGCCTTCGTAACACAAAACAATATTTATTTTAGCAATTATTAATTTCCAAGAGCAAAGTATCATGGTTTCTGTATGTTATTATGTACGTTTTATTATCGTTATTTTGGTGGGTACCTTATTTTCAGAAAGCAGTTGTGCATGTGGAAAACATGGTATCGGTACGTTTTTCACTGAAGATACAAAACTGAAACACATATCACTTGAATTATGGGAATAATTCATACAAAATTATTATTGGTTTTAGGAATATTTTTCGTGTAGTAATTAGTATTAATTGGAGATCTTTTTTCATTTAACAGACCTCATTTATGTAAGATGTTAATATGTTTACACACACGTGAAACCTTACTTTTGCAAGGAATTTGTTGGTTTTATAAAGTTTTCTGGTGCATTAGATTCTACTTTAGTTTGCTGATGTAAACTGTTTTGTTCATTCAGTAGAACTCAGTTGCTCGATGTTTATATTTGTTTCAGAAGTATTTTAATTCGTGGAAGTTTATTTCTGCAAGGGCATTATCGGTTTCATAAATTTTATTCGTGAATTATAGTTCATTGAAATGGTAATATTGATTTCAGACGGTTTCTTTCTGGTTTAATAGTGGCTACCTAACAAAACAATGCAAGAGTTTTCAGCTGCACGTAAACATTTACATTTATCTACTTCAAGAGAACAGTTCATTAATCATGTTTAACGCTTCCTGGTTTAGCGTTCTACTGTCTCCCTTACGAAGTATGGCGTGAAGTTGTGGGAAGAACTTATAATTCGTACATCCCTTCAAATGTTTCCGTTTGTATGCTCAGGCCAGCAAGACCTATAATTTAATAATTATACGATTTAGTGATCCATTTTTATAGAATTCTCTCGCGCGATCTCCAATGTTCAGTGACCCTAACCCTGAAGACTGAAACAGATCGAGTCTCCGAAACGTTGGCTTTTAACTCAAAATTGACACATCTAATAGCTCGAGAGGATTCTATAAAATTCATGCACCATGTAAGTTTCAAATATTACATATGCAAAATTTCTTAGATATAGCTTCAAGGTTCTGCATTATCACCACCACACGTGTAAGTTTCAACAAAAGAATTGTCAGTGGAACCACGGTTCCGGAGAATTTTACGTAAATACGTCTATACGGAAAGGAAGTTTATATATTGGCTTTATTCTAAATATTTCCTTCATACATGCTTTACAATTGAGTAAAGTTTGATTAAGACATTGCTTATTTAACTTGAATTAGTTACGATTAAGATGGGTCTGTGGTAGATGAATGTAGTGAAATGTAAAGTAATGTAATGTAATGTAAGGTAATGTAATGTAAGGTTATTATTATTGTTATTTAGTGTTCTGTCTGACGACAGGTCTATATGAACAGGATCCTTCCATCCTTTTCTCGGACTGGGACCTGTTCATATACGTTCTTGGCAGATGATCCAGAAGTGGTTTGCCATTGCCTTCTTCTGTGTGTGAATGGAGTAATTGGTGGGATGCCACGGAGGAAAACTCCGTGTTGCCTAGACCACGGACTTGCCCAACACAAGTTATAATGTAATGTTTTATAGGTAATAACAATGCTGAGTAAACAGATGAGGTTTCCTAGGTAACATAACAATGAAGTTTCCCTTTTTCGTAACACATTTTTGCCGAATGACCCTTCCTTATATTTACGTCAAAAACAGAAATGTTCCTCAGAAAATTTTAGGTACTATGTGATCTGGCTACAACCGAATTCTAGCTGCTTAGCCCAGTTAATTAATTAGTAATCGCTCCCAAGCTGGAAGATAAATACAAATTTTTGTGGAATCGTCTTATTATTTAGGTGGTGTAAACCAGTGGTTCTCAACCTTCTCAGACCTAAGGCTGGTTCACATTAAGGGACAGGACACGTCAGGTCATTTTAGCCCAAATAGAAAAATTATCCTTTCAACAGGAATCCTATGGAGGACAAAAATATTGACACTTGAAGAAAAGGTCTAGGTCAGGACACCTTGGGTCCCTGAAAGAGCAACTTTTTCCCTCTCGGTTATTATCGGCATCCCCGACGACGACAGAAGTCACATCGGCGACGAGAAAACCGAATGCGGCTGACGCATTGCTCTTGGGGCAGCCTATGCGTCCAAACCGGCTCTGGGGCCCACCCACCTTCCTGTCCAATGGGTACCGAGGTCCTTTCCCGGGGATAAAGCGCGGCCGGGGCGTGAAGCTGACCACTCACCCCCGTCTATTTAGTACCGAGGTTAAGATTGAGTAGGAGCTATATTCCTCTCCCCTGTGCGCGTACATGGCGCGTAATGGGATGGCTTTTTTACATGCTGATACAAATAAGTCGTTCATCCACATTATCTTCTTGTTCTGTCTGTTTTTTCTGAGTTTCTTCTCAGACTGATGACTTATAAACTGCATAGTTCTCGTAACCTTGCCCTGTCGGAGACTTGACCGTGGCCTACCCCATAGTGTGAACCAGGTATAAGGGCTACATTCACTGTTTAGTATCAACTCGCGCGCCATCGGATTATACCAGAGGGCAGTTTATTGAAATTCATGGCTGTTACTGACAGGACTGAAGACAGACTCACATATTGCTGGATAATATGTTAACAGTATTGTTTATTGCCAAGATTCTGAAAGACTTGTCTCCTCAGCGAAGTAGTGTGTTGCGTGTGTCGTTCAGGCGCCTGTAACAAGGTCGTCACCGTCGCGATGTCGTCATCATTCTTCACAAACCGCTGCCCTGATAAATGCCGTTTGAGGGGCCCGAAGAGGTGAAAGTCTGGAAGTGCCAAGTCGGGACTGTGTGCCGGATGCTGCTACACTCCCACGCATACCGCTGGAACCTCTGCTGGGTGTGCCGGGCTGTGTAGTGTCACGATGTCGTGGATTATGGGTAGCTACATCATATCGCATGTTTCCTGTTCTCTCGGGACGAACACCTTTGTACCGCACTTGTGGGCTTGTCTCACGCTTTGGGGAAATGTCCATCAAGACGACCTTGTGCAACCCAGGAGACTGTTATAGTCGGCGCAGTAGTTTTTGGCCGGTGGAATATTCAAGGGGAAGGCTAGGAGCGAGTCACTTGTGCGATAGTATAATGCTGACTGAACGCCCAAACAAAAGAAACACACCGACCGTGCCACCTCAGGTACACAGACTAGGCCCGTCCGCCAGCTCCACCGGCCAAAAACAACTGCGCCGACTATACAATTTCTATTTTCGTTGATAAGACTATTTCGGATTTTTGCCGGTCGCCACACCATGGATTCTACTTAAGACTCCGATGTGACATGATGGACCCACGTCTCTTCTCCTGTGATGATTTTGTATAGGACCACTTAGTTGCTTGCAAGAGAGACTGCCTTTGGAGAAAATCCTCCCAAAGACAGTCTCTCTTGCATGGTTTTGTGTTACTCAGCCGATTATTTTAGTATCAGTCGTGATGATTATTTTCGTCCTGAATGATTATATCGATTGTCGTTGCCAAAATGTTCAGCTCTGCTGTAATTTTATTGAACTTTCACGTTGGGCTTCTCATACAACGGCTTCAGCACGACAGATGTTGGTATGTTATGTGGACGAACGTGGTCTCACCGAACGTGCTTAATCATTCAGATTAACACATTCGGATAGGAATGCAGTGTTTCCTGTTCGCAATGTGTTCGCCATGCAACGAAATGAGCTCTTCGCGAATTTGCGTTGGTTTGTTGCTGAAAAAGAGTCACACTTCTCTCTCGCCCTTGTATTTTTCCTACACTTCAGTCTCCTTGCTATTTATTTTGGATATCACGTGCACAAAAATCTACGCGGATCGTAGGAAACATGATGACCACACGAAGTATTTAGGATGGTGATAGTAGAAAAATAATTGGAAATTCACCTCTGAAATCTTTAAAGTGGGAGACACATTATAAACTAATATGCCATCAGAACAAATTACGACATTAACATCTGCGAGTTTCAGCACTTCAGAACCCTAAAATGCACCATGCCAATAGCCTGTTCTTTCGGTTCTTGTCTTATTGCCCGGGTTATTCTTGAATGTGTTATTTATAAATCCCAAACAGAAACTTGTCGTGTTTCATGGCTACAGCCATTCATATGCAAAAGCCCATGATCTCAGAACAATATTAATATTGATTCAGATGTTTGAAGGGAGCCTACTTCTTTTTGTATTGAGTGCTACTCTACTTCAGGAAATGTTATGTGATAAAATCTGGCGCTTGCTTTTATGTAAAGTCCTTTTATTTTGTCGAGGCCGTTGAATTTGTTCTGCGCTGGAAACTTGGTAGCGGTCATGCACAGAATTTTGGCTTTTAAGGAGTGTGTGGGATTTATTTGTTGATGGATCGATTGTGGAGGAGTTATCGTTATCGTCTGGTGACGATAAAAGAACAGGGTTTTTGCCATTTATATGTGTATTAAGTGAAGTACAGGTTAAAATTGTGCGCAGTTACTTTTAGAAACAATAGTCACAAGTCTGTTGTTGTATACTACAGGCATCTGTTAGTATGGTGAGTGTGCAACCTATGGTTCGATTCTCGGCAGAGTCTGAGTTACTTCTGTCCACCACTGCGTCAAGACATGTAACTCTGGGGCCTATCCAGCCTTCTCCATATTACGTAAAG
>NW_019060405.1:312666-330386 GCF_000696155.1 Zootermopsis nevadensis
AGGAGTTTACGAATGTGGGAATTGAATTTTCTGAAATCCATTTTCAATTGATCCGCCTGTCTTCATCTGGGTCTCCCGAGGAGTTCTTTCATCTAAGATTACCTCAGGAAGGTTGTCTATGGGCCCAAAAAAAATTATTTTCCTCATCCGTACTTTTTGATCTCACCATCTCTTAGCTAAATTATTGACTAATTACACGAGAATTAGTAAGTGAAGGGTACTAATTGTGAAGCTGTTTATGAATTTTTGTCCAGTCTTTTCATACGCTTCCCTTACTCCCATACCTTTTTGGCACACGCCAACAATTTTGGGGGCTACGAGGATCATAATATTTGGATTTGGCGTGTTTTGAAAATTCTTTTCGGGAACCGTATAAATAACAGCTGCGATTATCATGGTCTGTTTTATTTATGAATTTCGTCATTTGTTGCCCCCACTGTGATGTAAGTATAGTTCGTCAAGGTTGGCTGCAATGACGCAAGAAATGGCCTACTTATAATCTGTAATGCAAAAAGAACACTGTGTTTCTGTTTTTGTGTCCTGTTGTGTCAGTGGCCTATACTGAAGGGGAGTATGTTAAGAAAGTATTGGTGAAGTCGTTTTATGGCTTCCGCTTGAAACGGCATCGAATTCATGATCCCGCCAGATCGTGTACGAAATGTAGACAAAACTTTTTAATTGATTTTCCCGTTTCCGTGGTCTTTCATTCCGCCTCGTGGTGGGAAAAGTTAGGTGTCTCCAAATGTAGGGCGAATATTTAAATGCGCATGCCGCCATTTTTATCACAGTGACCAATTTGAATTCTTTGCTACTGGAGTGAATGTTTATCTGAGCAAGCTAAAATAAATTTCTGCAGCTGTTTTTTGAAGTATCTGATATAAACCCAAGAAAGCTCTTGCCATCATTTGTTAAGTGGTTGTTAAAGATATCCGATCTGAATGAAACTGAAATTCTTCGAGAATTTTTCGTGAAACTTTTCAATATTATATTAGATTTAAATCGTGTAATTTCGTTTCGAGTTTATTCACGTGATCACGCTTACGTCATAACTATTTATTCTCTCGTATTGCTTCTTCCACCATGATTCTTCCTTTCCTTTTGTCACCGCGTCTACTTGCAGGTTGGTGGAATGCTGTAGAGATTCGACTAACCCCGTTTACATATTATTATACGCAGATTTCTCTCGACTTTCCTCAGTCTCTTCACACAAATTCAGGGATAGTACATCCACAGGCCCTTAACCAGCACATGTTCCTTCCAGATTCATGCTTTCTATTCGGGAACTTTTTACCATCTCAGTCAGTGCTGTATAATCTCAGAAGTTGAGTCATCGTCGTTGAATAACTGAATTTATAAATACAGTTTTATGTGATAAATTTTTCGAGAACTTTGCAAAATTTAGTATGCGGGAATAGCAAGAAATATAAATGAGGTTCATGATTCAGTTAGGAGAAAAATATATTTTGGAAATGTTTGTTTTGTGTTTAAAAACTGTTGTCAGTTAGTGAAATTTAAAAATGATCCCGATTAAAAAATAGAATTCTGAAATTAACTTACGGCAGTCACTTTTTTAATGTAAATTGTGAAAACAAACTTGGAGTTTGCTCCAATTTAATGTGCTTAGTATCGTATCCTCAGGTTAGTTCATTTTAAGATTATAATCTTTCTAAACGAGGCCTAATTGTGATTCATTCTGTTACTACAGAATGTTTGAGTCACGAAATATGGTGTTCAGATCGCCGTTAAAAATTTGTACGCCGCTTGAAATGAACAGTCAGATCTGTGGAGCAATTATAACCCCTCATAAAATAATTTTTCTCAGGTCTTATGCATTCTTGATATAAGTTTCGTTCTGTCAAGTTGATAGCGAAATAAGTCAGAATTACGCACGACTAAGTGGGTGATTGCACTGCCTGGAGGGCTCAAGGTTGACAAAGCTGGAAGGCCTGCGCTTCAGATTGACGGCGTCGCCTTATCTAAATGTACACACGCAAAAGTATTTTATGAATGACATTCGACTTTGAGCTTGACTCCAGCACTAATTACGTACAACCAGTATTATTTCTTTGAATATAGGCGTGAGTCTATTTAAAGGCAACAAAAGCAGAATGAAGAAGACGTTAGACTTTGAACCCTTTGCGTTATAGGCTTTGTTGGTACATGCCTACAACACTGTGAGCAGAATGATCTCTGGACTGGGTGGAGAATAGACGCCAGTGAGTTGCGTTTACTAATTGATTTCTTTCTAAATGTAACTATTTCAAGTTTTGTCTCTTTTATTTCTCTTTATTTTTCTTTTCTTATTCTTTTTCCTTTACTATAATCTACCTTATTTCTAAATTTTCTCTTTATCCATTCTTCTATTTCTTACATCCATTTTCGTTTCTTTTTTCCTTCACTCCTCCTTTCTCTCTCCCTTATTTTTTCATCGACCTCTTTTCTGTTCTTTCTTTTTTTCTTCCTTGCTTTTTCTTTCACCGCCTTTCTCTCTTCCTCGTCTTCGTTCTATCATTCGTTTATTTTTCATTTTATCGTTTTCCTATCTCCTACTTGCCTCTCTTAGTGTTCTTTTTCTTCTACCTCTCTCCGTACTTTCTTCCTGTAACCTTTAACATAATCTGCAACATCTTTTCTTTAAAAAATATATGAAACCTTTTTGGAATTCGTGAGTCGATCGCCACTCTTGGGGGGTTACGGTCCTGAAGAAAATCCCGCTGGTGGCAAGACAAGAAACTTGTAGGAAGCTGGGCTGCTATTACAGTCCTGCTCCCAGCAAAATGATTTCCCTTGTACACAAATATTTCAACTGTGGATGCGCTAGACCACGTAAGACCGGTGTCAGAATTGGATTAAAATTTAAAAGACTGTGCTTCAACACTTTAAAGTGTAAACCTCGTCCATATAATATTTAACAACATGCTTTTCTCCCAGAGAATGACCTTTGGAAAAATGCTTCTATTTTCAAAACCAAATCAAACCTAAAGACTTCGTGGGCAACATGGAGAGATATGAACTTTAAAGCAGGTGGTATACATAGTTACCACTGATCGTACATCACAAATCATCGAGCTTGGATTCCATTGATTATGTGAATAAAGGAAACACGACGTTTCAGTGTACTGAACCTCCGAAACTTATGGTTTGGGTCTTGTGTCTCACCATCAGAGGTCTATCAGACCTGACCCTAGGAACTGAAGTAATTCAGTTGCGGGTTTATCGTGCCCTGTGGGTCGCAGCATGTCAAGGAGTTGTGTCCCATCCCACACTCTCCATATGTTGATACTGTTTTGAACTTTGTTCGAGACATTGGCCCACATGTTTCGGAAGCGTCACACTGTGTCAGGGACAGCTTATCCTCATACTTTACGTGTGTTGTTATCTATCGTATTGCCTCTCATGAAGCCCGAAACCGAATAGAGAGAGAGAGTTACGAAGAATAGCAGAATAGTTGAAGCAAAGAGAAGATTATAGGAGGGAAGTGAGAGACATTCTGTTTCGTGAGGGAGGGAAAGATAATCTAATTGTTATCAGGGTCCCAGGCAATGTCCACTTGTCCTGATAAGGATTCAATGAGAATGAAGATGTTAGGGTGATATGTAGTGTGAGCTTGATAACAGAGGCGGAGGATTTTTTTTAATGAGCTTTGAAATTATAATTTGGAGGTTATGTGATGCCACAATGGAGTCTAGTGACAGACAGGTTAGAGAGGACTCCTGAAGAGAGCAGCACACATTCAAAAGTCAGAGAGGAAATCGAGTGATCGTCATTTTTCCCGTCCGCCTTAAATATTTCATGAGAATTGGTACGAGATGGATTCATTCTTTTTTGGGGGAAACAGACAGCGTTGAGGTGCTAGAGCATTGTTATGAACTGTCACAGTCTTATTCAGTCTAGCTGTATGAAGTCTTAAGGTAAACACTTTCGCAACTGACTACTTGTTGCAGTCAATCCGCTGTTTCGTCAGCCTTCTATTTTTGATTGAGTTACAAGCACGCAATTGCTGTGGTAGAGTTGCCAAATTTTATTATTCTTTCCTTGACTCTTGATTAAGAATGACAAGATCAATGATGGATTTAATTCTGACTGAAGGTTTGAGAAATTTGGTGTGTTTTTGACTGAAGGGTGTGGGGAGTGTGATCATCGCGTAACGTAGCATTTGCGATTTTGCGAGCATCTCTTAGATCGTCGTCGTTTGTTGATTTCTGTCAGTGTAGGTGCAACGTCAAATATATTATACATAATCACTGCTCGACAGACAGTTAGGTTCAAATCTGGGTACGTTCATGTCGATTGTACCAATCATTTGTTCAGTGCTGCCAGCTTTACTTCTGGGGTAGTGTAGATTTGGGTACAAGTTTTGTATATTTCCTTTGTGAGCATTCGTGCGTGTGAGCATTTATCAGTGTGGGAATTCGTCCGTATGAGCATTCTTCGGTGTGGGTATTTTTCGTGTGAGCATTTATGACAGTGGGATTTTTTCTGTGCGGAATTTTAATGTGGGCTTTTATCATGTGCGCATTTGTCTGGTCACCCCCATTTCTACTCCTGAGATATATTTCTTAACTGAACTTTCAAACTTGACGACAGTGAAGATTTTTAATGGGAGTTTTGTTTTATGTTTCAGTGGTAACGGGAAATATGCAACCTGGGGAGCCATCTGGGGGTTCGTCGTTATGATGATCTTGGACGTTGGACTCGGCTAGGATCTTCCCACTTGTCCGCTTGTCGCCAGCTATCCCTCCGCCATAGAACTTCTCAGTAAAGTAATTCGTCATTTTGGTGCAAGGGTTTATCGTGCATTCTGGTTTATTTGTCATAATGACGAATCAGAAAGTATCTTTCTTAGAAACACACAAGGTCATTACATTATTGTATTGATAGCCATATTAGTTTCTTGTTAACCTTTCAGATAAGATATCAGTTACTTGCAAAATATGCTCCATAAATGTAATATGAATAACTAATTAGTCAGTTAAATCCCAGTTTTGTGTTATTTTATAGGAGACGATTTTAATAAGGGATGTTCAATAGAAAGTTTTCGGAGGGAAATTATCGGAGGTATATTTGGCCAAAGTGAACAGTGTTACTGTTCACATCGTTTTACAACATTATATTTTATGTTTTCGAAATAATCACGGTCAGTGAGATAAGAAAAAACGACCAATACGATTGGAAAATATGTGACCTTTACTATATTTTAATTTTTTAAACCATGGGAACAGTTTTCAAAGATTTTCTTTAAAGTTTTCTAAATAACTTGAGTCTACTTAATTCTCAAATGTTGTTTTAGACCGATCAAGGGAAGGGCTAATTCGTCGCAGCTGAAGTGTCGGTAGGGGCTAATGTTTTATTTGCTTCTTATCCAAACAGCTGTGGAGCCCTTGTCTTATATCTAGCGGGGAACATAGTTTATAACTCCGAGGTTAAACCGATCGGAGTTCGCTCTTTTCATAGCGAAACGTCGCAGTCGAGTATTTTCATTTCTGCTTCGTATCTGTAGGCCCCGAGTAGATTACAGGCCGGCTGTTGTGATTGATTTTTTGTGGTTTTCCTCAGTCATAGGGACAAATTAATGTACTTTAAAACAACTGACTATCGTTTCCATCATCATCATTCAGATTTAATCATACAACAGGCTTCCATTAAGAAGTTTAGGAATCAGCGGGGTTTTGTCTCACATGTCATACGTTATTGAATAGTAATTTAACACATTTTTTATCATTTAGGTTGTCTGTTGAACGTCAATGTATAGTTTTGTGCTCTTCTGGTGTCGTTGTAAATATAATGCTGGTCTGACGTGAGAAAGTTAATTTTGTGGCTTATTTTCACCTTCTGTTAAGAACATGTTTGTGTCATGGTCGTAACCGTGTATCACCAAATTGTGTCCATTTAGAGGGTTAAGATAACACGTCGACTTAAACATTTGAATGCTAAGTAGACTTCATTTGCGTGTACACACTCTTTAAGAAATTAGTAAAAACTAGAAATAAAGACCTTTATACATACGTCTGTCGTATATAGGAGAGAAATAAAAGAAATTAGAGATGCATACAAAACTTTAAGAGAAGGGGGCCACTTAAGAAATAGGGTTTGAGAGTACTGACTGAATCCATCTGATTCAGTACAGCGACCAGTGGCAAGGAAAAATTTCGTCTGAAGAAGTTGGCATTTTGTAATAAGCAACAGACCATAGACAAAATCGTCCAGTCAACTGATACAAAAATACATTGAAATTTTGACATAAAATAATTCCATGATATCCATTCATACACGTGAAAGAATGGGCAATTTCACAAAACACGCGTCCACCCTGCAACACCGTTTAGTATAGATAATGCACTGCGACAATGGAGACTCCTGGGAAAATGTGTTCGCAATAGGCGGAGTGCGCATGTGCAGTAAGAACACCCCCCCCCCCTTCTACCTCTCGTAATTCCCGCTGTACTTCTTGTGGCGCTGACAGTTTCTTATTGTGAGCCAGTATTTGGCCCCCAGGGCCGGTGTGTCTAATGGTTTGTACCAAAGATGGATTAAAGTGATTGAGCAATTTAAAAATAGTTTTATAACAAGGAACTCGGCGATTTTTGGGTTACATGTGGGAGGAGCAGTGAACGCTAGGAGGCTACGGTGCGTTGGACATGTAGCTAGGATAGATAGGTAAGAAATGCAGACATAATTTTTGTGGCTGAACCAGGATAAAACGACCACCTTGAAGACCGTGAAGGAGATGGGAGATAAGACAGCCGGATCTTTCAGATTTATTTTGTATTTTCCTACTAACCATTCATGATCATCGTTCCCATCAGTTTCTCTCTTTCGATATTTCTTTTGTTTGTTTATCTTGCTTTCGTACCTTATTTTTATTCCGTCATTCCTTCCCTTCTTTCTAGTTTCGTTCTCTCTTTGTTTCAAGCTTTATGCTTTTGTTTTCTCTCTATCTAATTATAAGCCGACAGTCACATAACCTGCTTCGGTTTGCATTTCGTAGATCGATAGTTGCTGTCATATCGATAACACAGCCTGGCCGGCGCGGAATGTCCGCTCAGCTCACTCAATGAGACCGCCAGCTTCTCGTGTACAAACACAAGTGGCCTTGATGTGTGGAATTACCCAATGCTAATGCCTTCTGATTATTGCTCTTACTTTTTCCTTTGCGGGTGTTGGAATGCGAAGTTCCGTGTCTGAAATACCAATCGATTTTAAATCTGACATCGGAAATTCCCAAAATATTTATGGTGTTTTATTTTTGTACCCGAAAAATTGAGAATAACAAGAGGTAGCTCGTTCTTCAACACTTCCTGAAGATGAAAATAACGGGTTGCGTTTCAGTTTTCAATTTGAGTGCAGCTGTTTAGCTGAATGGCGAGTACAATCCGGCGCTTTGTGACTACAGCAGAGAGGACAACGCAAATAAGAAGTAAAGTATCAGGCAAGGCAGGGAAAGGAAAAGGAGGAAAGAACTGAAGAAATAAGGCAGAATGAGGGTAGAAGGGAAGGATAAAATGAAGTAACAATGAAAGTGGGGAAGAAAGAGAGAAAGACAGAGGAAATAACCACGGATAGAGGGGCGCGTACCATGCACAAAATTAAAATGTCTGCAAGGCAAGAACAGACTATTGTCTGCGCGCTGCCTCCCAATCGGTTCAAACGCTTACCATGTTCTTCCTCAGTTTATTCGTGTTTTCCCACAGTATCTATTAGCGAATTCCGGATAGTACCTTGAAATAAGCCGTGACTTCTTACTACCATAATCATATCTAATGGCCATGATCATCTTTCCATCTCATTCCACACTGCAGTCGGAAGACTGTCGTTAAATTACCTCTCTGTCTTTGTCCTTGAGAATCTGATTGTAGTTCACCTAGTCGAGAAATTTCTCCACATTATATGAAACCCAAAGTTTCATTACCTTGTTGACAAGAGATTGCCACTGGAACCTCTCTCGAGCCAGTCCACAGTCTCACACCCAGTATCATAGCCCCATTATTCTTCATCCTTCCCGATTTATAATTTGTTTATGTCACATTCGAAGCTGTATGCCACTAGTAGTTGATAGAGCCACGTTAAAGAACCATACTGTATTGACCTATTCAATTGATCAGAATTTCGTAATGTGACAAAAGTGAATTTGTTCTTGTGTCCAAGCACCGGCCTGTTGGACGTGGAGGTATAGCTCCATTTATTTTTAACCTCGGCACTAGATAGTGTGTCATCTTCATGCGCCGGCTGTCTTGACCCCCGGAAAAGAAGCCTTGGTATTTCAGCACGTAGCCGTTCACTGTACAATTTGAGCTGACGCAACTCAGATTTTAGCATCATAATTTATTAGAATAATCATTATATGAGTGTGATTATTTAAGTTTGGTCTGTTTATTTACCTGTCGCCCGTATTCTAATTGTGCATATCGGTGCGTTTGTTTGAGATTTCTTCCTGTCTGTCTGGGTGCCTGAACCGGCCTGGGGTCTATTTGCATCCCCAAGCAGCTATATTTAAACTGAACCAGTACGATTTGAGACACGCGTGTTGATGCTATCCTGTCTGCTCCCAGTGTTCCCGTACATCCATTCTCTGGCCCTCCGATGCATTAGCAATAAGGAAGGACACTAAAATATGTCTAAAGGAAAACCTTTTCGGAAATTGCCACAGGTCACAAGAACGCAGATTGGAAACAAATGAAATTTAGTAAGGTCTGAGGTTCTCAATGCGCCGAGTCTGAAGATGTCTGTCTTCTGGGTTGTAGCCCCGTGTACTCTGGTAGAAGTTTACCTACGTTTTAGAGGTCCTTGCTGCCTCCATCATCAGAGCTATAATATGAGTGCTGTGATGCTGGAGGCAGCAAGGACCTCTGAAACGTTTGTAAACTTCTACCAGAGTACACGGCGTTACAACCCAGACGACAGACATTTTCGTTTTCTGAGTGTTTTTTGAAATCGCTGTTCTTACCTAAAGAGATCACCACCTTAACAAATGAAAGTAGTTTTATTCTGAGATCCAATTGAAACCCGTAAATACGTTTTGAGCGACATGCAGAGATAGACGTTGAACCTGGGGTTTGTGTATTCGCCAAAAACATGCAGAGGAAAAATACAGGCGCTGAAGGATAAATGGAACAGAAAATATAAAAACTCGTGTACGCCGAATGGTAACGAAAAAAAACCTTGGATATACTCCACATCCTTACAACGTTACCTCAAGATGCATTTTAATATTATTCTCTCATCAATGTCTAAATCTTGCAAGTGGTATTATCGTTGCTGGGTTTCCGATCAAGTGTTTGTAAACATTTCTCATATTATTCTCCCTGGTGTAATTGAAATGTAGAAAGAATAAAGTTCCTGGTTATACTTTTTTCATCCTGATGTTTATACCCTCTTAGGTCCATATATTATCCTCAGATACCTTTTTTTGAACACCTTCAATCTTATATCTTCTATTTTAGTGAGAAATCAAGTTTAACAGTCATATTTTAATATTTAGACTTAAACCAGGAGACGGGAGTGTACAAGACCCAATTTGAATGTCAGCAAGAATATCTCGAACTGAGTCTGCTTTAAGGGAAGGTTGTGTGGTGGTTTGGGGTGAAAAAATACATTTTGTGATTTCATTAGTTCTAGGTGCTTTGGGTTTGTTTGTGCAAATATGTCATTTTGTGTCAGAAGTACATCGAAAGACTTGAAATTCCGATTTAAATATCCCGTTGTTCATACTGTCCGCGATAGTAAAGTCCCTGTGAAGTATGCGGCCTGGGAAGTCACGTGCTGCGCTACTAGCAGACCGAAAAACGTCGAGGTTCTAATTTGATGTAAACTTAATACTAGTAATACTTTAAAACACTGAAAGTTATAAATACTCAATAACGACAAAGCAGATACGTGAATAATGGTACTACGAGTAGCGGAAGCAACAAAGGAGTTTCAGAAATTTTTGTTAAATAAAGACTAATGTCCTTTGCTCAGGAATAGGGGGATTACCCATTTGCACAACATCTCTTATACCTACTAGGTCGCCTACGTTACAATCATTTCAAGTCTCGTGTACAACAGTGGCAGTGCAACTTTCCAACTCATTTCCCGGTTGTTTTCCTTCCAAATATGCCTTTATCAGGGCGTATTCATGACAGGACCATGGAACTTTTATAATATGTTTGGAAAATGTCTGAGACGTTGCTAGCAATTTTTGAGGATCCCATATCAATAGGCAATGTTTTGTTGTGTATGTGAAACACGTCGATAAATATTTATTTCGAGAAGAAATTATAAAAAAAATAATTCTTGCTTCTATGAACTTGACAAAATGTCGACATAAAAGGTACAATCCCCGCTTAAACGTAGAATATGTGATTCTGGCGGCGGTGAGTACAAAGGTCGTTGTCTTCTGGGTTGTAGAGCGTGTAGTCTGGTAGAAGTTTACTAACGTTCCAGAGACCCTTGCTGCGTCCATCATCAGGAAATATCTCTGGAACGATCGTAAATTTCTACCAGACTACAACCCAGAAGACGTCCATCCCGCTTTTAAGTTAATATGATCTATCTGCAGAAATAGTGCATTATATTTATCAGAAAAGAATACTCCATTCTTCAAACATTTTTAAGTCGAATATTCATTAAACCAAAGATCTGCGTAAAACTTCTCGTTACGTAGAAGGTTTGAAGTCATGATAAGGAAGATGGCTTGGACAAAAGATAAGATTAGGCGCTGGTACGAAAATTTTAAGACTGGTCCAAGTATTGAAGTAGACCAAGCCGACTAATATTATTTGATATTTTGAACGAAACGAGATTATGATAAAATAAACGTCTTCTGAATTTAATGTAAGGCTACGTTGTACGAGGACAGTTGTAAACACAGTAATGAACGTTCGGTTTTAATAAAAGCGGGGAATTTCGAAATTTTATGACCAGCAGAGAAAGTATTAGCTTCATGAAAGTAGTTCTGCCTCGTGCAGTGCCGGACGTACGCATAAGGCAAACAGCTTAAAGTCTCACGATATGTGGGGCCTCAAGAAATGAATTAAAATGTTTTAGTATTTAAATTAATCTGTTCAGATTAGCTTTGCCCAGTCGTCTTTGTATACCAATGCCAGTATCATGTTTTTATTCACATCAGTTTCATGTTAATTTGTTATGTTCCGGTCAGACAGAATAATAAATATATATTTCGACTTTCGAATGTTTGGGTCATCTTAAGCTTGACATAGCTTAGGGCCTCAGAAGGTCAATGTCCGGCCCTGGTTTCATGAAGTTAGTGAGCCGTTTTAGTTTTGAATCTTCCTAGCTAAGAGGAAACTGATTTCCCGAAATATATTTATGTCTCCCTTTGAAATGATTCTGGTCTTTGACCATACGATATAAGAATGACTCACAGTCACACTTTATAGTTCATCATCATTTTATAAAAAATAGTCTCCACAATTGTTCTTGACGCACAGGTAATGAGCAAATACTATCTGGTAGCAGAACTCGGAAGATTTAACACCAGTAATACCAAACCGCGACATTAAACACAAGCATCCACCCACCTTTCAGACTCACATATGTTTATAGTCATCTTAGAGTAGCCTCGGTCTTCAGGTATCGGCTTTGCAAAAAAAATTTCCCCAGTAAAATTCAGTATCTATTTCTTTATACCTCCAAGTTGAGTAAGTTGTGCCTCGTATAAATCATTAAGTTTCTCGTGAAATAACTTAATATCCAAAATGACTGACTTGAGTTTACCAATGTCCAAATATTTTTCTCAGTACTTTGTTCTGAGACACTTGAAATTTGTATTTTTCTCTTAAAGGAACCGCTGTAGCACAAGTAAGTTGATTTTATTGTTTTTATGAAGCAAATGTTTTTGACTTATGGTCTCGCACTTTGATGGGAAAAAAAGGCATGATGTACAAATGGATGAAGCAGAATGCTTAGAAAAATGAAGCAAAGGCGTGTAAGGTTTATTACATGAGGAAGAAATTGGTGATTTATAAAGGCCACACACTGTTGTCTGGGCTGTGAAATCAAGATGGTTACGGTAGGCTGGGTACGTGGCACGAATGGTGGGATACGCTATTGAAAACAGTAGATTACGTTGAACTCTCTGGACGAGGCAAGAGGTTATTTTTATGGATTTATAGACTTACGTTTTGATAAAGTGAACTTGATTTACCTGACTTTGTCACGTGTCCAGTGGCTGTCTTTGGAGTGACGTAAATACGTAGTTCTGTTACCTCAAATCGTTTTTCTGATGTTATAATTCTCGTTTCATTTATCGTACGGAAAACGATTTCTGCAGGAAAATATATCATAATTTACACCATGGTAACTATTTCGTATTCTTATCCAGACATATAGAAACCTTTGTGCGACGTTAAACAGTTGCTGTGTGTGAGGTTACAGCCACTAGATGTCTCTCTATCTGGTGGCCACATTCCTGGAAGTTCTGTGGAGGCATGCAATATACATACACACACGTCTAGTACAAACAAGAGCTCGGTGCGTGAGGGCATGCGTGCGTCGATCGTACGCACAATACACGCACTAAAGGTATTTCTGTACAGAAACATTTGTGCTTGAAGATGTAAGATGGCCGAAACCTCATGATATTTTTTTTAAATATTCAATAAACAATTGGAAGTAACAGGTAACAATGACGTTCTTCGCGTTATTTAGGGAAGAACAAATCCAAGAAACACTTCTTAAAAGGATTGCAGTCTCTTCTGCTTTTCAAGACACAAAGGATATGTAAAATTATGGTTTTACGAAAACTGTAGTTTTGAAATATGGTGTCCTTTTTAGGGAAATCTCAGAATTACAAATGTTTCGAAGAAAAATATCTATACTTAAGTATGTTTAAGTAAGTGAAATGTGTAGAGTTATTAGATAACTAGAACTTACGACTCTTACAAGTCACCTTGTATCATTATTGTAGTTAAACTAGTGAGGGAACAATAGTTTGGATATGAATCTCGAGAGGGGAAGAAAAATGCACATAAATATTTGGTGGGAAACCCCTTGGTAGATGAGGACGAGGGATGTAGTTTATCAGGTTGTAAAATTGGGGAAATAATGTAACTGGCTTAGGATCATGTCCAGTTGTAAATTCTGGGATTTAGTTGGTTATATGTGTGAGCTGTGTATAACAAAGACGACATGTTTCAAATACCATATCGGTGTTTTAAGAAGTTATAATTTCTTCGTGAAAATTTGATTTTAAATAATTTCATAATGTGATACAAAATGTATAAAGTCTAACCCATATGTGGGATTTTGGTTTTCAGGGCAGTGAATCTGAAGATGGCTGTCTTCCGGGTTGTTGAGCTGTATAGTCTGGTAGACGTTCACCGACGTTTCAGAGATCCTTGCTGCCTCCATCATCAGGGCCCTGATGATGGAGGCAACAAGGACCTCTGAAGAGTTGGAAAATTTGTACTAGATGGCGTAGCAACCCAGAAGACAGCCATTCACATTGTATTGTTTCTTATCACCTTATTTTCAAAATTAATATGCCTGCGTGTCATTTTCTGTCCTTGTATGATCTGTATATCATTGTATACACATGTTTTTCTTTATAAAAAATATGCTTTCTACCACCACCAAAGAACTAAGCTGACCTTAGCAAGTACTACTGGATTTCAATGTCATTTAATCCTAGTCTACTTTCCGGTTTATTACAGTGTTGTCACATTTCATTTCCCCAATATAGGAATATTGCGTTTAAGAACGTATTACGTATATGGCAACTTTGCTGCAATCATTAAAAAAAGACAGGGTTTTAAAATGACTGTTTTTGGGGTGTTGAGCTGTGTCGTCTGGTAGACGTTTACCAGAGTTACAGAGATGCATACTGCCTCCATCATCACACTATTGATGGAGGTAGCAAGTACTTCTGAAACGTTGGTAAAATTCTACCAGAGTGCACGGTGCTACAAACCAGAAGACAGCCATTTTTATATTAAATCCTACTGCGTTGATCCGACAGTAATAGGCCTACGTTAAGTTCATAAATAATACTTTTATATAACGAAATTGCAGATATATTTCTAAAAACAACTGAATTATTTAATGTAATTTTTATTTAAATTCAGAATATCATATTTTGTTAATTAACGAAGATTTCATTTGCTTTTATTGGCCTATGTAGCATAGAGTGTAACGATGATCAGTAAATAAGGAATTAGAAAGGGTGTGGAAGGAAATGGTGATGATTCTCTTTTGCGTTATTCTTGCATTTGCCTGAAATTACTGAGGACCTTCTGCTCGTGCGTTCGCGACTGCACATTTATATCTATGATGTTTCTTTGTCTTTCCTCCCTCTTGTCGTTTCTGTCTCTTTTTGTCTTCTCCTTATCCTTAACTCCGTAAAACACGGTGGTAAGGATATGTAACACCTGCTTTAACGTTCAGTAACTGCAGTTTGCCAAAGTGTGTGTTTACGTTTCGTATGGCGGTAGCAGTAAACAGCGTTTATTTCTCTAAACACCATTAACTAATTTTGATCTTTGTAATGGAAACACGCTGTGTTTTTATTTGAGGTTGGAACTGAATTATTAACTACTGGTAGGTTAACTTCGTGCTTCAAAAGCTTAAATTTTGTTTTCTCGCTATTTTCTAAAAAGGTTTTGTTGTTTTTTTCATTAATGTTCTGCACATATTTTCTCAGCGGTAAAATTTAATCATTTATCGTTCTTAAATTTCACGAAATACACACAGGACGGAAGAAATTATATGAAAAGAAAACAATACACAAAATCATATTGCTTTTCTTTAAACACTTATCTTTTCCCTGTCTTTAATAATTATTTGTTACAAAAAAAAATTTAAATTAATATTCACTTTGTATTCACAGGGCTAGATAATGTTTTAGAACGCCTCAGACAGGAGTCACGAGATCATGAATCAAATGTAATAAACATTTTGTATCGTATGTCAGTAACAAAGTCCGAATAATAGAATGGAAACTGCTGGAAATTCAGTACAAGTTATTAGCTACAAGTCGGTTTTGTTGTGGTTGTCACATATTACCCCGGTAAACCTATTAACATAGCTGGGTGACTAATTCCATGGAGAAGAGTCCATGAGAGGCTAACACATTAGCTTAGCTGATCCAGAAATCTATCGCCTTTTATGTATCCAAGATGATCATTATTGTGTTCACAGTTCACCACTGATTTCTCTCCTGAGGCAGGTAAATCCATCCACCACTCTCCTATAATACTTTTTGAAATCCATTTAATTCTGTCTTTCCATCTACACCTTGGTCTTCCAAATGGTCTCTTCCAGATATTACACGAATTTTCCACCTCTCTCGTCTCAGATGCATGCCCCACCCATTTCAACACCCCTTAATCGATTTGTTATAAAATTTGGTGATGAGTAAAAATTATGGGGCCCATTAAATTTAATTTTAATATTATCAAAACGAAACTATGGAGTATTAATAAACATATAATTAAATGTAAAGCGTCACAATGTATAAAAATATTATTTTTAGGGAATTTGAATTCCTACGCAAACCTTATAAAAATACTTGCTTCAGAATGTTTGCGTTTGTACAAGATTTCTGTCGACGATGAAGTGTGTGACTCTGTGGCGTCAGTTGGTACTACTGTATATCGTTTATGCGTTTCAGAACCATTGTGTTGTGAATGTGATAAGACACTTTATGACATGGTAACTTAGCAGCATATGACGTCGTTACGATATTTACAGTTCATACAAACTTCGCACATTTTAAGGTGTTGTAGGCTCTTCTTACTGTAGACACCTGATCAATTTTAAATCTTACAGGGCCCAGTAGCGGGCTGTTGTGAATGCAATTTGTATCTTCGGGTTATGTAAAGGTGGCGAATTTTAAGGGTGCAGTCTAACAGTTTCTGAAGGACATTGCTCATTGCATTACATTAATCAGAATAAGCTGATAGGACAGTCTGAAACCTAGTCCCATTGTTCGACATTTTTAAGTTGCTCATAATGAGACCACAAGTTCGAGTTCCACTCAAGGCATGGATGTTTGTCCGCATCTCCTCTTCCAGTCTGGTGGGTAAAGACTGACCACGGAAGGAAGTGCAAACCCACCGTGGTACTTTCGCATGAGCGCCCCGAAAGGGGTCACGACGATCAGGTATTGACCAGAGACGACTAAAATAATGGCAAAGCGTAATAAGAGAGAGTCCACAATACCCTATATCTTGGACACCCCTTTATCCTGGAACTTGAACACCACTTTTGTTGTAAGTTGGACAGGTTCATGCACTTAGCTTCGATGTTTTTCAGGGAACCTTTTTCAGTTACATGTTTTGTTATTTTGAATTTCTGACTGATGAATGCCTCCTCTCTGGAAGATTATCTTATGAACATTGAACCCATCTTTGGAATGCATTGCAACTGTTTAACTATTCTTTTGCTGAACCCTTAACTGGACTACAGTTTTGCAGAAGACACAGTTTTAACTCCATCAGTACTGTGCTTGAATTTGAGTTCAGACTGTGTTAACAGAAATGGAATTTTCCTTTTTTGCGATATCGAAGCGAAAATTGGTGGAATTAACTTTAGGAAATGTTATTGAGGCTGGGGTGTAATGCGCAATGCATGGGAGTGGTCTTCAAAATATTATTAATACTATTGTCATTAATTCTTAATTCAAGTAAGCCTAGAGTAGTTAGTGTATGTAAGTAAATAGATTATATTGTCATTAGACGACAATCTGATTTTTCTCTTTCCATCTATCTTGGACACCTCTGTAAGTTGGACACATTTTCATGGAACCCCAGGTGTCCAGCTTAGAGAGGTTTTACAGTATATATATATATATGTACATATACAGAACGTCCCCAAAAGTTGTATGCCAAGAAGCTAACGGTAGTCATTTTGAGCATTTACGCCAGATTCGCTAATTAATTGAGTACCAGTGTTGATGTACATAATGATTAATTTATTAAATGTCTTTATGTTTTTAATTGAATGTGTGTATACATCTTTTTGGGACATTCTGTATATATTTTGTAATGTATTATTTAGGACTCTGTGCCTGAGTTGTGCTTGACAATGACGTTAATTGGCAAATTAATTTGTTTACACATTCTGGTATCATTTGGCCGATTGTAGGAATACATAACGGGCATAAAGATAAGAGAGCGATAAAGAAGAGGTGGAGAATAAGGCATGAAGACACGAAATAAATCCGGTATTTTAAGTTTGTATTAATATAATCGTAAAGTGCTTTTGGCCGTGTAGAATCTGACGCACGATTTTTTGGTTGATATTTTCAACGGCGTAGAAATCTGTGGAATGCAAGTTGTGTTAATATTCTCAGTAGGCGCAGGGGTAGCCGAGTGTACAGGGGTAGTACCCACTTGCAACACGGTCTTTGGGGTCAGTCTGTCTGTGTGCTCATTTTTAGAACCTAAAGTCGCCATGTCTCCGTTTCAATTTTTATGACATCTCCATCCTACTCCTGCTTTTCGCTTGCAGGTTCTGAACACGTCCTGTTGTAGAGGCCTACATGGGACGAAATTTTAGAATTTTACCCGGCTCGAAGGCCATTTGACCCGTCGCAGCCCCAGACCGAAGTTCGTCTTCGGATGTTGACCGTAAACCATTTCACTTAAAGTCTTGTCATCCTTTTATTCCAACCCGAATGAAGCTCGATCTATTTACAATCTGCCCTGATTATCGTATCATTAACACATGTTTCTTTCAATGCACAATGTCAGTAGTCTTTAAATTAATTATTTAACGACGCT
>NW_019060405.1:336394-348723 GCF_000696155.1 Zootermopsis nevadensis
GTTCCCCTTTGGTGGCCCGACCAAATCATGTGGAACAGGTGTGGATGCTGTGGTCCATAGCCTACTTAGTCGCTATACTGGAGAGCTGAAACGTTGGAAAATCATCCCGAAAGCTGAAGTTATTAATTAAACTCGAGCTTCGAAAACCAGACGACGAGAATTAACGGAATCTTGCTTCAACATTTTCTAGAATGGCCTTGGGTGACATTTTATCCACAAATGTTGCCGAAGCATGTCCTTACAGTGACGCTGGAATATCAAGTCGGTAAGTGATGCGTGTGGTAGCTACTAGCTGTTTCTTGGAAATCAGTATCTGGTTTCCTTCGTCAGTATTTCTTTTCATTGCAATCGGCGTCTACTGAGTTTCACATCCAACTGGGACACCCGAGGGTCGATTCTCTTCATTTCGCTACTTCCGAATGTTACTTTCAAAAAAATTATCAGTCCCTCAGGCAACCAAGACGGGTCCATAACCATGTTCACAAGAGCCCATCACAGACACCACTCCTAAGCCAGATGAATCCATGTATCTATTCGGGACTCACTTTAATACTACGCCCTATCATCTCATCTACTCCCAAAGCCTCTTTTCTCTTGTTTTCCGTTTGAAACTTCGTTTGTATCTTTCATAATGTTTGCTCATCGTCCATTCCTCCAAATTTCATCAAATTGCAAATTATGAGGGTTCTCTATCCACTAGTCACTTATTTCCTTGTCCAGTTTATTGTTATTATTATTATTGTAAAAAAATTCTCTCAGCGAAGCGGTTAGCTACCAGCCGACAAGAGAGAGGGCTAATACTCAAAGTATGTATTTTTTTTATCTCAACCCAGACATGTTTGAAAGAGGGGAAATGAGAGAGACGGACAGTGTTGTTTTCCTCCACCACTGCCACCTCGATCCTCCGTCTCCCCTCCCTGACGGCACAATTCCCTTCTTCCTTTTCATCAATGAGTGAGTGGGACAGGCTAGCCAGTTGTCGCTAGGCTTAGTTCCACGGAAGGCTGTTAAATGCACAGTTTGCGAGTCTACGTAGTGTCGAAAGAGAACTACAATGGAAGAAGGAACGTGAAGTTTCTGAGGTCTTTTTATGATATACTGTAACATAGATAAGCCTACATTTAAAAGGTTTCGCGTCAGAGGCACGAGTACATTATAACTGTTGTAGTACATTACATTTGTAATGAGTTGTGTTAAGAATTAAATAACACGTCTTTTAACGATTCACGGTCAAGAAATTTGTTACAAGTGATTTTTGTTGTAGAAGTACATTTTGTGGCAATGTGAATGTCTTACTTATTACCAGAACTTTGTAGACAGTTTCATTTTTTTTGGTTATTTACTGAGAATGGTTCTCATTATACAACATACTGATCTTAATGGAAGGAGAATCACAGGTCGTCTTCGCTGGTTCAGAAAAGTGGTGGGAAGATTTGCAAGGCTGTGAAAGCTTTCGTTTATTACTGCCTGGACTTTTCGGTTGTGTTGGCAGAACCGTTTTGAAGAGAAATGCAAGACATGAGAGACAGTTTGATTTATTTTTGGACCATTTTCAATACTTCCGATATCCGTCGGTAGCCCTGAAGTTAGCACATGTATGTGGATATTATGAATATGTAAGTACTGACATTTTATATATTTTGTAATTGTGCATGTATTTGTAAATGTTTTAACAGTGCATTGATCCTGTGTTGGAACCAGTCAGCTAAGTTTGGCTTTGCTGTTAGCCTGCTTGCAAAGGGTTAGAAATAATTTGCCAGTTACAATTTTCTGCAAAAGACTGGGTTAAATGCTGCGATGAGTTTTAAGTCTATGGACAAAACAAAAATTTAATACTAGGACTCACGTATGTATTTTTCTAAACTAACCTTCCGTAACCAAATTTCGTAGTAGTCGTGTTTTCATTTCAACCAAGAATTTTAGATTTGAGGATTTATTCTCCGTCACGTTTAAAATAAGTAATTAAATACAATAATAAATCATTATTATTCTTTGATATAATTTTAAGTAACTGCCGCGTCCCCGGCATTTTATATACTTTAAACATTTCTTAAGGTTCTTTTTTTGCCATGTTGAATGGTTAAATGTGGCCGTGTTATTGCTGTAATGTTAAAAAAAATCTTGTAAGGAATCAAACTACAGGCAACTTCTGTTGCAACTGGTAATCATTGTTATGATCGTAATTTGTGTAGATGTATTTTCCTTTATCGGGGAAACATTTTCTAGAATGTTAAGAATCACGTAGTTACCCATATATAGTTTACAATATATAGGAGCATTACGCTGACACGAGGGCAGTATGTTGAAATGAACGGGAAGTTGGAAAATATTTTTCATATTTATTGGGCTACATTTAATTCTAAATAAGGTGACACCTTCCTTCAAAAAGTGCGAGGAATGTATCTCAGATTGGCGCTGTCTTGACTGATTTTCCTGAAAATACACTCCGTAGACTGCGAAGGTTAGAAAGTGGAGTTTGAAGTTATATCTAATAAAAATTCCTCTTTTGTTTCCTGGTTACGTACATTCGTCATAATCGATTTCTGTAGTCATTTAAATTAACAGGAGGCTTAAGCTTGTGTGTATGAAGTATATTCAGATGGCTTATGATGTTTCGTTGAGATGTGAATTCGAACTGTCGTAGTGTAAGGCCTTTATTACTGGAATTCCCCTTCATAGATGGTAAATAATAAATCTTTTTTATTTTACTTAGAAAATTGGCCACGAATCCCATTTTTGAGAAAGCCCTCTACAAATGTATTTACTAATCCCATTAATACTTTAGTTCCACGGCAGTTAACTCTCATTGGATTAAAACCAAAGACCGTCCATGGCCTATCAACATTATTACAGTTTGTCATAACTCCTTACTGTGTTAACACTCGAAAATTCGTTGGTAACCCGCTCGTTGACGTAGAAAACACGTGTCTTTTGCCGGACTCTTTTACTTTTCGACTAAACTGTGAATAACGGAATGATAATCACCATCTTCCAGAGCAGAGACCCTTAGAATCTGATAGTCACGCGTCTTATCAACAAAGTTCCCTCCCCTCCCAACCCCTCTTGTGGAGCGTAAATTTAATTTCCGTGTTCACAAAGGCCTGCCACTAGATACTGCCCTGAGCCACTTTAATCCACTTTATACGCTGTTTACTTAGAATCCACTTCAATATTATCATTGTATCTACGTTGAGGTAACTTTCGACCTTTGTGTTCAGGTTTTTGGACTAACATTTTGTATGTATTTATTATGTCCTCATTGTGCAATTTTCTTCTCTCTCTCTTAGGTACAAATATTCTCCTAAAGCAACCCCTACTCAAACTCTTTCGATCTGTTTTATCTTGGGGCGTGAGACTCGGTTTCACACACAAAAAAAGTTATAGTTTTCTGTATTCGAAGCCTAACGTTTTTAGACAACTCACAGGAATATAAAAGGTTGTTAAGTACATGGTAGCAAACATCCCCCGAATTAAATCTGGTCTTAATTTTTGCATTTAATTTGTTAGTGTCGTCCCCTAATACTTGTAACTTCACCACGTTTTCAGAGGATTTATTAGCTCGTTCTGTGTATGCGTTTGCCCTGCATTCTGGTGACATGAACACACACTTTGATGTTCTCTGCGTGTTCTTATAGACCAGCTAGCACCTGATAGAGCTACTGTGACTTTTCCTTTTTCGCATTTATATTCTGTTCCCTTCCTGTATTCTTGAACCTTTCTTAATTCCGTGCTTCAAGTGATATTAAAAAGTACCGACATTGTTATTATTAATGTTATATGACGTGATAGGAAGCTTTGTTGGCGGTCTTGTGAGACCAGTTGACCCGCCAGACGAGGAGAAGTACCAGAGGGGTGTGTTCTAAAACTAGAAAGTTATTTCTGGTTGTACGTTAGGGTATCGCTGCTGTCGACTAGGCTGCTTCAACTCCCCCCCCCCCCCCCCCCCACTCAAAACAGAAGGGCTGCATTGCAGTCGGAACAGTTTTGAAACAAGGAAGTAGACTCATGGGCAGGTTTATTTTAATGTTATTTAAATATGCGATTTTATATTGAACATGATGCATCTGAAGGAATTGGTAATTAGTTCAGGGATTGGATTAATCGTGTAAATTTATTTAGGGTTATCATTATGTACTGAAGAATATGTTTTTAAAAAAACTTATATTTTATTTCAATTATTAACAGATCTTTATTTTAAATTAAAATTCTGAGCTGAAAGATGTTATAAACGTGGATGTCATGTGGATAGGTTGTGAGGGGGAAATTGGATTAAAGTGGCCCAGGATCATGTTTAATTGCGGGCGTTGATATTAGCAGTGTTGAAATGTGATTTTCTTACATTGGTTTGTTACGGGATCAGAGAAAATATATGCAAGACTAAAGGGAATTTTACTTTACAAAGTCAGTATCCAGGTATTAAAACTATATTCAACGACATGCGTGTTACTGGGCTGTATATGTATGTCTTATATTTTTTTTTTTCATAATTTGCTTTTATTCAGGCATAATACCCTAACAGACATTTGATATCGTTTTATTAGAGATGTACCGTATTGATGCCAAATTATATTTTGTTAGAGTTTATTTTTTTCGTTCTGTTAATATAAAACTTCAGTAATAGCTTTATTTTTGAGGCTTGATTTCTTGTTCAAGATTGTTGTAGATCGTATGTGAAACTTCTCAACACTGTTTGTTGGTCTTTTGCTGTAAATTTTGTCTGTCCCTTTCAGTGGGACAGCAGGTTATACCATTTATCGACGACTGGTACGAGAGTAGAAACATTGAATTTGGTAAGTTGGCAACGCTGCTTAATGCTGTCCCTTTAACAAAACTGCTGACATTTCCGGTTCCTGTTCACATAATCTATGGGAGATTTAAATGCAACTGCAATACTGAATTAAATCAGTTGAAGAACTTGGAATACAATGGCAGTAGATTACGTGTTAGTGGCTGTTCTAATTTGGTATTGTTTTACAAACTTCGAAAAATGTTTCCTCTAAATAAATAAGGTTTAATTCCAGAATCATAGAATGAAAATGTTTTTACAAGTTCATCGCACTGAATTAAGCGTAAATTATTGTTGTAAGCTTCGTTCATTTCTGCTGTTTTTGAAAGAACAGCAAATTCGACCACAATTTGTCTTACGTCCCGAAAGGCAAGTATGCCCTTTTTGTTCTATGGATAGTTAGTTCTTTCTGATGTACCGTTAGGTCTGAAAACATGGTATTTAAAACACGTGTATGCCACGAAGCAATAGAACTTTTTGAAGAAATCTAAATGGAAACGAGTTGCGGGAGGGGGGGGGGGGTTAAACTTCTTTCTGAAGCTGAAGTTTAAAGGGCACCCTTGGTTATGGGGGCCATGCAATGGCAGATATAATGCTTACTGTTGTGACATAAGTTTTTCAGTTTTTCTCTGTTCTTTTGACTGTTTTTGGTTTATGGTCTCTTCGCCATAGAATGAACAAATCAAGACTGAGAATGGGGAGAAATGCAGATCGATTAAACATTTTAGACGGAAATCAGGAGGGAAGAGACCACCTTTGTGTCCTAGGCGAAGATACTGTTCTTGTAGATATATGAGGTGTGTGGGTGTGAACTAGATCCGTGTGGTTCAAGATAGGGACCATTGGCGTGGTAGTGAACAGTCGGTTGCCGTAAAATATTGAACATTTGTTGGCTGGTTTAGGATACGTCATACATGATTTCAGGCTTTGACGGACGTTTCAGGTACTGATACTGAACCTGTGTGTGTGGGGGCGGGGTGATAAAACTGGGTTGATCGGTCTCAATTTGTGCAGGAGCGTGACTGTACACAGTGAAGCAACGAAGCAGTGCACCCCACCGGAAGTAGCCACTACGTGAGTGATGTCAGGCTGTTTGGGAGGGGGGCAACGAGAGTTTTGAGTCAGTCTCGTTCCGGGGGACCGGGGAGTGGGGGCAAGCAAAATGCGTGGACAGTGACGATCGAAGAAGTTGTTTCTCTTCACACCAGATATAATCACGCAAAACAAAACGGGAATAAGAAGAAAACAAAAACAAACAGACTCGCGTCCGACGTCTGCTTGTGGCCGCAAACCGACGGACAAATGCTACGGTTTGTGCTGATCCTCCAAAAGTGTATTACGTCATCTCGTTTCCCATTGCAACCTCTTTTAAATGCAACGAGATTCTTTTTTGCCGGTGACTTACGCCCTTGTTGCATTCCTATTCTGCTACTGTGCGTGTCACATGTGCGCTTCGTGAAGTTATACTTCACACGATCCTTAGCCGCCAGCTAAAATAACTGCTTGCAAAAACAGTGAGTTAAGCTCGTAATACCAGGTGGTCGATGCTAACACCGGGCTTGCGCGTGTTGTGTGTGTGTGTTTTGTTAATGTATTCAGTTGGAATACGAAGAGTGGAAAATTACACGCCTACTCACATTTGAGTGCACTGTTCGAGATTTTACGTGTCTTATTGCATTCATTACAGATGGAGATCTGTTGTCGGTAAGATAATGAACTACTGATAGGTACATTACACTACACAGGAGCAATGTACCTTGCATTACGTTATATAGGGCCTATTCCCCATATCTAAAACATGTTTTAAATAAAATATTTGTAGATTTTATGACATGTCACATACGTAAGTGGGAGGATAATACTAACATAGATCTTAAAGAAATAGGATGGAAATGTATTGATTAGATTTATCTCTTCCGGGATAGGGGCATGTGATTGGCTGTTGTGAACAATGTAATAAACCTTTTATTTCTGTATAATGATGAATGTATTATGGGCTGTGTGGGGTTTTTAGTGAATTAGGTTGGTAGGCCTTAACTGTAAGATAATTGCCTTGTTAGTTTTTTTATAAAAGTGCAAGTGACTTAATGCAAATATTGTTTATATCGGACTGATACGCCCTTAAATCATATTATTCCAGCAATTTATACCTTTATTGCATACCAAATTTATTATAAATTTTTTGGGTATTTTCCGAGATTTGTGATTTTCTAGCCTCGAACTGTAAGACAGAAAAACAATTTCCATGAAATGTTTCATGAAACTATATAGTGGTTTCGTTGGGAAATGCGGTTGTTTTAAATTGAAGATCCAGTACAGTCACGTGAAACTTCACTTGTGCAACATTCGTTTCATGTTGATGTGTTTCTAGTTTCATGAAACGGATTCTGTCCTGCTGCTATCTCCTTTCACGTAGTGGACGCATTTGACTACTGCACCCTACACGTTGAAACAAATGCATTCTTGGGAAAGAAATTACCAAAGGCTTTCGGGGAATCTCCTAGAAATAGGCGCAGAAGTTTAATTGAATTCAGATTTTTTAAAAAAATAACCCAGTTTTCCTTTGGTACCTGTAGGTTGTGACAGGTCAGTAAAACGGCTGGGTAACTTGACTTCGATTCCCTGCTCTAGTCTGTATGATAAAGATCGTAAGATCTATACATCAGCAAATTACATGATTAATGATCCATTTGTGTATATTATTTACACTATTACAGACACCGATTACGTTCACTAACACATAAAAATGTGTCATCAAAATTGTTCGTTAATTTTTATACAAGATTTTACACAATTTCTGGGACCCTTTGTTTTACACTGTACACAAAGTTGTGCGTCTTTTTTTTTCGAATATATTCCCTGACAGCAGTTCATGCGATAAAAATGACCCTTGGCCCACTGTAGTACTCAGTTTACAACATCGCAAATCCACCATGTTAATAGGAAATTTAAAGTAAAAATGTGTGGTGGCCTCTAGTGGCATTACGATGTTGTTGGGGGTGGGGGGGTGACACATACGGAAATTGTGATAATTTTGTGTAAGCTTGTATCATGAAGTAAGGATAATGCTAAAGTAGTTGTAATGTTTTCCTAGTGACTGAACATTTGAAAGGGAGACGAGACAACGGAGACACGGGTACGTGAACCATTAAGGCAATGATAATAATTATCTCATTATAATTATCTACCTGCGTGCGCAGTCACAAAACAAAAAACCTGTCTTCGTCTGTTGACCACTAAAATTGGCCTCTCTGTCCGTATTCCAACCTGGAAAAATGTTCATCACGGACATTATGGTTAACTTTTTTGCCTTGTTTAACTTGTTATGTGTTGTGGAAGTACGGGGAGCTTTACGTAATTAGGTTCAGATGACCGTACAATTATTGTATATCCATTTGCGTGGGAAGGGGGGTGCAAGGAGGAAAATTGTTCTCACAGGTTTTATTAACAAATGCTGTATCATAGAAGCTAATGCCTGCACTTCGTTTGCGATTAGGAAACAGCGATAAAATTCTGGATTTATATTGGTCGATAGCTGAAGCTTCTAATAAGAACTGTTCACGCGCTGTTTCTCTTACAGCAGATCGCCGTGTAGTCTGGTAGATGTTTACCGACGTTTCAGAAGTCCTTGCTGCTTTCATAATCAAGGCGATGAGTAAGGATTTGAATGTCCGAGTGTCGCGAAGGCTGGCCGCCCCATTGAGATTCATTAATTGAGATTTGAGGTTTTCACGGCGGTGAGTATGAAGATTTCCCTGATGATGGAGGCAGCAAGCACCTCAGAAACGTCAGTAAACTTCCACCAGACTGACTACACTGCATAGAAACGCTGAAGGCAACCATCTTTATCGTCGCCGCTGTACCACGTGCCCTTTTCCTTGCGAATAAAGCGGTCGGAGCATGAATGTTGCCACTCACATCGATTTAGTACAGAGTTGCCGAGTTATGATTGCGTGGAGCTATAACTTCCCTTCTTAATTCGCCTTTATGACGTGGAAATTAAATACAGATCAATATATCTTTCATTTTAAAGTGTCACAGTTCTGTGGAGAATTTTGGGAACTGTGAATGATAAAGAGAAGTTGTTTTAGTGCGTATATTACCTTGAAATAGGCCACTCGTCATCATTAGCTGTATAGCCCTATGTGGGGATCGGCGACCCTAAGAATCTTCTTCCATTATGCCATGTCCTTGGCGACCTTCTGAAATAGGCCACCGCTAGTATGAAATCCCAATCTATAACTCGGGTGTGTAAATGCAATACAGGAGCCCTCGATTTGCGCCGATTCGGAATAACTCCGATTTTGAAACCAGCAAGTCAAATAGTGAAAAAAAAATGTTTTTACAACTTTTACAATGTATCTCGTACTGATTCTTATACTAAATCATAATTCTTACATCGCTGATTTTGAATAAAAATTATAAAGTCGTCTCTGCAATTACGTATGTTTCATTAACGCGAATTTGCTCCAATGAGATCGATGAATCGGTAAAAGCTGTTTGTGAAATGCAAACTTTTGCATATGCGAGTTTGCTCTTATGCAATTTCATTCCTGGCGATTTAACCTTTCAAAGGACTAATTTAATCTCTGCGGAGGTACCGGGGTTATTTTTACTACCCGATTTTCTGTAGGTCGGCGTCTTACATGAATGCAACTGTCGCATAACAGCAGAGATGACATCACATGAAAGAATTGCGGGGACCAACGAATTGCCGATTGTAAGTGTATTAAATATATTTTTTAAATTCACTTTATTTTATTTACGTTATTTCAGATCTTTAAATGTAATGCCATTATATTACTCGTCAATGTTTGGGTGCTAGGAACGCATTTCATTTACTTCCCATTGATTTACATTATAAAAGAGTTTCAATTTACGTCGGTTCGTCCAGGAACACATCCCCGGCGTAAATCGAGGGCTAGCTGTATTTGTAAGTTTCTCCAAACAGTCGCACTACAAAGCTGTATGCTGCTGCTATCATGTAGCTACCGAAGTGTCGGAAAATTTCATTTAGAGATTCCTCCAGTTTTAGTGGTCTGCCTTCGCACTAGTAGGCAGACCGGAGAAGCATTTGTCTTTGGTACCTACCGCGTGTCTTCGTAGTCTGTAGACTGTTAATATGATTGTACAAACCAAAAGAAAACTATAAATTCTCACCTTATTTTAAATACGTAATGATTCCATTTATTGAAATATCAGAACATATTGACTTGGCCAGTTAAAGGGGGTTTAGCTTGTTGATGTGCAGAAAATCCTACTGTAGAAGGCACCATTTTTACAGTTTGGTTGTAAAGTGTGATAAGGAGAATAAATACACGAGAAATAACAAAGTAATGGAATGGATGAAAGAAATAAGAATTTTAAGAAAACTAGTAATAAGAACAGGAATACGACGGTGGAAGGATTCCCCTCCTTCCACCGTCGTAGAATTAGACGAAGAATTAGAGACGAGGTAGAAGTCTGAAAAGAAGGCCACTGAGAAGGATAAAAGGAAGAAGATGATGAAAGATATGATGGAGGATCACCTGTTCCTTGTCTGTGGCAAAATTTCTCACATCTTGAAATTTCTGAAATCGGGGTGCGTCTTACATTTGATGGCGTCTAAGAATAAATATAGCGTCTCTTTTCCTGAAAACCCGTACCTAAATCAAATCCAAATTACCACCGCCGTGGAACCACAAATATTATTCTCCTGCGTCGCTATATGTGTTTTGGTGTATCGTGTTATTTGAGCGCCGATGGTGTTCGTCACTTGTTTTTATTTCTCGCTATCATAACGTATATGTCGCACGTCATTTGTATAATTATTTTGACGTAATTAACTTACCAGATAGACAGGTGGCGTGTTAGTGCTTCGTTAAACCGTTCTGTCTCGCTGCCAATCTATAATAAAACTCACCAAAATCAATGGTTCAGTGATCTGATAATCTTAATATCGAAATTACAAGCGAAAACATTGTTTACGCTCTCTACGATTTGGTTAGCTACGCATTTCATGTCCCTTTCATTTGTTCTTACCCTCTGGTAACACGCCAAGAAGGTATGTGCGAGGATTAGATTCCACACTGTATGAAGGCTTTACCCCCTTAAAGGACGCCCTCTGTACCCCAGTGCATGTCTGGACGTGATAACTAAAAATAAAATTCCTTCTCATAGCCGAGAATCGAAACCGAGACTCGAAACCCACAGTCAGTTTCTCTACTGACGTATTTCTGTACTGAGATTTAAGGTTTTCTCGGCGGTGAAAATGTTCTCTTACACGGCGTTAAAAACTAGAAGTCTGTAGTTCATATTCCTGTACCGCCATAGCCACTCAGTGACTGGATAAAATTTCCTTCACCTTCTCAGCATCTTTATCATCTGTTTTTAAGCCAGTAATGGGAGATCCACATTGGAATTTTAAGCCATTTGAGGAAATTGTAATGCAAAATTTTCTTACAGTTTATTTTATAAAACCAATGCTTAGTATTCGATCGTGCCATTGAATCACGAAAGTAAGACTTTTTTATTTCTCATTTTTCAGTGTTAACCTGTGCGAATATATGGTACCTTATTATCTATTCTATCTGTACAACTATTTTATATAACCTGATCTGCAGTTATATGTTTCGATAATGGCATCTTCAGGTTCTTTCTCGTGTATTCTGGATTCATTGATATAATTAATTAATCGGAATGCATGACATGATATACATTATTGCCATAATGTATGAGATGCAGCCTGGTGATAATTATTGTGTTAAATGAGACATGACGCTATAGGCTTAAGTCTTATCTAGATAATACCTTGTTTGATGTTTTCTGACTTACTTGCTTTCTCAGAGGCGAGGCTCTCAGGAATGACCATTGATCAAAATATTCTATTTTGCTAAAATTAGGGAGCGTGGAAAGGCTGAGGAAAATCTCGTACACTCTCATGAAAGCAGGTAACCTCTCACCAAATACAGGTATGGCGACATACCGCTCTGAAATTTAACGTGTCCACGTCGTTTGGTAGAATGCGGTGAATGAAACGCTAGATTCTCGAACAAGCAGTCATTGGTAGTCTGGTTCGTTTAGCCTCTTTCATGCTTGGTTGACTGCGATGTATTGATTTTTTAAATCAAGAAAATGTGACGCTTTTTCGAATTTTCGAGACTAAATATTCGTTAATATCCCCAAATTACGAGGCTCGTCCACAAAGTAAGTTTCCCTGGGGCCGTTTACAGAAACAAAACACAATTTCATGGAAATATTTATTGCAACAGATACAGCAAGTGTCCAGCTATTTTTCAACATATTCGCCACCGGAATTGAGACATTTGTCATACCGTAGGACCAACTTTTGAATACCTGTGTCGTAGAAGTCGCCCGCCTGGGATTGGAACCACTGTGTGACAACCATCTCCGCCTCTCTGTCATTCTCAAAACGCTGACGCTGACAGGACAGGAATTTCTTGAGGTGTAGGAAAAGATGGAAATGACTGGGAGCGAGGTCCGGGCTGTAGGGTGAATGATCAAACACCTCCCAGCTGAACTCCTGCAGGAGACTCGCTGTCCG
>NW_019060405.1:352273-409761 GCF_000696155.1 Zootermopsis nevadensis
GCTCGCTGTATAAAACCAGCGTGATTCGAAACCTGACACAAGGCCTGGGATGAACGAATATTCTACGCCAGATTAATTCCAGAAATTATGTCGAGTGTCGTGTAGCCTACGTGTTCTTACGTCTGAATCTCGCATGGTATTGTTATCAAATGTGACTGACAGTGGGAAACAAGGTACTCTTTGACCTGAGTGACTGGCATTCTGTTTCTCTCGGATTTCATTTGCAAGGTCGTACAGCGTTATTTGTACAAAGGCAACGTAACGTTTTGAGTCGTCGTGTGAACACAGTGGAGTTTGTCGCTTGGTTATGATTCGTTAGTAAATTACGATGTTTTTACGTTGCTGTGTTGAGTGCTTTACATTTATTCTTTAAATCAGAAGCTCCTCAAATAAATATTCATTAATTATGTTCGTACCCAAATATAAGACAACACTTCAGCATTACAAAGATCAGTTGCTTAACGCCGTTTGAGGAAATAATCGCTTTTTACAGTTTGAGTCCTGTAAAACCTATTAATACAAAATGCAGCGTTAGTGACCATTAAATCTGGTGGTACATATAGTTACCTCTTGGTTTTCGAGCGTTAATTAGTAGTAATTTTTAACGACGAGCCAGGAGATTCTAGTCGCGGTACAGGGTCGTACTTTATTTTGATAGACCTCGTATGGAAACTGAAGGACATCTGGCCAGGGTCTCGTCTGGCGAAAGAAATTTGCAAAATCCCTATTTATATTAATTGTAATACTCCCTGTATGGGGGATAAGACCATCGTAAGGCCGCTACGCTTACAGGAAAATGTAGAAGGACAAACACTTTTGCTCCCAAACGAGATTATAATCTGCGATTTAATTGTTCAACTGTACTCATCTTATCCTACGAGGATAGTGGAATACGTAATCAGTTCAGTTCTGATGTTCGTGATTTTGGCTGTGAGTTAGTTAACCCTTTGAAGCCGAAGATCGTCTGAATATTATTTATGAATTCAGTCCGTACCGCGAAGAAAACACTACACCTCACCATTACGAAAATCAGCTGGTTAACCCTTTGAAGTCGAAGCTCGTCTTCATATTATTTACGAATCCAGACCGTACCGCGAAGAAAACACTTCACTTAACCATTAGAAGTCGAATCAGGCGGTACCACATAACATAAGAACATCCCGGTCGAAGCCTTAAATCAGTAAAGTACTTGGACAGTCGGGGTTTATTTCCCGGGAGGTGCAAAACCTATGGGGGCCGAGGGACCTTTTCCAGTACCTGATGCTTAGTGCTCACCTACAAGATTAATAGTCAGTGACGTTGAAATTTACTTCCGCCTGCCATATGTGTGTCTTCATGGCGAGTTATTTAAGTATGGGGAGCAATTTGCTATTTGACCCTATTACACAACTCATTCCTTGTTTATTTTGCATGGAACTCATGAAAGTTTTATGGAAAACTACTGCGTGGAATCTTTCTAAAAATTATAAACATTTCACAGTTCGTAGACCCAGCCCAATATCGTTAAAACGAAAAGAGAACACTTCAAAAGTAAGGTTAGGTGTAAGGTCATTATTAAAATAGATCTTACGCATTCAATTTTAAAGGGTTCTGACGATGGTGGATTACACTTAAAATTATGTGCTGTCTGGACTTTTTCCATCGCCTTTGTTTAAAAGAAGAAACCACGACGTTTCGCAAACTGGCTCTGTTTCCGTCAGAAAAAGCTTGTCTCCATCATTGGACCCTGGCTGATTGTTATAGGGAGATGTATGTAATGAATCAAGGTAGGCCTGTAATTTTAATTGTGAAGATTACTGAATGCACAACTTTGGGGGGAAAAAGTGTGTGTGACAACAAAATGGCGGTCAGGATAGGATCGTCCTTTTTTATTTTCGAGGGTAAGACCTCTCCCGTTTCAGAAACGGTTATGTTCTGTTGTAGCGTGTAGTGGGATCGTATTTTTCAAGCAGGATGTCATCTTAAAAGAAAATCCTGCGCCCTGGATTTGAAGACAGTCTTCACTATAAAGCAGTGTAAGAATTTCCACAAGGCTGCGTATCTATGGCGTTACGGAATATGGCCGTAATATTTCGTCGTTTTAACGCTAAAATTACGGACACTGAAAACCTATCGCTGATAATTTACGGTGTTTCACTGTGGCTACAGTTTTAACGACTTGGGTCCGCTGATGATAATGATCCTGGTTTTGCAATACGCTCATTTGTTGGCCACAAACTTCCTGGCATTCTCATATTCAATGGCTTGAGAAACGTATGAGGATTTTTCGTTACTCGTGTCCTGGTTTTTTTTAACGACGATTTGTCAACTAAGTAGGTTATGTATAAATGGAGGATGTTTGAGTGAATGGCAGGGATATTGAAGGCGGAGATAATGGAATCTTCAAGCAGAATAGTCTTCATATTTTAGACTCGTATTGTGAATGTTCCAGATGCAAGTAGCTTACCCGCAGTAGTTTACAACTTAAAATTATTCATTGTCAGGACTTTTTCCATCGTCTGTTCTTTAAGGGACCCAACAGAGTAAGTACCTCTCACCTGAAGACGGAGACAGATCTAGCCTCCGAAACGTCGTGGTTTTAAGGAACAGACGATGGAAAAAGTCCTGACAATGAATAATTTTAAGTGTAAAAATGCTTGTTGTTATTTATTTAACCAGCTAAATGCCAACAGTAATTATATTTTCCAACTACTTCAGCAGTGTATAAAATACCTCTTCATTTTGTTACGTCTGGGTTTCGTGTGGTTCTCACTGTTAACAGCGATTATTTCCTTAAACAGCGTTAACCACTTGATCTTTGTAATAGTGAAGTGTGGTGTTTTCTTTGCGGTCCGACTGACTCGCGCGCTCTCTGGTACAGTAAATTATTTGAAAAGTCGGCTTGTCAAAGAATAGACCACTTTTTTTATGGAACACGAAGGTTTATTAACGTTCGGACTGAATTCTTAAATTCTTAAATTCAGAGGGTTAAACTCTTATTAATCCGTCTGATTTCCGAAATAGTAATTATCAGGGCATAGGTACTTTACAAGGGATAATATTGATAATTTTCCCCTTGCTTGTATGGGTATGAATCGTGGTTTCTTGCTGTGAGGGCATAACGTGAATTACCAGTATATATGTCTGAAAACAAAGTTTTTAATAAAAGTATTTGTACATAAGAAAATTGAAGTCTGACGTCCAGAGTAATAGGTAGGCTTGCCCAGGAACTTTGTGATTTATACAGACCACGTGGCAGGCCTATTGTTAGGCTAGTGAAATTAAAGAGGCTGTGGCAGGGACTAGGATGGTGTGACCAGTAATGCGTACGTGATTTTGGTGAATAAATCTTCACCTTGGAGTATTGAAACAATAGAAGGATAATATGAAGACGGATCTGAGAGACGATGCAAAGTGGCTGGAACTTTTTCGGGATACCCAGTGTCAAATGGAGAGATTTGGTATTAACGGTGTTGAAATTTCAGGTTCATTTAACGTATTTTTAGTTACCTAAATTATACTTAGACGATATGCGAAAGGAGTTCTAGTTATCATAGAGGAATCTGAGCTTCCGAGAGTTAAAATTATAGAATAGAAATAAATACACTTGTATTTGCCTGTAAAACACTTTGAGCTAGGCCTTGTTTCCTAAGAAGTAACCACGTTTTACATCTGCATCCGCGAACGTTTAAATTCTGAGAGGGATTTTATAAAAAAATATTATTTTGCATCGGAATTAGTTACATGTAATCGGCCAGGAAATTTCAACTTAACTATTGAAAATTTGGACATCGTGTTCCAGAAAATTCGTTAGGCCTTTCATGTAAGAAATTGTCTTGAAAGTTGAGCTTCACGCCATGAAGACGCTTTGGCGAATGGAGGTAAAAATCCATACTTTATTAATTTTGGTCCTAGAGGGAAGTGAATGGTTATTTTCGGCTTAGGGATTCTTCCCGGTGTCCGTTGAGTATAATACTGGGTGGACACCAGATGTGCCCTGGATGTAGTGGCGAAGAGAGAAATGTCTGCTTCTGTTGGCGGTCTCATTACATTCGTCGGGCTCGTCTTCCGCAAAATACGATATTCCGGTTCACTTAAATTGTCTCGCTTTGTTTTTTCATGAAACTATCATGAAACAGGCCTTACTATTTTTCAAGTATCTAAATAGTTGCATTAGTGTTTAGTTTGTATGTTGTGATTGGATGAACTTGAGCTGGTAGCACAGCCATTTTATTTTCATGGCGACATAAGTTCAGCAAACAAGATGGCGGTGCCGACTTTCGTGGTGAATAACGTAGTAAGTGATGATTTTCCATAAGGGAAATTAACAAGTCAGTTGGTTAATGGAATCCGTGGAAAGATTATTTATTTAAAAATCACAGTTTTCAGTATTTGCGTTAAATGTTTTACGTGTTTCGTAAGAAAACAACATATTTATAGACTATCGAATGGACAGCTGCCGCATGGAAAATACGAAATAAAAATATGTTAAACGGGTTTCTCATGGTCAACTTTGCGTAAGTTATTCAAGTAATGTAGGTAGTTTGTTTTTATTTTGGGAACGTATGGTAGAAAAATGTTGTAGCAAAAAGTTGCAATATATTATGTAATTCACAAATCAACTGTAGGCTTACTATTAGCATCGGAAGTGTAGAAGACTCATTCCACATCCAACCCAGAATTGTCCCTAAAAAAATCAGAGACTATCTATCACATCCATTGTCCCTAAAAAAATCAGCGACTATCTAGGATCACATGTTTGTGATGTAAACACAATCAAATTCCTAAATGTGTAGCTGGTGGCGCGCGTGAGATAGAAAAAATTAAAATTATGATTATTTGCTAATTAAGCATAGAGTTCTGAGAGTAGGCAATTGGAACTTACGAGAGAGATGTGTACCACGCAGGGGGAGACGAGGTGTACTTAAACAATCGTATTCGGAAAATCTGAAGAGTAGAGACCATTTGAAAGATGTAAGCAACGATGGACGTATGATATTAAAGTAGATCTTAACGAAATAGGAAGTGAACTGGATTTTTCTGGCTCAGGATAGGGTGCAGTTGGTGAATGTACGGTATATCGCAATGATATTTCTCGAATTCGGAATCTGTACTTGAAAGTGTGCATAGAAAATTGCAGTTATATAAATTATAGTTTCTTAAAGACTTATCACATAGATTGAAATGTTTTAATAATAGAACGTGTCACGAGTACTTTACGAAACTCCTTGCTATACGCCCTGCTTATTTATTTAATGATTTTATTAATTATTTTTCAGTCTCTAGAAACATTGTTATTCGGGTCTGTATTTCTGTGTTACTGTAGTTATTTCTTCTGCCCACTCTGTGCTGACGTGATTTGTTTGGCAACTCCCTGTATTGTTTGTGAATTATGTTTCCTGTAATACGTCCCACTGCATTCCAAAGTTCACATATCAAAATGTACGCTGAAAAATACAGTCATGAAGGAATTCGGTTGCTTCATTTCCGTCAGCCATGCGCGAATTAGTGTTTTACAAAATCTGTATGGAAAACTTCTTTCATACTGGCATATTCGTTTTGCCACTTTTTGTGTTTGCTGGTTAAATAATCTCATAATGGGGTGATTTTATGATGGTAGGCCCAGGTACTGCGTCTTAACTCTATGACAACAAAACTCGAAGGTTCAGCATCTCCAAACCCAACAGTGGGCAAGGTTATTGTGAAACGAGCTAATTATTAGCTTGCTGTTATCCAAAATTTTGAAATTATTTAACAAAAACGTCTTTACCCCTTCAAATCCCACGATCACGTAAATAATATTTGATAATCTAGTCCATACCGTAAATAAAACACCACACTTCACCATTACTAAAAGCCGTTTAAGGAAATAATCCTTGTTTACACTGAGAATCTTACTTATATGTGGACTTGATTGAGTCTTGAAGAAGGTGGGATGTATAGTTACCACTAAACTTTAAAGGATTGGTTTATTTATAATGTAAAAGTTGCTGATTTACAACAAACTCTGCAATGAAAAGATATTCGCTTAATCGGGCTTAGTTTTCTTTTCAGAATAAGTGATAAGGAACTGATCTTTTAAATATCAGATCTTTTCCCCTCATTAACGAGTTAAAGAGATCCGGATGTGAATTTAAATACCCCAGTTTTATTTCTGATTTTCAAACATTCGTATGTAGCGTGCAAAAGATAACAGAACGCGATACAGCTAGTGAAGAACGAGTCAACCATTTCCCTGGACAAACGAGTTAATTACTGTAGTTGCTGGCTAACTCTCGATCTGACTAATCTGCAGAAGAACGTGCATGGACGGACAGTGCCGTACTATATCCTATAAACATAAGTTAAATCTATCAACGAAAGCATAGTTAAAAAATTATTTAATTAACCTGCAGGCTGCATTCAGATACAAGGCTTAAAAAGTAACAAATTTGAAAGGTACTACAGCTTTCAAGAAGGCGTTTACCACTCGAGATGGTGTGTTTTCGATATTAATGCTTATACATTGCATTTTAGAAAGTTATGACCGAAAAATACGGGGGAGACGATAAAATATCCAAAAAAATGATATTTGCACTTATATAATACGTTAAAAATATGCATTATTTTTTATGGTTCTAAAGGAACTGTGAATTACCGAATCTGTGTGTGTGTGTCTGAGAGTCGGAGAATTTTTATGAATCAGAGTGGATGCGAGAGAGACACTTAATCCCAAGTGTCAATGTAAAAGTAAACTTCGAACTGGCTTGTATTTTTAACACCCCTTAAATCTTGATTATTGGCTTACTCAGGCGTGTTTCTGTATGTGCCCTACTCTGTATCCTATTCAAAGACAGCATTAAACATCTGACCAGGTATTATCGTGATAATTACGTTTTTGTTACTGTATTTTTTTTCTTTGTTTGTCTGGAAATAAAATACGGCGAAAGAAATCTTGCTGAAGCATGTACTATACACTTAATTCTGGAATCAGGATAACGAATGTTAATTAAAGACGTATTTATCGCAGTGTCTAAAGATATTTTATCGACGTGTCGTATAATAACGTTAAAAATATTTTTTTTTTTTTAAATAACAGCTAATAAGTTTCAGTTCAGTGTCGTCGTCTGGGGATTTGTTCTTCCGCCAACCCTTTGTGACTGGGTGAAGACAGAACGTTTGAAACACTTATTTACGTTAATCTTTAAGATGTTTGCGTAAGGATCGATTTTTAGATTCTATTTTTATTCTATTCTATTCTGTTCTATTTTTAGGAGAAACGAAGGTTGTAGAACATTGAATGAAATGAGAAGATGATCATGAATGGTGGGTAGTTTAGGACTCAGGAGGGGGCGAACGTTTTGATGTGGCGTATTATCACGGTATTATCGTAGAGCAAGGATGTTCAAAGCACGGCCCTTAGGACACACTAATCTGGTGTCAAGGCTGCAGTAAATCTTTAATAATGTTATTTGTAATCCTTTTTATTACTAAATAGGTAAGGCAGCGCTCATAAATTACAGATGCGAACAAGTAACACCTTAATACACCTGATCTGATTATATTACTGCAAGTTTTATTGCATTTGTGTCCGGTCAGGGTTCATGTCCGGTGGAAAAAAGCAAAAGTTAGACCTTCAAGTTTAAAATTCTCATCGCTGCAATTATGAAGATGGCTGCCTTCTAGGCTCTTGCCATCAGGACGATCGCCCTGGTGATGGAGGCAGCAAGGACCACTGAAACGTCGGTAAACTTGCACCAGACTGCACTGCGCAACAACCCAGAAGACGGCGATCTTCAAATGTTAGACCGAATCTTCTGGAATATTTACCGGAAAATCTGAATTTACCCGTTTCATTATACTTTTTTTTTTTTTTTTTTTTCAAATATGCCGATGTCACTAGTCCATGTGACAGCTTTCTTTGATAAGCTAATTTAGATATCACTTTCTCATACATTAGTACCGAACATCGATGTACTACTTCGTATTCATTTTTCGTATTCGGGAGGTCTCCGGTTTAAATCTTAGAACTTAGACGAGTTATCTTGTATGAGAATTTTTGTGGACGTTTTGAGTCCCTCCAGCCATATAGGCTACTCGGATAATAACTCACTATCAGTTCTTCCTCAGTCCTTCTAAATTCACAGATTGCGATTATGACGCTGGTTAAAGCCAGGTGCGCAACGGATACAGTTAAAGAGACATTGTTAAGGTTTAACCAATAATTTGTAGGACCTGAATTTTCAAGTACGTGCTCCTGCATATTAATTAAGCGAAACGCCTTTTACGTAACCCGTCTGATTGTATACGTTCAGCGTTCCTTTTTTGAAGTTTAAATGGAATTAAAGTATGTACCTCATAAAAGACAGTATCTACGTGTTTCCAAAGCTACTCTATTGTCTTTTGTGTTCATATATTTGCTGATTCTATTAAATAGCCTATTACACAATCAATCTTGAGGTAGGCCCAGTTGTTTCAAACGATAAACTGCTTCGTGATTTGAAAAATAGAAATTTTACCCTGACTAGAGTTATAAGTTCGGCGGTTGTTGAAGACAAATGTCCTTCGCAAAATAATGAAATGCTGGTTCTGCGGGTGAGGATAATGGCGTTGTAATTTTGAGCCCCCCCTGCGCGGTGGCCCCGGGCTCCCCCATCTTGTGCCCCCCATAAGTGAGAGTGAGTGGCTAGATGCAGAAGCCAACAGTAGTGAGGTGACGGCAAGAGCTGAGGCGGACGTTATGTTACAGCTGGAAGGTACACAGCAACAAGTAATTTGTCCTAAGAAAAGTTTCAGCTCTGGGGTGGCTTTGGTGACCACCTCACAGTCAGTGTGTAACAGTTCTTCAGACTTACTAATTAGGAGCTTTGAAATACATGTTGTGCCCATTTCATGTGTCGTAACAAATTAACTATCATAAAAGATTATATCAGACAGCCTGAGGTTTATTTGTGGCATGTAAACCCTTAGTAAACCTATATTAACTAACATATTATGGAACCTGTAAGGTTTTTAAACATGCTGTGGGTAGGTCAGTTCTAAATTGATACACAAGTGTTGTTACATTTGAACTTGAACTAGGATATAATGTGAATGGGGGCCCAGTAAGTGATAGTTTCTTAAAAGTACAGAATTTGGAAGTTACATTAATTAAAAATAAGTAATTCAGATCTGTTAGCAAGAACATTGTAAAGTCGGCTGAAACAAGACAGTAGATATAAAGGGAGGGCTTAGCATGTTTTATACTGAACGTGGGGTATGAAACACAATAATTTATAGGCTTACTTTACTCTTGAATTTTTACGAAATATTGAGTTTCATTGAAAGGTCTTAATAGTTTTAACAGTAAAATATATTCCTTCCTTCTAGGGACACTTTTCTTAAAATTTCCTTTCGCTTCGCCTAATTCTGCACATGTAATAGTAACAAGTTTTAATCATCATCATTGTATTCAAACTCCTTGAGTGATTTTAATGCGACGCCCTTTTCTCTGTACCCTGTAATATAACTTAAAGTCTCAGTAAAGATACGTTTATATTTTTTAATATAATATGTAACATAGTACTTCATATATTAACGCTGTATTTTATTATTCTCTTCTAATCGTGTGTAGTCACAGAATTTCTCGAATCTTAGGCGGTTTCAAGTAGGCTAGTTTTAAAGTGAGTGATTTGTAACTGAAACATTGTACACTTCAGTTTGACAAGTTTTCGTTCGTAATTCTGCTAGACTGCTGATGTTAAAATGTGTGGTAACAGATCTGTGTTCAGCGGTGCCAAGGACAGGAGATGGCATTTTGTTTAGCGGAATTAATTTTCACAAGACTTGTTCATGTAAATTGACCAATATCTTGTTCTCATACCTGTGTATTACACGTGTCTATATAATGTGCAAAAACGGAGACGTATTTAGAGAGGGGGATTTGCGAGTTAATCATAGAATCCAAAGAAAATTCAGGACCGGCAAAATGTATAAATGTTTTCATCAAAATATTGAGTCTGAGAAAGCCTTGACTTTAAACGGGCCAGCATTAATAAGCCGTATCCATGTCACGTGCTACTTTTGACCTGTAACTTTTGTTTGAATTGATATCCCAAGACATAAATTCTTCCTGAAATTAAATCTTTGACATCAGTATATAACTACTCATATGTGCTAGAATGTTGCGGTTTGTAAAATTGATTCAGTTCGTGTGACTAGCTCCCAACAGATGTTACTTCTATTTTTGAAAAACAAATGCGTTCTAACCTTCCATAATGTATTTTCACGTGTCAGTGCTCACATTTGCATCCATAATTTACTGTTTTTTATAAACAGCAAACATTTGTTTGTTTAGAACAATGGCTGTCTTCTATTTTTCAACGCCTTGTAGTCTGGTAGAAGTTTACCGGAGTTTTCGGAGGTCCTTGCTGCCTCCATCATCGCCCTGATAATGGAGGCAGCAAGGACATCTGAAACGTTGGTAAACATCTACCAGACTACACGGCGCTACAACCCAGAAGATAGAAATCTTCAGACTTACCGCCATGAGAAACTCAAATACTCTTGTGTTTATTTTTATGGAGCGACACAATTTAAAGAATTAACCCTGAATTTTTTTAGTAGGTCTGTCTAAAGGTTGCTGGAAAATTCGTTTCGGATATATTCTTGAGATTGAAGTTATTAAAAAAGTGCGTAATTTGCTATTTTTATGTGTTTTGTTGAATCCTATGAGTAGTAGTGTTCAAGTCTGTATTCAGTGTTAACGGTGTTTAAAGAGTCGACTTCAGATTACAGGTTCGGTGAACTTACGATTCATAATACAGACAGGTAATTAAACACATTTTCTGAATTCGATTCTTTCAGGAAAGAGGGAACGAAATTATGTTCACGTTCTGCCTGCTTTACCACTCTGAATTCAGTCCTCAGCCAATTGATATTCGTAATGGTGACGTGTTCTTCCCTTTGAGGTGCGGACTTAATTTTTTTAATGTTACTTAGACGAATTTCGACTCCAAAGGGTTAAAGATTCTGTGTCGATTGTGGTTTTGTAGGTAGTTACCGACGTTTTGGTGGAACGTTGGTAATCGTCTACAAGACTACACAGAGTCATAGCCTAGCAGACAAACTTCAATCGACGTGAGAATCTGAGATTTGTCGCCTATAAATTGTAACCACCCCTGCTTCAAATCCGGAAGGTTCGGAATTCAAATCCTAACATAGACACCGGTTATCGTAACTGGGGTTTACCTAATTTCTTTTAAGAATGCATTGGAATACACCGCATCGTTTCCATTTCATAAGCTATTCTGTTTTTCGACACCACATAATCGGGGCAAGTTAAGAGGCTTTATTTAATCAACTGAGAAGGAATTTAAACGTTATGACTTTAACGTGTAGGCCTGGTTTTAGGCGATACTTTGGTGAGGAGTGGCTGTATACGCCGTTCTACCAGCTGTCTTCATTGCTTAACGCTGTTTATTTTTTCAAGCGACACAATTTAAAGAGCTGTCTCCTCCAGATTCATGTCCTTGGTATAGGTAGGTTCAGTGACCTTAAACCATTCTTAATACAGATTCGAAATGAAGTGGAGGTGTCAGGCGCCAGCTTCGGTTGATTTCGACTTTCTTACATTTTCGGGATCTGTAATGTTACGAAACGGACAAGTCAATGAGTGTATTGCAAATCCTTTGTTGTTTTCTTTTTGTTGGTAGAGAACTCAGAATTCACCAGAAATATATATGTGATAGGTTTCGTAAATCTTATAAATATAAGACGACATGTTAGTGGCGAATGCCTGCTCGGAATTGGTACCGTTTTAAATATTTGTCGGTGTTAATTTTTCTTGTAAAGCGACACGTTGTAAAGAACTACCTTCTGATTACAATCCTTTGAGTAGGTTCGCTGACATTTTCGGATTTTACTACAGATTCCAAAAGGAGCTGAGGTTACAGGCGATTTAGTTTTGATTATATTTTCAGTATTTTTAATTATTTAGCAAGCATATGTTGGTTTTAGTCACATTTTTCATGTGATTTATGTCATCAGAAAAGTATAATTTAAAACATGCATCTAAGCGATCGGTTCGGTAAATACGGCAATAATGCATTGAGGAATAAAGGCGTATAAATGTGTTAATAGTTAATAGGCTTAATGGTGTTTGTGTTTCTGTTGCCCTCTGGCTGATCTATTTAAAGACAGGCCTACCTCCTTCCCAATCCCTGAGAGAGTAAGTGTCTTTCCAGTTTGTTTCGGCTTCGTACAAGTTTAGGATCTCTAGGAAATTGTGAATGGAATTCAAGATTGTAATCCGTGATTTTGTTCTCTATTCCAAGAGAACGTTAGTTAATTCGTTGGGATATTAAATTGTTTGCTTGCAAGTCGGGTTACCGTTAATCTTTTCGTTAGAAGAGAGTAGGCTTACCTCCTGAGGACTTTGTTGTAGCCTGCTGTTAATAATTCTTAACCCTCTAAAACCCAGTGGTAGGTCTACGCAATCAGAAACTCTGAGCTTTGCGCACAGAGCATATTTCTGGGTTTCGTATGTTTCTCAGAGTAAACGGGGAGCATTTTCCCTAAAATAACATCTTCCTACTGTTCTTAGTAATGGCGATGCGTTTTGTTTTATTTGAGGTAACAACATAATTTATAAATATCTTAACTCTCACGCAGCCCTCCCAATTTTAGTATTAAAATTTCGCCCTAAAGTAGTTGCTCTCCTTGGTACATAAGATTCTCACCAAATGCTGCCCTGCTAAGGGTAATAACAAAATTCAAAATGTATTTCAACAAGAAAGACCCTTCCACAAATTATCTTTTTACCTTCACCATTTCCGAACGCCTGACCTTGTCTTGAGTCTATTTTTACCACTAAGACAAGCGGGCATTGCCTGGGAACCTTTATAGACGTAAATTGACGTTTCTTCCCGCTAAATGGAGTGTCTCTGAGTGCCCTGTACTTCTCCTTCTCTCTCTCCCTCTCTCTCATTCGGCTTAAGAGGGTGAACTGTTTGTTCACCGTTCTGTAGCTACATAATTTAAAGATCTGTTTGTACATTCCAATCCTTTGTAAAAGTTGGGTCTTCTCCTCGTGTGCTCCTAAACGATTTTAAATATGTCGTTGAAGTGGAATGAAGGTTTAACGGGACTCAGCTTTTGCATTTTCAGAATCTGAATCATTCACGGAGAAAGGATGGAATCTGCTTTTTAAAGTAAAAGACACTCGAGGCGTTAAGGAGACGGATTTCTTCATTCTTAAAGGCATACCCAGGAATATCTTCACGTATCTAACACTTGCTTCTCGCATTCCGGTACGCTGTAATGCGCTGTCTCAGATTGCAGTATTGATAAAGGTTATGTTCCTTTTGCTGCGGTACTGAAATGAAGCAGTGGTTCTTTAAGCCTTTACAGTTGCAGGATTAAAGTCGTTTTAGAGATACAGAAGCTGATAGTTGTGTTTTGCTCTTTAAATATATTTTAAAAGGATAATTATGAGATTTCAGATTCTTACTGTTGTTTGTGTGAAGACGACTTTCTCATGGGATGTTGCGCCGTGTAGTCTGCTTAGATTTTTATTGACTGCCTCCATAATGATTTCATCTCTGAAACGTCGCTAAACTTCTACCCAACTACACGGCACAGTATGTCAGAAGATATTTGTCTTCAGGTATCGCACCTGAACGACAAATCGTCCGAGCAATGTTAATATAGACTTGATATTTTAAAATGTTTGTTATTGAGGAATGAAACTTCGTTAAGGTTTCTGTATTCAGACGTCGTACTAGCATAGCTTTTTCATATATGTCCTTAGCTGTTTGTTTTCTCCGACACCATTTAAAGTTTTGTCTGTAAGTTCGACCGCATAATTCACGATTTCAAATAGACGATCAAATTTGAAATGAGGTGTAAGTTTGTTGTTTAATATTCATAGCATTATCACCACGCGATTTTAAAATTTGTCAGTAAAATTTGAAGTGCTTGATTATTGTTTAGATTAATTTTGAAGGCCGTTAAAGACTGATAGAAACACTACAGAAGATTGAGAATTACATTTGCTTCGTGTGGCATTGAATTTGTAACGCGTAGGCCTAAATTAGGTTCCCAAGTACACCGAACCTATCTATAGTTGTCTGATGATGTTGAAGTTACATTTCGGAGTTTATCAGGAGAAACTTCGCTGATAGTGGCGGGAAATCAATTTAGGGAATAAAAGGGCGTATGTTTTGAGCTTCTCACTTCGGCGGAAAAAAAAAATATGGTTGTCTTGTGGAATGCAGCGTCTGGTAGAAGTTTACCAACGTTTCACAGTTACATGCTGCCTCGGTCATTAGAGAGATGAGGGATAAACCTTCTACCAGTCTACACAACGTTACAACACAGAAGACAGTTATCTTAAGGAAAAGGACTGTTTTAAGAAATACACCTCGTATGTCGTTTGTAGCATGGAAAGTATTTGAAAACGAACATTATGCGAGGTTTTCTCGAATCAGTTGAAGAGTCGGAATGTCTCCGTAAGGAAAGTTACAGGCTAATAACTGGACAGCAGAGGTTGAATTCCTGACAAGGGCAAGGACTTTTATCTTCATCGGATCTGGGACCCATCAATCCTGGCTTACCACTCAGCTCGAACTACTGCCGAGGTTGACACTGTTCTGTCCCTTTACCTCATCTTCTCCATACGCCTTTATGGTGTGATTATTAAGGCTTCGACCGGGATGTTCTTTTGTTAAATCTTATGTGTTAGCGCCTGATTCGACTTCTAATGGTTAAGTGAAGTGTTTTCTTCGCGGTACGGTCTGAATTCGTAAATATTATGAAGACGAGCTTCGGCTTCAAAGGGTTAACCAGCTGATTTTCGTAATGGTGAGGTGTAGTGTTTTCTTCGCGGTACGGTCTGGATTCGTAAATATTATGAAGACGAGCTTCGGCTTCAAAGGGTTAACCAGCTGATTTTCGTAATGGTGAGGTGTAGTGTTTTCTTCGCGGTACGGACTGAATTCATAAATAATATTTAGACGATCTTCGTGCTTCGAAGGGTTAAGCACACGAACTGCTTGTTAAATACGAATTTACACTGAAGCAGTGTAAGACGTGTTGGCGGGACCGACTGTTAATTTAACTAGTGTCGAGTTCATTTAGCCCACTAGATGTTTCACAGGACTTTGTAAGGAAATATTTATGAGCCTATATGGCCTGTTTGTTTTGTAAGGATATGATATCGTGGATAATTAACGTTGTTCTATAATTATCGACTAAATAATAATATAAAGCTTAATCCTTTCATGGGCCATGAATATTATGACAGTTTTTCTTGGGCGATCAGCTGTATTAATGTTGAGTCAGATGTATCTGACTCAACATTAATACAGCTGATTGCCCGAGAAATTTTTAGAACATGATTTGTTGTAGGTTAGGTTTGGCCTGTTACTTTTTTTCCCGGTACAGCTTGAGAAGGTCAAGGCCCTCTTTGTTGTGCAGGCTTTTTAGTTAAGTTGTGCTTCTGTTTAAATGCTCTGAGCGACTTACCAGGGATCGTCATTCATTAGTCGCTGGCCGTTGCTGAATCGCAAGGGTTTCTAGATGCCGGCGTGAATTTTAAAATAAATTATTCGTAGTAATTTATTGTTTGATGATGATCGCAAAGCAATTGGTGATTGAAGGCTACTCAGAAGCAGTTCAGATTTCGGACAAGGAATAAGAAATGGCCATTTGATACAGCAGAACAGGAAAATAAGTAATAAACATTAAATTAGTTCTCTTCGTCAGGATATAATAGTAATTCTAATAAGGAAATCTCGATTAATACTTGCACACGACTACGAAATAGCATAGTATAAGTTATCGTTGGTATTGGAGATGGAGGCAATGTGTTCCTCTGAAACCTTAGATCTACCTACGACGTTGCGACTCGGAATACTGACATCAGCATCATCTGCGCCCTGAGGTACTCAGTTCTCGATAGGTCTGTACTAATACGTATATTATTGAGGTTCTGAGCGTAATTTTAGTAGACTGTAGGCTAATAAAGATGACATCCTTAATATTAGACTCGGTGATTCTTGGTCAGCGGCTAATTAGCATGACTCTCCCTTCAAATTTTCATAATTTGGCATAATTCTGGCAAAATTATGATAGTGATTGGCCCCGATTAATTGCACGTGGGCTGAAGTCTACAAGAACTGCGAAAAATTCATTAGCAATCTTATGATATTTGAGGTCTTCATGGCAATGAAAATGTGTTGCCTGGTCGTCTTCAAGGTAGAAGCTACCCTGAAGATGAAGACGAAATATCCCCCCCCCCCCAAAACTTTGGTAATGACACAAGACTACACGGTATCAGAACCCAGAAGACAACATTTCTCATTATTGTTAATCTTCACACACCACTGTTAGAACAAAACCTGCTTCATCTCTTGATTTGGGTGTACGATTTAGTTATAGGGCGTAATTAAATAGTGAAACAAGGTCTGCGTTTTTAATTTTGAACAAATTTTAGAAACCAATAGGTCTTGTTTTATTGTTTTTATGTTTGTGGTTTCAAATACAATATTGAGTTACTCCTTTTTTTTTAAATTACTGCCGTCTCTTATATCCGTGCGTGCTACTTAAAGTCCATATCCTTCTTGATTTCATCGTCCTTATGCCCAGTTATTGAATGAAGTGTGGGTAGGATTTATGAAGCTCCTCATGATTGCAATTTCCACTGTCCTTTCTCTCTCTCTTAGATTCAGCCTAAACCTAAGTTATTCTAACAAGCGTACCCAATCTTACGTACGGGATAAATGACCATGTTAGCTTATAAATCAACAGCGGTTGTTATTGCAAATCGTGAAAGGCCTATATTATTTCTTAACATTCGTAATTTTTGTATGTCTTTAGGTACAACGCTATTTAAAATCTTCACATTTTATAACAATTTCGCCGCATCTTCGTAACTTTCTACTTACAAAACTGTCGGTGTCAAAACGAGTTCGGCCCAAATCTTTTAGATATCTATCAGTTTCGCGGTACCATGTTTCACGAAATTGTTTCATTAACATATAAAATATACCGAATGTGTCCGCGTAAAAATTGGCCGAATCCGTGGACTTCGAGGCCGCTTGGCCATGAAGTCTGCATTCGGCCATTTTGTATCGCCGGCCCCCTTCCCCCTCACTCCCACCTTCCTCAGGAGTGCTTCGTCGTTTGCTGAATATGTTTCGGGCGGAGCCCACCAGGAGCGCTGGTACTGCTGCAAGGCCAGCCATGTTGATCATACAGCATCCCATACACCCACCCCTCTCCCCTCCGACATTCCCGACTTTTGCAGTTTAAATTAATTTTTTCATTAATTTATAAGTCGAAATAGTAAATATTTATAATCACTTATTATTTAAAGCAGGATTAATTATGGGTATTTGATATATTGAGCTGTGGTTTTTGCTCGGAAATGGGATTTTCGCGATGAATTTGTTTTTCTGAAGGTCGCGGACTGCTCCCCTCCTCCTGTATCTCTCTGTCAGCCTATGACGTACTTTAGTGTTATGTTACCATGCAGTGTCTTCCACGACGCCAGACGGTCTTCAACTTGCAACTCAGCATTCGCAATTTTTATAAAAAAAATCAGGATTTGCGACCGTTTGCCAGTGATTTCCCTGCCAATGTCATTCTCCATGTTTCGAGCAGTCCCTGGCTTTTCCCCATGTGCCCAGGGATCATCGTGACAAACAAGGTAAGACACTGTATTAATTGCTTGTAATTATGCGCTTTGGCGTTGCTCATTTGCGCCAATTGCGCATTAGATTTGTAGGTTTCTTGCCTACTGTTGTGTACTTATGACGAAACATGAAACGTTACGCGATTGCTTATCAGTCGGTATTGCAGATGCCCGCCTTTAATTTCCTCATGATGGATATGTATTCTTTAGTAACACTTTTGGGACTGATAATTTACTGACGTTTAAAATACGATCCTTGCCTCGCAAATGAGCGTTTGTGAAACCAAAGATTACTACATAGGCCAGTTATAATTGCCATTTAAACAAAGTAATTAGGCTATCATGTTTTCTGAATTATTTAAACTTTTGTAATGCAATTTTTATTGTGTCAGAATGACGTTTATCAGAAATAAATATGCAAATGTGAAGTCAGTAGATCGGATAAAGGATTACCACTTAAATATAAGAGGAAGATAAGGCCAACCTACCAGGTAAGTTACTTGGTACCCTGAAAACTCAACGGTGTGAGTCCATCTTCAGGAAGATCATTCGTTAAAGGTCTAATATATTATTGTCTTATATCCTTACCAATTCCGCACTAATACCACAGGTCTATTGACACATTAATCCCGTTTTTCCTAGTGTTTTTCCTCAGTCCCGCTTCTTTTAGGATACAAGGAACTTAAATAGTTCAGATATGCTTACGCCTAAAATCGCATAAGATAAATGTTATGACAACAAACTTTGAGCTTTTATCTTTCAATGCTTGAGGGTCAGTTAATGTTTATTGGGGTTGTTGCATCTGTGAATGTTATACCACGTTTTTTTTACGTTACTCGCTCGACAGTATAACCATATAATGGGCCTTTATATTATTTGCATGAGATTTGCCGCATTAAAACTTCGTTAACCCTTTTTATACTTTGATCTGATGTAGAATATCACAAACCACCATATAACTGTGAAGAAAATATATTTATATATTTTTAATCGCGATATTTCTGAGGTTCTAAATTTTAATATATTTTCTCATGTTATATTTACGTTTGTTGAGCTTGGGAGCTTTCTATTTCGGAGGACGTAGTGCGCCATTTTCTTATTTGCCCCGTGTACATTACGAAATTACAATTAAATATAAGTTTATTCTTCAGTAGCCAATGGGACTTAAGTTGCCTGTTCTTCTTCCGTCCTATGACGTAATTGGTTCTTTGAATCGGTTGAGCATCACGTGAGGATGGAGTGCAGGGAGCTGTAACAGCTCTGTTAGAGTACCTCGCCATTAGACCTAAAGCATTCACAGAGATTAAAACTAATTCATCACTTTCACCATTTAAACGTCCAAGATACCACATGGGCATTTGAAGTGACGAGTTATTCTATATTTAATTCATCATCGCGTTATAAACATGACTTGCGTAGTTGTCATGCTTCGGTTTCAAATGTCGCATTGAGATTTTGTTAGGAATATTTAAACTCTGCCTATCTATAGGCTGTATATAAGATATATCATAGAAACCTGTGTCATTTTAAAATTTGTAAAGATCTGCCACAAGAATGTTAAAGTTTACCGACGTTTCAGAGATGTTTGATACATCCGTCATCATGGGGATTGTCAGGTCATCGTAACCAGTTACATACTTCCTAGATAAACCTAGCATAAAGGTCTAAATTGCTATTGTCACATCAAAACCTGCTCAGCACAGAGGCTTTAGGAAGGGTTACAGGTTAACCATTCCCGACACACGAAGGAATGCAATAAAAGTGGAAATATCTTTTTATTATATTATTTGGCAATAAAATGTCTTGGCAGTCTGTAAGAAAGTATTTCATTCGTGATTTTAAGAGGCGTATTTCTGTCTCATTTTTTAAAACGCCCCTCCAAATGAAACTCAGGCCCGGTACGTAAGTCCGCAATTAATTTTGTGTGGAAGGTGATTGGGTGCATTCTCTTTCTCGAAACGATACCTTGGGTTTTGTAAATAAATTTTTTATTGGGCTATTTGGCTGTCGGAAACCATTAATTTTACACACATTTCGGATGAGAAGAATTGCAGTCTGTCTTCTGGGTTCTAGCTCCGTGTAGACAGATAGGCGTTTGCCGTCGCTTCAGAGGCCCTTGCTGCCTCCATCATCAGGCAGCAATGACCTCTGAAACGTTGAACTTCTACCGGCACATCAACTCAGAAGACAGCCATCTTCGTACCCACCGCAGTGAAAACCTCAAATCCAGAATGTTGCCAGTTTTTTGTGGGTGTGGAACTTGGTCTCTCACATACACCGAGTGTGTTCTCATCTCCTTACTGCTGAATATGCTGCATAATGTATAATCTACGAATAGTCTAACCGCTGCAGGACAGCTTGTTCATAGAGTAGATCATTACAGAAACCATCGCTCAACTCCATTGTACTGATACCGGTGCCTACCATCTGCACCGGAAAACCTGTTATTTTAAATCTGTTCCAATATTATTGTCTCGTGTACTATTGGTCGCTCAATTCGTATATTTCAGGCTGTTTCTTGTGGTTTTTGAATCGAATTTATTATTTTTCCCGCTTCGTATGGTACATATCTCGTTGTTATTTTCGAGATCTAAAATATTAGTTGTGAAAATTGTAACAAAACTTCTGATTGATTATAATTTCTTAAACAGCTGAGTTGCTGTCGGTCTCTTTATGGTAGGGCAATGTTTGATGGAGTCGCCAATGCGTATGTCTCTTGCCTTTTGATGGAAGAATGATACAAACTAACCAAGGCCAAGCAAATGGCGGTCAGCGAAAGTGTAAATTGGTCTTCTCTAGCGTTTTCGGATGCACCTAAGCCCTTTGTAATTTTTATTATGGACCTTGATCAGTTATCAAGTCTATCCACTTGCAGTTTGAATTATTTTAATTGTAAAAATGGAATGAAAACGTCGTTATGGAAATGAGAGCTGAGATTTGGAATTAGAATAAAGAGGCAAATATTTTGACCTTGCATGGACAAAGTAGATAAGTTAGAAATTTGTGACAGATACTACGTAACGGGGAACTTCGTCCTGATTTATGCAGGTCATCCTGTATTGTTACGATGGTGGTATCTAGGAGGCCACGGTGGGCCGGGCACTTGGCTAGGATGGAAGAGAAATGGAATGCATGGGCCCCTACAGTGTGTACCAGATAACCTTTTGAGCAACGACCACTTGGAAGAAGATGCGAGGATTATATTGCTGTTGGCGGTTTTGAAGTTTCGGCTACTACTACTAGTAAAGTTTGGCACTTACGTAAATTACAAAAATTGTAACAATGAATAGGACATTCGTGAAGAACGATTGGTTAAAACTTATCAAATTAGCAGTCGAATAGGGCCCGTTCCAAAGAAATTAAGGACACCGGGACGGATGCTTGTCTTCTGGGTTGTAATGCTGTGTGGATCGGTAGGTAGATACCAGCGTTTCGAAAGAACTTACTCCATCAATAAAATCTTCTCGGACAATCAGCCGCGTTAGCTGGTTACCGTAGTAAACCGACGTTTCGGGAACAAACCGAGCGCTTGACTCCGCTCCCTAGCTCCTTGGCCCTAGGTCCGGACATGTGCACTGGTCCCGAGCAGGCAGTTACACAGGCGACTTCCGAGGATCCAGTCACATCAGAACCCTGAAGATGGGGACAGTTTGTTCCCGAAACGTCGGTTTACTACGGTAACCAGCTAACGCGGCTGATTGCCCGAGAAGATTTTACAAACATCAATGTTCTTTCCTCATATCTGCTGCTAGGTATCGCATCTGTCTTGTTTATTAACGGTAAATTTCTATGAATTTGTGATATTCCTTGTGCGTTCTGCATTGCACCTTTTATCTCAAGCATTCAATTTAGAAAGTGTAACAATATTTGATAAAGAGTACAAGTTATAAACCTTCTTTATATGCGTCCTCGTCGTCTTTATGTTATCTCCTATTAGGTGTAAATTAGATGTTTTACATCGTTTTCAAACACCCTTCCGTTTATACGTGTCTTTTTCCATTTGATATGAGAGACCAAGTTTCACACCCACGATAAACAACACTGAATAGGTTTATAAGCAAATCGTCCTTTCTTTCTCAATTCAGTGAGAATTTGTGAGTTTGATAATTTAGTTCGAGGAATGTTCACATTTTGAGACAGAAAAAAGTACGAAAAGTGGTCGAACAACTTTGTTACATAAATTGAACACGCGCCTTCTCGCCTTCTGTTGTGAGCCGAAAATAATCCTGTAGGACAATGCGTCATTATTACTTACTGTTTTATGTGATATGTTGGCGCAGGCGCAGTGAAATAGTTTACATCTTCCTCCCAGCACTGAAGCTAACGTGAACTTCTAATCATCATTCGTGAATAATATACAATTTGTCTGCGCCTTGGATTGTAAGTATGGCACAAACATCCTTGGACCATACGTACATACATATTTAAGCATCTTATTTTCCATCGCTATTCTTCATTTCAATATTTTAAAAAAGTTATCTTTCTGCCCATTGTAATTATACAGTTTGTATTAGAAATGCTACAAGTCACGGCACAAGAAAGTGTAACTAAGCCCTTTTTTTAGTGAACAAGCAGGGTGCAAACCCGGCAAGTTCAGGGATCTTTCTTCCCCATCACCTCCAAGATGCCTCTAGGGCTCGTTAGCCTCATTTCCAATGCGTACCATCGGCTCCTTTTCTCTGGGGTAAAAATTCCTTATCTACTGCGAAGGTTAAGAATGTGTGGAGCCTCACATCCCCCCCCCCCAATACATCTTTATTTTACATCATATGATTGTTTTACACTTAACTTTAATTTTGCGTAAATAATCTGTGTATTTTGGAGAGCAAATACAAACCAAGAAATTAGTAACGTATTGTAGGATTTAATTAATAGTTTTAAGTAATTAAATTTTAAAAAAACCTTGATTTTATCAGTCCTATTACTTAGATTTCACAAGTTTAAAATTCTGTTTCCTTGGTTTCATCATAAACTACTCTTTCGTACATTACCGTTTGCATTTGTTTATACTCGTTTTTCAGGGAAAATTTAATGCGAATTCGAATTACTGTAAACCCGCTTCGGGTGTTATTGGTGAAACAGTTTAATTGCAACGTCTGTGCATGGGCTATGTCATGGCCTCAAATTGAATGAATCTTGAAGATGGCTGTCTTCTGGGTTGCTGCCCCGTGTAGTTTAGTAGAAATTTACCAACGTTTCAGAGGTCTTTCCTGCTTCCATCATCAGGACCATCTCCCATGAAAACTTTATACCAGACTACACGGCGCGACAATCCAGAAGACATCCAACTTTATACTCGCCGCCTTGAAAACCTGAAATTTCTCACTGAATACTTCTCGTTCGGTTGAAACATTCAGTAGGTTACGTATCGCACCATTACGGGTTGTTTTATGAAAGGACTGGGACACGTGTCAGACTTACTTTACGATGTGTCGGTGTTTTGCCTTGAGGAATTTCCAGACCGTAATAAATTCGGGAACTGAAATGTCCTCGACGGGAAGCACAACACTGTGACACTCCATGTTAGTTAGTTAGTTCGTTTCTGTCTGCATTGAACAGAGTCTTTCTCAAATAGCTGATAGTGACTCAGGTGGTCAGTAAATTCCCCGAATGTTATGTAAGCCGAAGGCTCATTACCATGTTCACAAGAGCTCGACGCTGATTCTTATTCTGATCCAGATGGATTTAGCCCACACGTCCCAACAAAGATGTTTTAATTTTTATCTCCCATACAAGTCTATGTCTCTAATTTATATTCTAGGCCTATGTAGGGCGACAGATAGAGAAGTCAAAATTAAACGATTAATAAACTCTTAAATAGATTAGTTTCGTAAAGGATTGGTGATTTTGTGTGTCAATGGTAGGAGGCCATCTTTTGAGCTTTATTTATTTTTATATACGTTCTTAATTTTTTCTCCCTTACCCTTTTTCCACACTTTCTCTTTCTGTCTGTGTTTCATTTTTCTTCCTTTCACTTACACCTCTATTTACGTCGCTGCCTGATTTAGGAAGCTCTGCTTCCAACACCTCGCAAACCAAGTGCCACCCAGTACGAGCCTCATACATTCTTGCATCGCCTCGCTACTTCTGGATGACACAGTAAGCCACGTCCAGCGTTTCGCAGTTTTAAATATGGAACATTAAGCATCATCACTTTCCTGGAATTGTGCGCTGGATGCAAGAGAGCGAAGTCGGATCGATTGGTTCGTAGTCTGCTCACAGATCTTACAACGAACACCTCAGACTTTAAGGTGACATAGCTTTGATAGTGACATTTCCACCACAGCAGACTCTTTCTTGCCTCGGTCGTGTTGAATTTCGTCCACGGTGGAGCATAAAAGTCATGGATGTGACCCACGCGAATCAGATATCTGAGCGAGATTGAAGAGTCAGTCTAACACTCCAACTGATTATGTCCTCCGCGGAAGAGTCCCAGAGTTGATTGATCAGGGCGTGTTAAGGAAAAGTACACCTCTGTGCCTACGGAGAATAGAACATCGGTAGTTCATCTCCTGGGTAGTCATTTTACAAACCTGACCCACTGTCACAGTGAAGGAATAACACATTGTGGGTGTCTGCGAACAAAGCGGTGAAGAGGATGAAGAATAATAAATAAAGTTGCAAATAATGGATAAGTTGCATAATGAGGAGCTTAATAATATCTACTACTACTACCATGGCGTAACAGCCCAAAATCGAGCCCTAGCCTCCTCTATCTTCTTCCTCCAATCCTCTCTATCCAACGCTATCCTTCTCCAAGCTGCTGTTCCAAGGAGATTTCTGGAGTCAGTCGTCACTGCATCCAGCCATCTACCTTTAGGTCTTCCCACTGGCCTTCTCCCATATATTGTTCCTTCCAATATTTTTTGGGTATCCTGTACTCTTCCATCCTGTAGACATGTCCAGCCCATTCCAACCTTCTCAGTTTAATGTGAGTTACTATATCATCACTTTTATATAGTCAATATAGCTCATGATTGTAACATATCCTCCACTTTGAGTCTTCCTGTACTGGTCAAAAGATTCTTCTCAAAATATTCCTTTCAAGTGCGCCCAGCATCATTTCTGTTTTCTTTGTCAGTGTCTACATGTCACATAATATAATTTGGAGACGTGACGCTGACCACTCACCCCATATAACGCCCAGGTCAAGAACAAGTTGGAGCTATATAACCAAGCGCCATCCTTGCATGTAGCGGGACAGCTTTAGGTTTACACAATATGATTTGGGTGATTAAATTAGATTGGCGGGACATGTGGTTAATCAGAAATGCGTGAAATATTTAGTCGGTATTCCGGGTATGCTCATAAATCTACCTGACTCAATCACAGCACGAAGCATGGACCCTGCTTTACAAGCTACTAATTAATGGAGCCCGTAGATTAATTACAGTGTTCACGACAGTTCTCAACTGGACCCTGTCCTGAGTGAACCCCCTTCTACAAGACTTATCCATTTATGTCTTAGATTTGTTGTGTGGTCTCTTCATTTCAGATTTCCGTTCGAGGTTCTGTGTGCTTTTCTTATGTCTCTCGACCCCACGTAGTTTATTACACTGTTCTTTGTGACTTTCATAGACCTAACTAATTTACATTTATATTTGGTTATTGTACATACGAATGTATTGTTATGAGGCTTGAGTCGCCACACTACAGATCAGAGAGCCTACAACTTTGTAGAGTACATACTATGAAATTAATTTTCGTCAATTTTACCGATTTCAAAATGTTTCGAATGAGCTAATGTTTTTCGTCTGTACTGGACAGGCTTATATATTTTATGTGATGTAATATATTTGTACCATGTGTTTCTTGGTAAAATAGATAGCCATTATGACAAAGTAGGTAATCATTTTGGCAGGCTATAATGGCTTCGTATGACTTGGGATGTACATTTGATCGACACCGAATCAAATTAAATCCTACCTACAATGTTTATTGTAGGTCTTTAAAAAACGTTAATTCTTTCACAAGTTTCGGAGATTCGGATGGTGGTCGAACATACTGACAACTACATTTCCATTGTGCTTTAATTTTATGAGCTTCATGCGAACGTGGCCCGGATGTTGGGTTAGGTCAGGTCAGGTCCATCTCATAATTACCTTATGTGAATGAATCAGCTGGAGTTGCGCTTTGCCTTCGACCTTCGGAAAGAGACGCAGGAAATCTGCACGGAAACATTTCCTGGTTGCAACAGCGATATCATGTTTCGGGCTTCTAGTTTGTCGACAGAATGCGCGTTCATGATGGCTGTGCCCCCTCAGTCCCTTAAATGTTTCCGACAGCAAATTAACACGTAGCGCAGAATCTGGATAGGGGAGCGTTTTACACTCATCTGAATACACGGTAGATCCTGAAGATGAATGTCTTCTGTGATGTTGCGCCGTGTAGTCATGAGGGAGAATCAAATTGAGGATGAAGTCAATCAGCACCTCTGAAACGTCGATCAGTTTCCAACATCCCAAAGATAGTCATCTTCATACTCGGTGCCATGAGGACCTGAAATCTCACATGGTAGGCCCTGTATCTTGGGTTTTATAAAGGCAGGATATTTCCCGACCAGCTGAGCGACTGTTAGTTTATGAAGGTGGACTGTACTCTGTGACGTTAATTAGGGTTCTGGACATTGGCACAGAAAGTCTATTGGACTACAGGAGGAAGTTTGGTCTGAATGTAAATCGGACAGAATTTAAGCCCGTAAATCTTGTTTAAGCTAATTGTGTACCAAAGATAAGCCTACCATTGCTGAACAATGTGGGTGTCAGGAACTTCGTTATTTTTAGAGCACATCGTAATATTTTTAGGGAAGACTGCCCGACGGGGTTGCGGTGGACTGAAAATGTAGCCTCGAACTGCGGAACAAGAAATGGGCTTATAATTTCTGTGGTGAAGCTGTAGGAAAGTGGCTAGCTGTAAGACCCAGATGATAATAGGATACGATGGATCTCAAGGGAAGTGACAGTATGTTCTGTGTGGATAAAATTTGTCGGCATTCTCTTCAGTGGTGGCTTACAGAGTCTCGGTTTGTACTACAATGCGTATAGTGGGTCAGCTTTACTTTACTATGCTCATTCGTCAGGGCGAGAGACCCCCATCTACTACATAAAAATACATTTTGTTAGCAAACACAACAAAGATATTTAATTTTGTTTTGGTGCATGTTCCAAGTGACATTATCACGCACTGCAGTGTGATACAGCGGTTGAATTTACGTATTTGTAACTGCTGTTTCAATAAACGTTAAATTCTAGATTTTTCTCACGGCGCCATATTATCAGATTCAAATAGTAAGTAAATAATAAAGATTTTCAAACTATTAATGTATTTATATAATTATAACACAGCGATCCGTTTGTTAGATCTGTAAGTGTGGCAAGGCTTCGGGCTGGAGGTCCGGGATTCAATTTTTCTCTTTGCCACGACGTGCAGACCAGAATCCTATCCATTGGGGCTTATTTACCCGGGTTTAAAGCTGTCGAGGCTTGAAACTGACAACTCGCTTTCATCTAGTGCCGATGTTAAGAATGTTTGGAGTTATACATCCACTCCCCAATGTCGTGGTTCTAATTTGAGAACTTTACCTCACGACTCAATAGTTATAACAGCGAAAAATACGTTGTAACGGACATTCACGATTAGTAGGTATTTAAATATATTTTAGTTTTAATTGTCGATATCAGAAATGGGGTGTCAGCACTGCGTGGTTAAGGCTTTGACCGGGGTGTTCTTTTGTTAAATCTTATGTGGTACCGCCTGATTCGACTTCTAATGGTTAAGTGAAGTGTTTTCTTCGCGGTACGGTCTGGATTTGTAAATATTATGAAGACGAGCTTCGGCTTCAAAGGGTTAACCAGCTGATTTTCGTTGATTTTTGTTTGTGTAACCCGAAGTTTTTTTATAGCCACGGTGGTCTAGCGGTTAGAACGCTGGCCTTGTAATCCTGGGGTCTCGGATTCGATTCCCGGCGGTGCCCGAATTTATAACTTGTGTTGGGCAAGGCCGTGGTCTAGGCAACAAGAGAGCGAAGTCGGATCGATTGGTTCGTAGTCTGCTCACAGATCTTACAACGAACCTCAGACTTTAAGGTGACATAGCTTTGATAGTGACATTTCCACCACAGCAGACTCTTTCTTGCCTCGGTCGTGTTGAATTTCGTCCACGGTGGAGCATAAAAGTCATGGATGTGACCCACGCGAATCAGATATCTGAGCGAGATTGAAGAGTCAGTCTAACACTCCAACTGATTATGTCCTCCGCGGAAGAGTCCCAGAGTTGATTGATCAGGGCGTGTTAAGGAAAAGTACACCTCTGTGCCTACGGAGAATAGAACATCGGTAGTTCATCTCCTGGGTAGTCATTTTACAAACCTGACCCACTGTCACAGTGAAGGAATAACACATTGTGGGTGTCTGCGAACAAAGCGGTGAAGAGGATGAAGAATAATAAATAAAGTTGCAAATAATGGATAAGTTGCATAATGAGGAGCTTAATAATATCTACTACTACTACTATGGCGTAACAGCCCAAAATCGAGCCCTAGCCTCCTCTATCTTCTTCCTCCAATTCTCTCTAACCAACGCTATCCTTCTCCAAGCTGCTGTTCCAAGGAGATTTCTGGAGTCAGTCGTCACTGCATCCAGCCATCTACCTTTAGGTCTTCCCACTGGCCTTCTCCCATATATTGTTCCTTCCAATATTTTTTGGGTATCCTGTACTCTTCCATCCTGTAGACATGTCCAGCCCATTCCAACCTTCTCAGTTTAATGTGAGTTACTATATCATCACTTTTATATAGTCAATATAGCTCATGATTGTAACATATCCTCCACTTTGAGTCTTCCTGTACTGGTCAAAAGATTCTTCTCAAAATATTCCTTTCAAGTGCGCCCAGCATCATTTCTGTTTTCTTTGTCAGTGTCTACATGTCACATAATATAATTTGGAGACGTGACGCTGACCACTCACCCCATATAACGCCCAGGTCAAGAACAAGTTGGAGCTATATAACCAAGCGCCATCCTTGCATGTAGCGGGACAGCTTTAGGTTTACACAATATGATTTGGGTGATTAAATTAGATTGGCGGGACATGTGGTTAATCAGAAATGCGTGAAATATTTAGTCGGTATTCCGGGTATGCTCATAAATCTACCTGACTCAATCACAGCACGAAGCATGGACCCTGCTTTACAAGCTACTAATTAATGGAGCCCGTAGATTAATTACAGTGTTCACGACAGTTCTCAACTGGACCCTGTCCTGAGTGAACCCCCTTCTACAAGACTTATCCATTTATGTCTTAGATTTGTTGTGTGGTCTCTTCATTTCAGATTTCCGTTCGAGGTTCTGTGTGCTTTTCTTATGTCTCTCGACCCCACGTAGTTTATTACACTGTTCTTTGTGACTTTCATAGACCTAACTAATTTACATTTATATTTGGTTATTGTACATACGAATGTATTGTTATGAGGCTTGAGTCGCCACACTACAGATCAGAGAGCCTACAACTTTGTAGAGTACATACTATGAAATTAATTTTCGTCAATTTTACCGATTTCAAAATGTTTCGAATGAGCTAATGTTTTTCGTCTGTACTGGACAGGCTTATATATTTTATGTGATGTAATATATTTGTACCATGTGTTTCTTGGTAAAATAGATAGCCATTATGACAAAGTAGGTAATCATTTTGGCAGGCTATAATGGCTTCGTATGACTTGGGATGTACATTTGATCGACACCGAATCAAATTAAATCCTACCTACAATGTTTATTGTAGGTCTTTAAAAAACGTTAATTCTTTCACAAGTTTCGGAGATTCGGATGGTGGTCGAACATACTGACAACTACATTTCCATTGTGCTTTAATTTTATGAGCTTCATGCGAACGTGGCCCGGATGTTGGGTTAGGTCAGGTCAGGTCCATCTCATAATTACCTTATGTGAATGAATCAGCTGGAGTTGCGCTTTGCCTTCGACCTTCGGAAAGAGACGCAGGAAATCTGCACGGAAACATTTCCTGGTTGCAACAGCGATATCATGTTTCGGGCTTCTAGTTTGTCGACAGAATGCGCGTTCATGATGGCTGTGCCCCCTCAGTCCCTTAAATGTTTCCGACAGCAAATTAACACGTAGCGCAGAATCTGGATAGGGGAGCGTTTTACACTCATCTGAATACACGGTAGATCCTGAAGATGAATGTCTTCTGTGATGTTGCGCCGTGTAGTCATGAGGGAGAATCAAATTGAGGATGAAGTCAATCAGCACCTCTGAAACGTCGATCAGTTTCCAACATCCCAAAGATAGTCATCTTCATACTCGGTGCCATGAGGACCTGAAATCTCACATGGTAGGCCCTGTATCTTGGGTTTTATAAAGGCAGGATATTTCCCGACCAGCTGAGCGACTGTTAGTTTATGAAGGTGGACTGTACTCTGTGACGTTAATTAGGGTTCTGGACATTGGCACAGAAAGTCTATTGGACTACAGGAGGAAGTTTGGTCTGAATGTAAATCGGACAGAATTTAAGCCCGTAAATCTTGTTTAAGCTAATTGTGTACCAAAGATAAGCCTACCATTGCTGAACAATGTGGGTGTCAGGAACTTCGTTATTTTTAGAGCACATCGTAATATTTTTAGGGAAGACTGCCCGACGGGGTTGCGGTGGACTGAAAATGTAGCCTCGAACTGCGGAACAAGAAATGGGCTTATAATTTCTGTGGTGAAGCTGTAGGAAAGTGGCTAGCTGTAAGACCCAGATGATAATAGGATACGATGGATCTCAAGGGAAGTGACAGTATGTTCTGTGTGGATAAAATTTGTCGGCATTCTCTTCAGTGGTGGCTTACAGAGTCTCGGTTTGTACTACAATGCGTATAGTGGGTCAGCTTTACTTTACTATGCTCATTCGTCAGGGCGAGAGACCCCCATCTACTACATAAAAATACATTTTGTTAGCAAACACAACAAAGATATTTAATTTTGTTTTGGTGCATGTTCCAAGTGACATTATCACGCACTGCAGTGTGATACAGCGGTTGAATTTACGTATTTGTAACTGCTGTTTCAATAAACGTTAAATTCTAGATTTTTCTCACGGCGCCATATTATCAGATTCAAATAGTAAGTAAATAATAAAGATTTTCAAACTATTAATGTATTTATATAATTATAACACAGCGATCCGTTTGTTAGATCTGTAAGTGTGGCAAGGCTTCGGGCTGGAGGTCCGGGATTCAATTTTTCTCTTTGCCACGACGTGCAGACCAGAATCCTATCCATTGGGGCTTATTTACCCGGGTTTAAAGCTGTCGAGGCTTGAAACTGACAACTCGCTTTCATCTAGTGCCGATGTTAAGAATGTTTGGAGTTATACATCCACTCCCCAATGTCGTGGTTCTAATTTGAGAACTTTACCTCACGACTCAATAGTTATAACAGCGAAAAATACGTTGTAACGGACATTCACGATTAGTAGGTATTTAAATATATTTTAGTTTTAATTGTCGATATCAGAAATGGGGTGTCAGCACTGCGTGGTTAAGGCTTTGACCGGGGTGTTCTTTTGTTAAATCTTATGTGGTACCGCCTGATTCGACTTCTAATGGTTAAGTGAAGTGTTTTCTTCGCGGTACGGTCTGGATTTGTAAATATTATGAAGACGAGCTTCGGCTTCAAAGGGTTAACCAGCTGATTTTCGTTGATTTTTGTTTGTGTAACCCGAAGTTTTTTTATAGCCACGGTGGTCTAGCGGTTAGAACGCTGGCCTTGTAATCCTGGGGTCTCGGATTCGATTCCCGGCGGTGCCCGAATTTATAACTTGTGTTGGGCAAGGCCGTGGTCTAGGCAACTCGGAGTTTTCCTCCGGGGGCTTCCCCGGTTTCTCCGTGGCATCCCAACAATTACTCCATTCACACACAGAAGAAGGCAATGGCAAACCACTTCTGGATCATCTGCCAAGAACGTATATGAACAGGTCCCAGTCCGAGAAAAGGATGGAAGGATCCTGTTCGTATGGACCTGTCGTCAGACAGAACACTAAATAAAAAATAAAAATAATAACCCGAAGTTTAACACCACCACACCCTTTAAAAAACTCTAAATATCAACCAAATTCCGTAGATGTGGTGACATGCTTAGTTTCCACTTGGAAATTTATTTCAGATTCCTGAAATATTTCAGCCGGCAAGACTTGTTTTCTTCCCCTGAAAACGAGTTCTGTAATGTAGTCCTGTCCAACTTATTGTTATGAATGAATCAATTTTGTTTTTTGCTTCAATCTTGTGGCTTACGCCAACAGGAGACTCGCGGTCCACGTCCGACTCGCGTTGAAAGTCGCTGTTGGCCATCGTAAATATTTCTTCTTTAAATCATTCATTTCCCTTCTTTCCGTCTTGTTCTTTACTTTCCCGTTCCTTTATTTATTTTATTCCTTTTACGACTTTCGTTCTTCCTTTATTTTCATAAACAAAGCCAGGAAACCGCAGCCCCTCCCCCAAATTCCTTTTCTTCTTTTGCCTTTATTCTGGGTTAGTTTACTAAATCAGATGCTGTCTAAAAGGGCAGTTCGTCGGTTTCTCTCCAATGTACGTTCAATGGCATCTGAACAAATGATCCGTCTTCGTTGTCTGCGACAGCACAGTGATTCTGTAGTTTCAGACTAGCTCCAGGACTCGGGGTGAAGTGGCTGGAACGCGAAGCTGGCAACTCACCGGGATCTCGTGCCAAGTTATAGAAAGGTGTTTCGAAGTCAGATTCTACTTCTACGCCCTCTATACGCCGTATCGAATGAGTGGAGAACGGTAACGCACAGACGGATCTATCCGGTTCGAACCAAGGTAGGTGACCGTCTGTGCTGAGATTTTTTTAGCGGTTTTCCCAGACTAATGTCGGTGTAGGCACCGTTGTGCCACGGTGGTCTAGCGGTTAGAACGCTGGCCTTGTAATCCTGGGGTCTCGGGTTCGATTCCCGGCGGTGCCCGAATTTATAACTTGTGTTGGGCAAGGCCGTGGTCTAGGCAACACGGAGTTTTCCTCCGGGGGCTTCCCCGGTTTCTCCGTGGCATCCCAACAATTACCCCATTCACACACAGAAGAAGGCAATGCCAAACCACTTCTGGATCATCTGCCAAAAAAAAGGCACCGTTATACATACCCTCGTAATACTTAAGCAGGAGGCAAACTTTACCGGAAGTGGTGAGGCACTGGCCTCCACACAGAAGGTCCCTTTTTCAAAAACAGTCGTGTGCAGTGTTGCTTCCCCTATTTCTCATTCCTTAAGAAACAAGACATTTTTATGAGGTATACCAGGCCCCCAACCGTAGTTCGGATCCCATTCAAGTTTTCTGTCAGCATCCTCTGCCAGTCGCCGTATCATTGGTGACCCTGCGGGAGCTATAGGAAATGGGACTTGTCCTTATTAAACACGTAGAAGCCAGGAAGGTGAGTTCATTTACGTTCCGTATGTGCAGGAAACGAACCCTTTTCCTTATACGGAAGAACTCAGCGTCCTCTGTTAGTGGTTAGAGAACTGTCTTCATCCAGACGTTTGTCGCAGGATGACGGACCGTTTCCCACATTGGGATCGCAGTTGCTGAAGGCCGCTATGTTAGAGGGGTCGACAGGAAGGTTCCCACGGCCCACTTCCGCTTCAGTCCATGTACACTCTGCCGAACTGGCACGTCCTGCCTAAAACGGAACCTGAATTAGACGTAAAAATCTGTCTTTGTTGGGAATTGCAACATCAAATCCCTAGTAAACAAATTAATAAGAATCATATTTATTAAACTGAACCCATTTGCCTGACTCCATGTGAGGGAGTATTTGAGAAGCTAGTAATAGCTCAGCTGGTCAGAAAATTTCCCGGCTCTTAGATTGGTATTTGATGTAGTCTGCTTGAAGTTTACCGACGTTTCAGAGGTACATGCTGCCTCCATTATCACATTTATGAGTGATTCATGTTTCTAACATCTTCGTGAATGTAATCTTGCTTTCCTTTTGATGTTTTTACCCACAACTGCGTGCTTAAAGGCTTTCCGTGCGCAGTGCATTTCTTCCAGTAATCGTTTAAGATCCTGAGGTAAATAAGAGACAAAAACTATTCGTGAAGAAACATTATCAGGAAACGCTGTAGACTTGTCGCTATTTAATTTTTTGAGTATGTGAACGAGTTTAAGTCCTGGGCGAATTGAATACGAAACTGTGCTGACAAAGTTGAGTCTGGGCTACTTTAACGCCAGTACTTGTCTGTTATAACGCGTAAAAATAAAAATTTGGTGCAGACACATTCATCAATCCCTTTAGGTCATACGTCAGATTGTCTGTGCGCGTTTCGCTGATAATTTTTTAAGTAACTGGCGGGTTTTAATAAATTTCTAGATGAGCGTGGCGTGAGGTTACTGCGTGTTCTGGTCAGATGGAAGATATTTGATCAACTTTGTCACTGGTCATTGTTAATTGAATGCATTCTCTGTGAACTACCCTTCGACGGTGCCAGGCTAAAGGTCCCTGAGACCACGAATTACATCAGAAATGAGATCGATGGAAAATATTTAGTACCACCCTACTTGAGCCTCAAGTTCATGTCTGAACTGTATAGGTCTCTATGAGTAATCACTCTTGTATACGTCTAATAGCATTTCTGTGCGCTTAATGACATTTTTACACTGGTAGTCATATTTTTATGACTGGATTCATTGAGCAGAGTCACTCTTAAGGAAGTTAGTAATAGCCAACTCTTAGCTAGTCACGAAATTCCTCGCTTTTTATGAAATATGGTCGTTAATTGCCGTGTTTACGAAGTCCGCCATCGGTCCCTATTCTGAGTCAGGGAAACATATTACACCCTCCAAACTTATTTCCCTAAGATGCATTTTAATATTATCCTTACATCTACGCTTACGGTTTTCAAGTGGTTTCTTCCCTTTAGGCTTTCCAATCAAAATTTTATACGCATTTTTCATCATATTCATCTCGTCCTTCTTGATTTTATATTTATAATAGGACTAATATTCGGTGAAAAGGACATTATGCATTTTCCCCCAGCCTCCGGTAACTTCATCACTCTTCGGTATAGATATTATCATCAGAACCCTGTTTTTAAACACAATCTGTGTTTCCCCCCTAAATATTAGATACCAGGTTTCACATCCATACATAACAATAAGTACAAATTTAGTTTTGAATATTTTATTATTTGATTTTGAGGAGTCTCTGAAAATGTTGTTGTTTTTCCAAAATTTATCACGAAAAGAAATACAGTTAAATGGAAAATGGATGAAAGAGGAAACTAAAGACATGGATAAAGGCGAACACAGACAGACGATTGAATGAGTGCACATAAATGAATAAAGTAAATAAATATATGATGTCATAAAAAATGTATATATACATTATAATACGGAATATTAACCTAATGCTTATACATATTTTTGGGGCATCTGTGTAAAAATACAGTGAATTTAAATGTCGAGGCGAATGGTTAAATGACTCCCCCTCTCCCGTCACTCTAGTGGAGAAGTTCAGATTATAATGCGAGGAGGTATTTAAAATTTAAAGAAGCTTGGCAGCAGTTATCCTGATACTGGAAGCGCGGTTCACACCTGCACAAAATGAACGTGAGAAACGGAAAATACGATGTCGTTAGTGACGGAATTTCATATCGCTAAAATTCCTAGTTGTATGGATCCCGAGACAGTAAATGATTGCTTTTCACTCGTCAGCGTTTATTTCGACGCGAGAGGGCCCTTCGAGAAAAAACTGGTCAGTTCAGAATTGCGCATTTCTGACTTGAAGTAGGAGATATTTAAATCTTTTGGTCTGAATTTACTGTTCTACAAGATCAGTGTAAGAAATCCCCCCCCCCCCAATATTTAAACAGCTAGAATGAACTGTTCACATTTTTAACAATTTAAATTATACGATACCATATGGACTAAATATACAAACAGAACAATGAACATGGTTGTCTTCTGAGTTGTTGCGCCGTATCGCCCTCGTGATGGAGGCAGCAAGGACCTCTGAAACGTCGGTAAACATCTACCAGACTACATGGCACAACAACCCAGAAGACAGCAATCTTCAATGTCTTATCTCAACGCCAACGCCCCCTATACGCCTTCATGTTATACCCCGCTCTGCTTAGCTTTCTTCGATAGAAGTTAGGTTGTTTACGCTGTTTGTGTTTCGACAGGACGACTGCTGACGTAAGTAGCCGAGCGTCACAGTGTAGCGGCTATATTATTCCTGCTTTGTGTTCGGGACCTTCCGTGGTTTTCTCAGTTTCTGCAGGAAAATTCAGGCGTAGGTTCGTACATTGACAAGGTCAGTCGCTTCCAGTAGGTTCATGTCTGTTCTCAGTGTCTTTGGACTCAAGCAGAGCTGACGATGGTATGCATCTAGTTGTTTGCTTGAGCTGGTAATATTTTATATATGAGTAGTGTACATTAGAGATGTACATTGGCAGAGTATATTTTCTTTTTTATGATTTGCTTCATATGACCAACCAACTTTAATCTTATTATCAGAATTGCAGTTGTATGTTTCCGTTGTGGTCATGAGGAAATTGCATGGAAATACTTGCCTGTTTGTCCACGCGGTTTTCATTCGTGAGGTCCGGCGTTCGACCACCGAGGTCACCCGACTCTCTACTTTTTCTTTCTCCATAATTAATTACTTGAAGTTCCATTGTTCTAGCTTAGAAATCTGAAAGTAATTTATATAATAATGGGATTATATGAAATCTGTTCTTGTGGAAGACCTTGCTGCTAAAATTATTTCTGTCGCTGATGTAACACGTAAAACCGGGTCTCCCGGAGGACCTACTGGCTGATTCTTGTGCGGTGACTCAAGTATAATATTGATTTTTACCATTTTTCAGTTCAGGATCTATCCCAGTCTCTGTTGAAAACCAGAAGATTATAACAACTTACACAAAACTAGAATGTTTTACAGGATATAAATTTGATCTCTCATTCTAAAAAAACGGAGTGACGGTGTGAGATTTGAGGTTCCCATGGCAATGAAGATGTTGATGATTCTGGAATGTAACGCGTGTGGACGTTTAAACACATACCAACGTTTCAAAGATTCATACTGTCTGCTTCTAACCCTGAAGATGGAACGGCATGTTTCTCCGAAACGTTGCTACACACCTATAAGTCCACTCGGCTTTACATCCCAGAAGACAGTCTTCAGCTGACCAGTTGATTTAGTCCATGAAACAGAAAATCCCACCCATCTTTGAAATCTGAGTGAGTTGAGTGTACTTTACAAACTTCATAACCTATTTGTGTGTTATCCATATTAATATTATCCTCCGCTGTTCCCCTTGCCTCTCAGAAATTATACCATTACCTGATATTTTTCAATCAAAATTTTGTATGCAATTATTTCACAATGTGTACTATATTAACTAGTCATTTATTTTGTCCTATTTTAAGTGTCTATTAAAACCAGGAATACTTTGAAAATACGTATTCTTGGGCAATTATAGGTCTAGGCCCTCTTAACCAATACACTACTAAGGCCTAATGATGCATTGGGAAGGAACCAGTCGTCTCTTGCTTTAAGGCACTAACGTAAGATTTGATTGTAAATACTGAGAGTATAGTCGATCGTCGAGCGGAGATTTGATCCGGAGGACCCCCGAACGCGAAGCAGCGCTACTGTCAGTGAACTTGGGATGAATTAGAGTTGAGCAAGGTCTTAAGACCCAATGGGATTGAACGCGAATGTTGAATCGGTGGTTGGTGTAAGGTGCTGCCACCTGGGTCTGTGGGAAAGTTGTCGGTGAGGGTCCATTCTTCTCTCTGCTCTACTTTGAATGGGGTTGAAGCCTTGTGAAGGTCACCGCGAGCGGTTCCCATGGGAACCACCAGACTGATGTGCGATCTCCTTCTATTCTTTGAAATTCATTCTTTTTTGTGACTACCTAATTCTGGGAAAGATACGAGGAACGCGGGGAGGTGCATGGGAAACAAGCAGCCTCGCGTGGTATCTCGTTGGTAGCTGAAAGAAAGACTTTTCTTCTTATCATCTCTGAAATTTGTGTATTATCTTCAAAGTGCTGAGCCCGGCAAGGGGAGAAGTTTGAATGTTATCAGCGAAACTTGTCCAGGACAGGCCTGTATCACAGTGGGAAGAATCTTCCCAGTTCCCTTGTAACTAGTGAAGTATACGCAACTTCTAGTGTGTTGACTGCACCTGTTTATTCATTTTTGGGCCCCTAGACGATATATTTAAACCACATGGGCACTATTTGAACCTAAGAGAGAAGTAACATACAACTGGTGAAAATTACGTAAACAGGAACATGAAAACTTGCCACTTCACCAAGTTCCTTTCGAGTTAAATCAAGGAGAATGCGATGGACTGGGAATGTAGCATGTATGGCGGATGTGAGATACGTACGAGTTGTAAAACTAGGAGAAGCGACACCTTGGAAGACCAAAGAGTAGATGGAAGGTAACGTTACAATGAGTATGGAGGAAACTGTGTGAGGATGTGGACTGAATTGATGCCCCAGGAATGTATTTACGAGCTGAGTGACCATCAGTTTCTAAAGAACCCTGCTGCACTGAGATGTATTATGTAGTGTATAATGGGATTAATCTTTATTTGTTCAGATAGCAGATGGGAGGCAGAGGATGGCGAACTGCGTAATAAAAATCACTCCCCGAATTTAGTCTGCTCTTAATTTCCCAGTGAATGTAATTTTGATTTGTTACCTTCGTTCCCAAGTATTTGATGTCCACATTGGCATCCAAGTTTTCCAAAATTACAAACCTGTTTGGTATTTAACTCGATATTGTTCTTCTGCTTGTGCATCGTTAAGCTTCTCGAGGCAAACTCTCAGCTCATCAAACTATTGTGCTGTTCGTTTACTTCTGGTAGCATTTCCCTACGTCTTGCAGCTACCAAAAATGGCGGTCAGTTTCACAATTAACTTCTCTACGAGATAGAACATGAAGTATGCCTTCTTGCCGTCTTCTGTCTACCAAGATTTTATCAACCTGACTGTGTTGTCTTTCCGTCAGGAGACGTAGTAGCAGATTTATGAATTTTGCGATGTGAGAACATTTTAACTATTGACAAGTATGTTTTTTACGTGGCAATGTTTACCATTCTAATTCTAATACCATTACTAATTCTGTGTAAACTCTAATCCCATTTGATGGGTTTAAAATATTTTCTCTCTCTACTTTTGCATTGAAATCTCCAAATTAAATTTTTATTTAGGCCTATTAATGATTAAAATGAGCAAGTCAAAAATTCATTATGCATACAGTACATAGTGACTGAGCAGTTTACATTTTCAGGTTTAATTTTCTTTTATTTCTAATTCTTTGTTTTGTCTACTGTCTCTGCTTTTCTGCTCAAATTTCCTGTATCTCTGCGTTTAAATGTTTCTCGCTTGTGAGATGAAGATTTCCTTCTGAGGCAGCCCAAGGAGCACAGTACACATCGCAATTTATGAACTTTGCATGTTTTAACTGTTTTATGTTACGATGGGTGTGAACCTATATCTCTGTTGAACTCGGCCGCCGACAGACACTATTCCCATCCCCTAGACGATCCATTGGTTTTGCTAGTGGAAAACCGGAGTAGTCGAGATGGAAACCTGGCCTTTGTCATCCGCTGTTAAAGCCGGCGACTAAACAAACCCCTGAATTACGTCACGGCCATGTTTCAGATGTTACTCCACTGGACACAGAAACAAGTATTCTACTTATCTTTAAAGAAGTTGTAGGGGGTTTATACATTTGCACGGGGAAATCTTTCATCACCATGGCTACCGCCATGAATCTCTGTGGTATTCACTGTTTGCATCGACGTCCACAAACGTCGAGTTTACAACCCTAAATAAGTAAAAGAATTAGGAGTACCGATAAGCCTGACGTGAGCTTACATGTCGGATGGCGTTAGGACTAGGGTTTTGTTTGACACTGCAAATGTAGTTAGAGGTTTCTCAAAAAGGAGAATGGACTAAAGATCGCTCCTTCGCAAGACCTGCTTCAAAGAGCTTGATCGAGGGATCCCACCTACTCCCTCCACTTAGTCGCCGCTGCTTTTGTATAGTCCTAGCTGAGCGATAAGAGTGTCTGCGTACACCCTGGGAAATGTTTGTGCATGTTTTTCTTCTGCCTTGTCTTATGAAGGCGTTTCGTTCTTTGACTTTGAGACCTGTTCAGAAAACCTCAGTCTTATTTTATTGGGACCCTTACATATATCTGCAGTGGGTAAAACGTCATTAAATAACGGGAAAAGAATCATTGTGTTATGCTCTTAGGTCTTGATGTGATCATGACGTCATATACTGTTACAGATTAATTTGTGAAGTTCTTTATTAACTGTAATTCCTTTGGTTTCAGGTGCATGGATTTTGTAGCTGTCTAATGTCTATGGAAGTTCGGTGAGTAAAATGTATTTTATTTTAATGATTCCTACATTTTATCATAAAAAGTTAAGGTATCCTTGTTGCAAGCAGATAAACCCCGTTTAAATAGAAAATTAACAATATTATTATTACCACCACCATCATCATCGCCTTCGTCATATTTATTAATGCTTGTACGCTTTTTTAATGTTCATCCATCTTCATTGAACGCAGCCATATTATAATCAACGTTTGCATAATATTCTGTATTTGCACTTTAAAAGGCCTGATGATATAGGCCCACAAATACACTATTCTTAAGGTGCATTTCCGGTTTGCAATACAAAGTCACTTTATTCTGAAAGTTATTTGTCCATTTTAAAAGTTTTAAAAATAAATGCACGGTTTGAAGTATCCACGATCGTGTGAGTTTAGTGTGTGGTCTTCTGGGTTGTGGCGCCATGTAGCTTTGAAGATGGAGGCAGTATGTTTTCCGAATCCTTGATATTCAAACATAATACACGGCGCGACGACCCAGAAGATCATATTGTTGGTTACAAATAAGCTAAAATTATGTCTTTATGTTCTTCACAGTGTATAATTCCGATCGCGTGGTATTTCGCACATATTCATTGACTTGGCTATTACGGACCCAGAAAGTAAGAAGTTAGGAAGTGTACACGTAACAATTCTTGCAAGTTCGCAAGGCTTTAACTTTGGGAATAGCGCTTAAGACGTCAGAGGTATCAATGACCTTTGTATTGGCGCAGCATCTGGGGCGTCTCTGGCAGTAACGATAACGACAACATGGGGATTCCCCAGGGTTGACCGACGTCGAGAAATTGGCTGGCGATTCCCCACCGCGGTCACGCGCGCAAGGACGCACGTTAAGTGTTCGGGTAAAGTGGCCCTTATTGCTTCTGTGCAAAAACTGAAATGTGTTGACAAATTTTTAGTAACATTTTGCAGTATAAAATTTGGGGATGAAAATACTTCTGACGGTTCTCGAGGTGTTGTTATTTATGGACGGACGGATGGACACTTTTTTTTCAACGTTTAATTGCGACTGTCTCCAAAGAAGAACAGAGAAACGAATTATATTACGCTGATTCTTACAGATGAGCTGCAGTCACATAGAAACTTCAAACTGACACGATTAGTATTTGCGGAGTGATAATTTCGGGAAGTAATTTATTGTTTTCGTATGTCGAAGACAACCTACATTCAGAAGCTAACAGTCTCTCATTTAGGCAAGAAATTTGACATCTTTTATAGAACACGAAGGCTCATTACCGTGTTCAAAAGAACACGCCACTGGACCCTATCTTAAGACAGGCTTGTCTATTCTACCTGCTATTTTTGTTACAAATGACCTAACATCTTTATAGGCTATAATACTATAATTCCCAATAAGAGTTAAATAATAACATATCTACAACAAAAATGCTGAAAAAACATTTGCCTGTCGCCCTTACAATCGTCCTGTGGTACTGGAAGCATGAAATGTGTGTTGCGTCCATATGCCCGCCCTGAGTTTGTGATGCATTTCGTCATCGCCGATGGCGGCTTTTCCTTTTTGAGACTGCATCAAAGAGTTGCTTATTCTTAGCTCTGGGAGCTACACCGGGATTTTTTTTTTTTTTTGGCCGTCAGCGTTTGAAAGGCAGAGGCGTTCTTATCATTGACGTGATAAATATTCTAACATGGCCAGTATTATGGACATCAGCCATCGTCTTGGTTTTTTCAAACAAAACTTTTCGATAACTGGAACTGTTTATGTCATCAGGTAGGCGTATAAAAGGAGGGGAAATTACCACTCATATGAGCCCCTTAAAACTATCTGGTCTTGATCACGGGAGTGGTGAAGACTAGCTCCAAAATCCTCTCACGTTCAGTATATTCTGACATCCATCCTGTATCGGTCTTCAAAGCGACCGATTTTTTTTTAAATTTCCATTATAATTCTGTACTCATTTCTTCTGTCCTACCCCTTCCAGATTTCTTGAGTAGAATCAAACAATTCAGTTACTTTGTTAAAGTGGTAACCATGTTTTTGCATATTTTTAAATGTTTCTTTCCTTGAGCTTACGCAAGTTGAACTCCCCTCCGCCGAGATAAGGAAAATTATAACCGAGCCCTTTTTTTTCGAAGTAGTTGAAATTGGAGTTACGTAAACTACAGAAACCAGTTGTCTTCTGCTTTGCTTTTCACGGAAAGGTGTTTCTGTCATTGGTATTAGTTTGCGTCACAGATTTCCAGTGGCGTACTGAAACTACATACAGAATAGGTTAGTATGTAATCACAGCAACAGATTAAACTTAACATTCATGAGTGAACTGAGGAAAGATTAAATTCGGAGAATCTTTGCTGCCTTTAGTTTGGAACAAGTCATCTTCCCGTCTCGTGTCCATAAACGTGAATTTAAAACATTGTTTCTTATCTTGTATCTATGTGAAGTTTTGTTTCTTGCATTAAGATAAGAACTTGGTAAGGTGATGTTGGAGAAGGGTTGGCTGGGGGTTATATTTGAACCTAAGAGGGAGGAAGTAACAGAAATGTGCGAAGAATTGCACAACGAGCAGCTGTATTTATTAAAGACAGTTTTTCAGTAGCTCAACTTATATAGCGTCGAATGGGAAGATGGACTGAATAATGAATTTGAAAGGATGTGGAAGGAAGCAGTCGTAGTTTAATTTAAGGTACTAAACCGGCATCTGCCTGCAGTGACTGATGAAAACCACGAAACCCATCAGGATAGCCGCGTTCTGGGCCAAGACTTTGAACCCGTGACCTCCAGAACACGAAGCAGGAGTGCTAACCTCTCGACCACGACGTTGAGGACTTGTAATTTGTACTTTTCTGGGTTATAAAATCGTGAAGATGGGAAGATGAGAAATGCATACGAAGTTTTGGTCGGAAAAGCCGAAGGGAAGTGATTCATAGGGAGATTTAAACGCAGATGCGAGGATAGTATTAAAATTATCAGCTTTTTGGGGAGGGGACGCGAATGAAATTTCTGTTTGAAAGCGCCCACGGCTTGACCCTGTCCTGAGCGAAATGAAACAAGTCAACATCCTCCCATCGGTTTCAGAGTTCTGTGTTAATATTTTCATATTAACTGTCTAAGACTTCCAAGTGGTCTTGTTCCAACAGATATTCTGACAAAAATGTTGTTTGTGTATCGACTCATTGTGTGCAAATTTTTGAACCCACCCAATCGACTGAAGCCTTCTGATTTGGCTTCGGTTTTACAGTATAGCATTAGACACCCACCTTTTGAATTCCTGGCCAAAATACAAGCTGCCATAACTCCACGAGATACAAAATCAGACAGAGACGCGTCACAAAATATATTAGCAGAAAGGCAGAAACAGTTGAAACTGCTTAATTATTTTAAAAAAACAGTTAAGAGTAATTTCAATTCACAGCTTCGTTCTCGAATGTGAATAAAGGGAAGAAAATTATGTAGAGTTAAACAAAAATTAATGACATTTTACGGTCATCAAAGGCATTATAAACATGGCGATTAAAAAAACCAACCACGAATGCATTTCAACCCCAGCCACCCGTGCTGTAGGCAGAACACATTGCGAGAAGCAACAATTTAAGAAGTGAAAAATAAAATTGCGTGTTGCAACGAAACGTTGGAGCGTCGACACAATATTTTGTCCAGCAGATAAGAGGAGGTTTCAACGCCATACTATAAATCGGAAGGTCCCCTACGTTTGTCCTATAACTCAATAGTTGCGTTCCCGGAAAATAAAATAAAAGTCGCGTAATGTAAACCATTGTTTCAGTTGGAGTTCAGGGGTTAGGAACAGAGATTTCGGAGTCACAATCACGAATGTAATCTACTATAAAAATTTGTGATTTGTCGTTGTCGTCAAAAAATGACGTCATCAAACAACCAACACAACAATGCCGAGTAAACAAATGACTTGCCAAATGACTTGAGTAAGACACTAAACTAATCCCCTCGAAGAGGGGGTTAGTTTAGTGTCTTACACAAGATTTTAAAACGCAACCAACCCCCCTGAAGGGGTTTAGTTTCTTACTCAAGATTTTAAAACGCAACCCCTTTGTGGGGGTTGGTCAAGTATTTTAACCCCCTATTCGTGGGGGGTTGGTTTAGTTTCTTACCCAAAATTTTCAAACGCAACCAACCTGCCCGAAGGGGGGTTGGTTGCGTTTTAAAAACTTGATCAACCCCCCTGAGGAGCTCCGAAAGGAGCGCTCTGCTCTAGTATTCTATAGTAGTTAAGTCATTATTGATTTGAGTGCATCACTTTTGCATAATAAGTTTTTTTGTCTGCGGGTCTGGTTTTATTCTATGAATTCCTTCATTTGCTTTATTTCGATCGCGTTATATCTAAGATGAATCCGCGTTATGAAAACATCTTTCTCTTGTGAATCAGTCGCGTTGTAGGATTAATTATTTTCGTTTAATGAAGACAAAAGGCGAAAAAAAACAATTTTACAAAAAAGGTACATGACAGGTGATAGATGACGAAAGAAAGAGTGGAATAATAAGGGCAAGAAAAGAATAAATAAAGCAAAAAGAGAAGATGAATAAATGAAAGAATAAGAACGGAAGAAATAGATTAAACACAGACGGATGGAAGCTGAAAGGAAACGGAAAACATGCACTGCTTATTAATAGCATAGGTTATGACGTCCATAAATCCACTGTGCCTTTTCTGTCTTAGGATTACGTTGTAGGGAGGTTTCAGAATATTAAGGATGTTACAGAATGTTCCAAAACGATGTACACACACACATTCAGTAAATGAAATAAATGCATTTTAATAAACTAAACCAACACGTGCGTCGACATTGGCACTTAGCGAATTAGCTAATCTAGTGTAGGTGTTCAAAATGGCCACCGTTCGCTTCGTGGCACAGATGACCAGCGGTGACAGACGGCCATCAAGCGTGCCGCTGTGCACACATCTTTTTGGGACAATCTGTATGTGCGTGTTGTCAGTTGCCATGCGCCGACCCAGTGTGCGTGCCCGCTGTTGACCTCTTGTGACCCCGTAAGTATATGCTTGTGCCCTTCTCTTGTACGAGAGCTGTGTGACGTAATCGCCAGTCAACACCTCGACCCCATAGACACAACTGCCCCCCTCCCCTCACATCCCTGCTGCCTGTCACCTTCCTCATAATTGTTACATTGAGACTCGCGGGCCACAGGTCGTACTCCGACAGGGTTGGCCATGTGGTCACATTCCACATGCCAGCATGTAGGGGGGGGGGGGTGCTATGAATGCACAGATGTCTTGTGAAACCTTGTGGAAAATGACAACTTTTTAGATGGTAGAATAACATGGATTTTTGGGAGGTATGTTGACAGGTGGATGGAACTGGCTCTTCCAGTAGGTGGGCCTTGGTGTTTGCGGTGTTGAACCTTCGGGTTGTCCTTATAGGTTTAACAAATTCTTGTGTTCCTTCAAGAAGTGTCGTTGCGCAGTGTTTGGCATTACTGCGGAACTCGAAGGCCCCGTATTTTGATTTGGGTCGATGAACCAGCTATACCAGTTACAAGAAATATTATAGTTCTCTAAATTAGGCCACGACCGCTTAGACATTCTCTTTACTTACTGCTTGCAATAATTTTACCACCCAATGCTGTTAAAGCTCAATCTCTGCACTGTCTGCAAGTGAGGCGTTGGCTTCACGCTTGGGCCACAGCTACCGTTGGATTCGAGAAGGTGTGACGAAAATAAATTTATCTCAGGTCAGTCATTCTGTGTCCCCATGTCTCTGCGAGGGCGTTAGGCTCAGTCTGGTTTAGGAAGACAAATTATGTTCTGGAATACTTAGAACCATGTGATCATAGTGACCGCGAAATCTTATAGCTCACTGATTTCGGACCGTCATCGCGGAATCGACCCGGGTCCAGAACGGCTTGCAAGAAAGGACGCACTAATTGTTAGTCGTTCTTTACGCCGTAGCGTGAGAGAAGAACATCTTATATGCCCGCCCATTTCTGTATGTCTGTCGTCGCATCATTCCTTGGAACTAGGCAACCCCAATGACTCTGAAACATTATTACGCAACAGTGGGAAGTGAGGTAATCTTTGTGGCGCAAAAGTGACCACGGATCACATTATCGGAAACAATGACCTTGTATGTTATTGTCGCATTTGTTATTTGTTTCACCGCCCGAATTTTGATGTATTCCGAAGTGTACGTCAAATACGTCGCCGACACTGTGAACTTGAAAGAAAAACTGACAGAAAACAGAAGGAACAGAGAAAATTAATGATGAAATGAATAGTATAATCGACTCATCCTCCTCCATCTAATCATCCTAATATTTAGTGGAGGATCCATATTACGGAGCAGATGATGAAATGGGATAGGATACATTGTCCAGACACTCTTGATGTGAAATTTCGTTGTCTCACAATGAATAGAAAATTTTTTCAAAATAAATAACAGTTCTTATTAATGTCTTGAACTCTGTGTAGATGGCAGACCTAGTCAGCAAGCTTGACCTTGCTATCTCTGGGCCAATTCTGAAACTGTGAACTCTGTTCTCCACGACAGATAATGGCAAAATGATTTAAACATGATTCCGATAAATCTGAGGAATTGAAGTTTAACCGATACTTCCGAACGATTCTTGATGAGCGTTTTTCTGTGCCGGCATTTAAACAAACAATATTACCTTCTCCGTGGATGAGGCATTGAAACATTTCGGGCCTCTGCCATGACCCACTAACGAAGAAAAACGTGAACGTGCCTTTTAGCACTGTACGATATCTGTCGTCTAAGTGTTTAAAAAAATCCACAACGTTTCGAAAATTGGTTCTACTTCCGTCTTTAGGTTACAGGAGGACAAATTCGTAGTCTGTTGGGTCCCCTGGTCTTGTTATTTTCAAACCTGGTCTAGGATCAAATATACAGTGTGTCTCCAAAAGATGTATACACATTATGATATAGAATATTAACCCTTGTTATCGTTCTCCGTATGTTGCGTTTACGAGGCCAACTTTGTGTGGTATACGCTTAGCAATATTTTCCCCATGATTCTAATACGCAAAATGGCGGAAGATCTTTATTTCATTAACTGAATATGTGTATATATCTTTTTGGGATACTCTATATTAAGTTTATGTCCTGGAAATTTGTGAAATGCTGTGGTTCAAAAGACCTAGACGAAAGATGAAATCGAAGAAAATGATTTTACAAAAAATATCGTACTGTCTCAGGTCTAAAGGTGGAGGCAGTATGTCCCTCCAAAACGTTGATATCTATCCACGCGGTGTGACTTTGCTGCTGCCGAGTCTATGATGCAAGGATGAATGTGCCCTAAGTGTGGAAAAGATCGACTAAAAGGCGATATTTAGAGGTCTATTATAAGAAGTGGGCATTGACTCGTGTATATTTAGGCAGTAACGTCGTTATATTCCAGAACAACTTAAACGCTGCCTCGCTATGAAGATGGTCGTCTTCTGGAATGTTCCGCCCCTATGAAACATCGGTCTATTCACCAGAATATATGCCATAACATCCCGGAAGACAGCCATCTTCGTACTTGCCGTCAGAACCCGAAATATGAGTGCTTCACCAATTAAAACTCAAGAAGATGTCTGTCTGTAATTTAGTTTGCACATTTAATTCATAAAGCAATCTTATGCCAAACAAATAGTGGTGCTGTATTTATCAGAGTCTTTCAGAGAGGTAAAACGCTACTTATTTAAAGAGTAAATAAACTATACAGTACTTCAGAAATAAACAGCAAGGACAAAATTTTTCAGTGAAAATTTAAGTAATAGATTCTGTAGGCCCTATAACATGTTTCGTCGATGATAAAACCGATTAAAACTTCACACGAGATACATGTAAATAGTTTACTGAAATGTGGCTTTCTTTATTTATGGAGACGTGGACCGATACAATATTAAATATTAATGTTGTTTCCTTGGTAACATGCACGTACTCCGTGGCAGTTCAGTTATCTAGATTCTACAAACTATCAAATGTTTTTATCTACGTTATATTTATTCAGTAGATTCAGTCTAAATAGCAACGTTTTATATTAAACCTCTTGGACCCAACTTTACTAGACTGAGTAGGATTTGAGGTTCTCACGAAGATGGCTGTCTTCGGGGTTGTAGTGTCCTGCAGTATGGTAGAAGTTTACCAGCGTTTCAGAGGTCATTGCTGCCTCCAGCATTAGGGTGACCCTCGTCAGTGGTTCTATCCACTCAGTTTTAATTACAGGTGACTCGTTACACGTGGGAATTGTGTTCCTGTGTATTGAAAACGCCATTTTGATATAAAACTGGCGTCAGAAGTTTTTGATACTAATCTTACCTGTATCACATTCCCTGGCTTTAAAATGTGGCCGTGGATTGTATACGGATGCTCATAACAGAAATAAAACCATGGACAGCGAATGTGTATAATTAGAAGCACCTGTATGTAGGAGATTGTGTGCTGCAATCGATTAATCTCGATGGGCTGTCCAGTGACCTTGTCTTAGCGAGCTGAATGAAGTTGTCGGATGGAATAACAGCGCGGGGCGTTGAGAGGGAAGGATGAGAACGAGACGGTCATGTGAAACTGCACAGTATAAATGCCAGTGTAAATTGTTGCTGTCTATTTGTAAGGATAAATGCTGTGGAAGAATTCGTTATGACAGTAGGCCTGCCTTATCAGAGTTAATTACTGATGACTTTAGATTTGCGCAACGGTAACACTAATTTTTATTATTCGTATTTGTGGAAGCACACGGTTGAATCTTGGGTTGTGTTGTGACTCAGCAGTCAGTTGTGGACTCATGAACCCGAAATATGATTGTAGTAGCCATGCAGATATAACGAAACTGAATATGGCCGCATGCGACCGAAACATGTAGCTCGAAAAACACTCGGTGATAAATATTGTGTGTGAAAATGACAGTTAAAACGAACATCGAGTATCTGAAGATTAACGCTCCTGGATGTTGGATTATAGAATTAAACATCAAAGGACTGGGTAAGAATGTTCTTGGTAAATAATTACTGCATTTGCTCGATTTTAAGACGCTATCGATTGTAATACGCGCCCTTGAGCCAGGGAAAGAAACATACTCTATATATTCTTGGACGCAATCAAACGTAAGACGCACCCCGATTTGAGAAATTTTAATATTTGAAAAAAAGTACGTATAAAAAATCGTGTATTATATACTCCAAAGAAAGAACCCTACAAAAGGAGTGGCAACTAAATAAACTCCGTGGAGCAGTCTCCTCCAGAAGGAATTACGTGAATAGTACGCTCAGCTAATCGAATTTCCCACCTTTTTACGAAACCCAAAGGTTGATTGCCACGTCCACAACATCCCACTGGCGGTTCCTGTCCTGAACCGGGTATGTCCATTCCACATCTCCCAACCCCATTTCCCTAAGATATATTTTTATTGTTCTGTCATCTACTTAGAGGAGAGAGAAAACACATTAGGAAAAGAAAAACATTGAAAGAAGATGGCAGTCATTTGGGATGTAGCACCGTTTATTCTGGTAGACATTGAACGAAGTTCAGATGCACCTCTGAAAACGTAGGTCACTATCTACCAGTCTACATGGAACAGATCCAAAAGGATGGCCGTCTTCATCCTCGTCGCCTTAAGAACCTGAAATAGCATCAGAAAGAGAGGGCATACACAAAATAGCAAGAAGTAAACCTTTCTCCCGTTTATTTGAAGATAGTTTTCCACTTTTGGTGTTATTAAAATTCGCAACTGGGACAGATTATGTCTGTGTTCACAAAGCTTTTGTGCCGCTTTCAGACTGTGGGAAACGAATGGGGTGGAAAAACATGTGGGCGAGACATCTGCTCCAGCTGGAGGGTTGAATGAAGCCGAGATGAATGGACTGGGAAAAGAAAAGTTGTCTTCACTCTCAAAACGGTACGGTAGAAACAAGGAAGAGAGAGAGAGAGAGAGAGAGAGAGAGAGAGAGAGATGTTGCACACACTTAACAAGACGTGTCTCGTCAAGACAATGAATTTCGGCGGTGAACTGGGTCGGGTGGGTAAAGGAGCTACCTAACTATCCGGTCGTCAGATTTATTGTTTAAGTGAGGGGCAGTAATTGTGGTTTTGTAACAGGACGTAACGTGTAGGGGCACACGGTTCATTCAGCATGGGATGAAGGCGTCCTCACAGTGTCGAATCCCGCTTGGGTCAGTTCGTATTATTGTTTACGATTATAAGTATGTCACAGAATGCGTTATTTACTGCTATTGGGGCATGGATACAAATAATATGTTTTGGACAGGTCGTAATTTAAATTTCTTGGATTTCTTATCGCCGCCATGTTTGTATGTGTACTTTGTCATCATTTCATGCTTAATTTTTAAGTATATTTATGATCGGCCTCCGTACATTCCGCTTTTCTAGCTCCAGTGGTTTTATGATTTATTGTAGTAAAACTGAAACCATTGGAAATTTTCCCATGGGCATTGCTCAGAAAGTACCTTTACAAAAGTTCATGTACTTTTTTGGTATATTATCATACTTAATTTCAGGACCGAATATTATTTGGCGCTAGTGTCGTTTCCCTCTCACGGGTTCGCTCATCCGCCATGTTTTAACAGTTGTAGTAAATTATAAGTTACGAATTTTGCTGCGGTGGAATGTAATAATGTCCATACCAAATTTTATCATAATTCAATCAGGGTTACTCGATTTTAAATATGCGGACGAACACACAGACGTGTCTTGTATTTGTTGTTGTTTGTGGCGGTGGTGGGGGTTGGGAGAAATAACATTACTTACCGCGTCTATTATAATTTCGAATTGTCTCCTGACTCAGACGAAACGTCGTGTATCCGTTACAAAGATCATTCGATTTTATCTGTGTACGGAAAGAATCGATTTTTTTCTGAGTATCATACGAAATCCAGTAAGATATTGTGTAGGAAATGCAAATTTATTGTAAATGTTAAAGCCGGTCGTCCATATAGTTACGACTGTGATTTAAAGGATTAACAGATATGGGAATGATATGAGATATTTAACGTAATAATTTAGGAATACTGTGAGTTTCTTTAAAGACAAAAATGCACCTTAATCGCACAGAGCCAATTGACATAGAACTGTAACACGTACTTCAGAACACATATTGCCTGAAGGGTTGGCAACCGAAATAACATGAGCAAGTTGGGTTGCCTATGGTAGTAGGTGCTGTTGAACACATGGTACGTACTCGTAAATATTCATATATGACTCCTGTTAGTCCAAAATAAGGGAGTTACGGATCCGACACGTGGCTTATTCTGAAATACATTTAACCCGTTACTGTGACACCCGTTGAAGTGACCTGTTCCGTTTTTTCTCTATGCCGTTGCCAGTATTTAAAGCCGAATTTAGTTTTGAGCGTATTTCCTGTTACATTTTCGAAATGCGGCAACAGTTGACTAACGCAAGGAGAACTTCAACTTAACTTTACGATCCAGTGTCTCTGTTAGTTCAGGTGATAAAATCCTCGTTGTTGTATGGAACTGTTGTATGGAGGCAGCTGTTGGACCCTATCTTAAGTCAGTTGAATCCAATCCATACACTCATGCTCTGTTTCTCTAAGGTTAATTTAATATCATACTGCCACCTACTTCGAGGTTTTCCAAGTGCCCTGACAATATTTCATGAAGAGAGCAAGTTATGATTGCTGTTATTATGCAAATGCATTGAAATTATGAACGCGGGCCGCACAAAACATATTATCGGGACTCGAGTTGGGATCCTGTGCCATAGACAGTCAATCTATGGTCTTCCTTTAGAGTGACCGACGAAATTTTATCTCCATACAGAACAGCTGTTAAGTAAATAACTGTGACGTAGGCAGCCTGGTAGACAAGTGATGTGCGCACACATAACCCCTTATTCTTGAGTGCAGAACATTGATCTTTAATACAAAGATCATTCACACGTCTTTCATGCTTTCCGCTTCTCAATTGTTCGTAGAATCGTTATTTTTTTTTTTACTATTTTATAGCCTCTCAGTGTTATAAAGTAGTACGGGTAGAGTTTGCAGCAATTTAGAACAGGCACGATGTTTTTCTGTCTGCTAGTATCGCAGCATGGTGGGGGTTGGGAGAAATAACATTACTTACCGCGTCTATTATAATTTCGAATTGTCTCCTGACTCAGACGAAACGTCGTGTATCCGTTACAAAGATCATTCGATTTTATCTGTGTACGGAAAGAATCGATTTTTTTCTGAGTATCATACGAAATCCAGTAAGATATTGTGTAGGAAATGCAAATTTATTGTAAATGTTAAAGCCGGTCGTCCATATAGTTACGACTGTGATTTAAAGGATTAACAGATATGGGAATGATATGAGATATTTAACGTAATAATTTAGGAATACTGTGAGTTTCTTTAAAGACAAAAATGCACCTTAATCGCACAGAGCCAATTGACATAGAACTGTAACACGTACTTCAGAACACATATTGCCTGAAGGGTTGGCAACCGAAATAACATGAGCAAGTTGGGTTGCCTATGGTAGTAGGTGCTGTTGAACACATGGTACGTACTCGTAAATATTCATATATGACTCCTGTTAGTCCAAAATAAGGGAGTTACGGATCCGACACGTGGCTTATTCTGAAATACATTTAACCCGTTACTGTGACACCCGTTGAAGTGACCTGTTCCGTTTTTTCTCTATGCCGTTGCCAGTATTTAAAGCCGAATTTAGTTTTGAGCGTATTTCCTGTTACATTTTCGAAATGCGGCAACAGTTGACTAACGCAAGGAGAACTTCAACTTAACTTTACGATCCAGTGTCTCTGTTAGTTCAGGTGATAAAATCCTCGTTGTTGTATGGAACTGTTGTATGGAGGCAGCTGTTGGACCCTATCTTAAGTCAGTTGAATCCAATCCATACACTCATGCTCTGTTTCTCTAAGGTTAATTTAATATCATACTGCCACCTACTTCGAGGTTTTCCAAGTGCCCTGACAATATTTCATGAAGAGAGCAAGTTATGATTGCTGTTATTATGCAAATGCATTGAAATTATGAACGCGGGCCGCACAAAACATATTATCGGGACTCGAGTTGGGATCCTGTGCCATAGACAGTCAATCTATGGTCTTCCTTTAGAGTGACCGACGAAATTTTATCTCCATACAGAACAGCTGTTAAGTAAATAACTGTGACGTAGGCAGCCTGGTAGACAAGTGATGTGCGCACACATAACCCCTTATTCTTGAGTGCAGAACATTGATCTTTAATACAAAGATCATTCACACGTCTTTCATGCTTTCCGCTTCTCAATTGTTCGTAGAATCGTTATTTTTTTTTTTACTATTTTATAGCCTCTCAGTGTTATAAAGTAGTACGGGTAGAGTTTGCAGCAATTTAGAACAGGCACGATGTTTTTCTGTCTGCTAGTATCGCAGCACGTGACTTTCCAGGGACTTTATTAACTCTCGCATCCTCCTCACTTCCGTCTTCCTCTTGTTTTTTGGTTCCTTCTTATTTGCGTCTCTTCTTTGTTTCATTGCGACTGCATTTATACACTGGACCAGAGTAGTAAATGTTTTTTTCCAGAACTCGGGTCTTGAAGTTTCGTTCTTAACTTCAGGTTCAAATTGGTGTGATAAAATTTATGATTAATTTTAGAAGAAATTATATATGAGAATTGAGCCAATTATTATTCGGGACGGTTTTTTTTTACTGATCACCAATAACACGTTATCTGGCAAATATGCAGTCTGATGTTGCAAGATGCGACTCTTAATTATTTTTTTAAATATTTATATATTCCAAAATCTGTTGTTTTATTTGGAATGCTTAATTCATTTTAATACTTGCTAATACTTTCTTGTTGGTTGGGTGTACAAGTGCACTAGATAAATCTCTGAACAGGTTTAGGACTTTATGAGCCGAAGAACACACAGTCTGTTTCAGTAAAGGTAGAAGAAACACAATCGAATTTTAAACATTCAGATGGCATAGACCTGACAGAAAACCACCACGTGTTCGCTGACCACTGGTTGCCATGCGTTACGCTAAGAGTCGTCTGTGTGAAATGTAACCTCTACGTACCATCGTCTGCGAGTTATCAGAATCACTGCATTCTACCTGTATTTGTTTAAAAACATTAAATTGTTTGTGTATCACAGTTCATAATACTGCTTTATAACTCTTGGAAGTCTCTCGCGGAATTATTACAAAATCGATTAATATTAAAATAGTTACGTGGAAACGCGTTTGCTTGTTCAAACAGGATCGTGTGTATATGGTAGAACTGGATAATTTACATGAACAGAACACTTAATACACAGGTGTTGGGGCGCCATGTTGTTGCTAAGAGGCGGAACGCGTCATTCTGACGGCATTACTAGCCTCGAAGAAAAAGAGGTACCTCCTTTCCATGTTTATTATCTAGGTATTGTGAATGTATTTCACTTTTTTTGTCAGTGTTATCACCTTGGCTGTTGAAATAGTTTTCTGCCAAGTTCAACTAAAGGCGCCCTCTTACGTCAAGTGACGCTATTTTCCGTGCAGTTTACAACGCGAGGTTTAAAATGGGAGGGACCGATCATTGAGAAATGGTCTGATAAGATTTTTAAATTTCAAGTGGAGGAATGCCTTGTTTAGATATTAATGTAACACGTGATCATTACACATCTATTGGCATTAATTTCAGTGTAGAAAAGTGAACTGCAATCCAGTTTTGATTGGCGTATTTACAAATCTTATCCAAGTCGTGTGGAGGCACACCGATCCAGGTTTCAACGTAGAAAATTCACTATAACTTCAGTTTTAAACTTGACTTTTATTAACACTTCGGAGATATATCATAATGGATTTTTGTGCATCATTTTATTTCTTAATGGACGTTTTGTGTGTAGAGGGTATATTTTTCATTATAGACATCAGTATCGTTTCCTGTTACGAATATTAATAAGAAGGGGTGAAGATACTTATCGAATTTGGAATAATTTAATAAATTTTCTGTGCACGGCGTAGGGACATAAGTTCTGTTGGTCTTATCGAATTTGGAATAATTTAATACATTTTCTGTTCACGGCGTAGGGACATAAGTTCTGTTGGTGCTATAGCTAATCACACATGTTATTTGCACATTTTTCCTCCATTATGTTAAATACACACACCGAAATGTTTGCAACAGTCCTGTGTACACAAGTGTATTTTAAACATCGTTCATTATTACGTCATAAGTGTGAAGTCTAAACCCTTCGTAGTGGGGGGGAAGAAATTTGCTTCTCTTTAATCAATTGTAAATATTTGTGATCCGTTGCGACAAGGCATATTATTTAATCTGCTTAAAACACGCATATAAATTTGAATTAAATTTACATTAATGTGCATTTGAATTTTATTAATGACTTCACTCAAGCCCCGCCATATTAGTTCCGTTTCCGTCTTGCAGATGTCGGGCTGAACGTTAGTGAATAAATTTACGTGAATGTAATTAATATTTATGATATGTGTGTATGTGCTTTCTCAATATTTATGGAGGTGGCTCCTAAGTCGGTAAGAAATGTACACAGGCCTAGATTGAAGTGATTATAATATGTTCTTGTAGTCCATAAACTGTCAGACAACTAAATTATTTCGGCCTTTATCCAGGAGACGTTTCAGAACCGTTGAATTAATTGACCAAAACGGCCAGACGTCAAAGTGTTCCGGTGGGATAGCCGATTGGAAACGTGTGACTGGATTTGTGTGTTAATGGTTGAACCGAGAGTCATATTTCTGCCTGGTTCATTTATATCGGGTATGCGGCTTATTCTTCAATTTACAGATTTCAAGAATTTGTAAGCGCTAAAAATCTGGCTGAAATATAGGAGGCTACGGTGGTCTGAGCATATGGCAGAGATGGAAATACCTAGTGCACAAAGAATTTTGATGGGAAACTCCAACGCCCAATTTGCAGATCGAGTAGATGGCTGGATAACAAAATAAAATTGGAAAGGTATATTCTGCAGAATAATTGAAGCTCTAGAGGTGTTCTTTACGTCACATCCGATGCAACAGCTGATATGGCCGCTGATGGTTGCACTAACAGTTTGTATGGCTATTGATAGGTAGCAGCACTGTCGCATGAAACTTTTCATAAAGTTATCAGTTGATAATATGACAATCACAATAATAAATATCAGTGCCATTAAGCCATCATTATTATTTACTTAATCTAATCATCATTTTCATCATGAATATTCACCATGTCACCAGGTTCTAATAACTATTTTCGTCAAATAATAACTACCACTATCACATCATTTAATATTCAACATCAAATCATTAAAGTCATTTTTGTTATCCCCATAATTAAATAATTATAATAATCCAGCAGCCATTAAATGATTGGCATTGGCCACTGATAGATCGTTCATAAATGGAAAATCAGATTGCCTCACGGTCTCTTCAGCTGAAACATTCTATAGACAGACGGGCACATCAGGTCATAGGCGTTCTTCATTTGCTCTAAAGAGTAAAGAACACCTAAAATGAAACATATGGAGATCTGTCTAAGGGATGGGAGGTTGTGTAAGTGGCCCGAGGTCGTTTCCAGTTGCAGCCATTGGTATTAGCTGCGTTGAACTTTCTGATTGTACTACTGCAGTGTTAGAATGATCTGACTTGGCCTCCAGTCGGCCTCTTTAAACGGTCCGTAGTAATATTAATGGACATGTTTGATGTTTACTTTGTAAACAACCTGCTACATTATCCGGATGACTTTGCCGACGAGCGACCTTTGCGAGACTGTGCAATCAATGCGTTGAAACTTCTCTGGTTGACTGCAAAGTGTGGTGTGCCGAGAACACAAAAGTGTCGTTGTGATCTCATTGTCAGACAAACCCAATCCAATTCGTATTGTCATACCCTGGCGGGTGGCGGTGGTCACGATAATGAACCTTGGGGTTGTATAAAAGGATGTACCGAATTCATCTAGCTGAGAGTAGGTTCCAGTGGCGGACTCTTGTGAACAAAGTCATGAACCATACCGTTCCATAAAAGGCAAGGAATTTCTGTAACAGCTGAGCAGCTGCTGAAGATTTGAAGACTGGAGATGGACTGCACTGCATGGAGTTATTTGGTTAGTTTCTTAAGGTCAATTTGTATACAACATTCCATCTGTGACTAGTGGTCTGTTTGCCTCAGATGCGTTCCACGCAAACCTCGTAAAGTTTTTCTTTATATTATCTTTCTTATAGGTCGGATTAGGTAATGAACCAGAGTATTGAAACCAAGATGTTTCAGAATCCAATACACTCTGCCTGTTTTATCCGCTTCCACTTTGTGTTATAATGAATAAGAGGAATTACAATTAGCATGCAACATCTTGGCGCCGTTACGTCACCAGGCAGACTTCTCACGTTTTAAAAACCCATCCTTCATCCAATGTCAGTCTTTTATTTCATTCACCTCGCTTCTTCTTTTTTTGGTATTGAGATGACGTCATGGGCCACACGTGCCAAGTTCTGACGTTACGGTAAATCGCAG
>NW_019060410.1:28980-112019 GCF_000696155.1 Zootermopsis nevadensis
GTTTATGAAGGTATGATTATGTACGAAACTCAGGTTATATTGTTACTTGGTCTCTCTAGTTAGCGAAGCTGTTGTTTATTTGGTTCTTTTGTGGTTATGTATCAACTGCTTAAGTTATGCATCATTGAATGAGATGTGATGTAACCAGATAAGCCCATGGTTCAGACCCTGTAGCTGTTTTAGTTTGGGTAAAAAATGAAGATATCTGGAGCCCATGTTGGAAGTAACTGTCAGTGCTTGCCAGCAGAAGCAAATGCCTCCTGGCTGAGACAGGTTCAGAGAGTGATTAGGTGCACATGAGCCGTGTTTGGGAGTCTTGGGCTTCGCGTTTTATGAGAATTATATGTTTGTGAAGAAAAGTATCTAGTTTTGTAGCATATGTGATTTCTTGAGCAGTAAAATAGATTTAGGATTTAATTTTGAGGAATTTTGTCATATGAGAAGTTAACTGGAGATGGTAGTTGATGAGAGTTCTTGCATGCTTACTCAGTAAATCCATATCCAAACTGAGTAACTCCATCTTTTGAAATTTTAATACTCTCATACCTAGTGATAACTGTATGTGCTACCTGATTTAATAAACAGTATCTCCACATTTTCCCTATAGGCTGCATTTACAGATTTTCTATGATTCTCAAAATGGACATTGGTTATTTCATTATACAATGATAACCAGCTAATCTCTGTAACAGAAAAGTGTTGTGTTTTCTTTGCTGTGCAGCCTGAACATGTAAATGTTATTTAGACAAAGTTTTGTCTCTCAAGTTTTGAAGGGTTAAGCATGACCTATGCAGTCTTAAATGTTTTTGATCTTTGATACAGTGTTATTAAATTGTATATTACTCTTTTCCAGAGGAAGTCCTCAGTTCAAATAAAGCTCTGTGGTTTTCACCAGACAGCAAGAAGCTTGCATATGCAACATTTGATGATAATAGAACCAGAGTAATGTCAATACCTTTCTATGGTTTACCAGGCAGTCTAGAGTACCAATACACTCATGCAGTGAATATTCGATACCCTAAGGTGAGGGTGAGGTAGGCCATGAAATCATAAATCACAGTTTACGGAGTTATGTTAGGTGTATTTATTGAAAGAAAGAAATTTCCTTTTCTTAGACAGCAGCAAATATGAAGAAGACCATCTTCTGGTTTGTTGCATTGTGTAGTCTAGTAGAAGTTACCAGCATGTCATTGGTGCTTGCTGCCTCCATCATTAGAGTGGTGAATATTCACCTTTGGTACAGTGATAAACCTTCTACTAGACTTCATGGTACAAAACCCCAGAAGACAGTCATCTTCATATTCAACTGAAATAAAATATTTAACAAAATTATGGAACATTTTAAATTAATAAAAGTTATTCATTTCACGAATTTTCAAAATCATCAGTTATGACACTCTGTCATTCACTTGAGCTAATTATTAATTATTTCTACTGGTTAAAGGACATCTAGAATGCTCTTTACTTTTGATTTATTTGCATTCCTCTTTAAAATGACCAAATCATTTAAAAACCATACTTGACTAACTGTTGCATCTCAAATGCCATTTGTGCTGAATGATGAATTTCAGCATTTGCTTTCCCAGCTTTTTAGAATTTTATCGAAACATGTTTATGTAGTAGGTGTATGACAGAAGTTATATATAAAACATGAATTTGGGGGAGCAGTTTTTTTATTTCTATTATTCTTCTTTGAATAGCACATTGGTTTGGCAACCATATTAAAATAGGCATAGTGCTAAGATGATTTTTAAAAGACCAATGACATAAAATGGTGGGTTATCCAAATTGTTATTGTGCCCATAAATGATTCTTGTAATAGAACAAAATGAATTCCTATTACTTTTAATCCTTTACTGCATAATTTAATCTTTTCCATGCTGAGATTTTTACTAAATTGAAACTTTACTGTTGTATACTTACAGTTACATGTAGTTTCTATCTCTGTAAAGCCATGGATCAGTTTAACTGTTGATAGATGATGGGGGAGATATCTTTCACTAGTCTTGTCAAATACCAAATAAAAACATACCTGCAGGCAGATATTTGCATATGCTTTGTTTCAGCCTGGGACACCAAACCCAACAGCAGGGTTGAGTGTGGTGGATTTAGAGGAAGCAATTAATGGAAACCCAAATAGTGTGGAACTTCAGCCTCCACAAGAGCTATTACAGAGGTATTATGTTTCTTGATACCTAAAATATTGTTATGACACGGTCATTGCTTCTGCTTTTATTAAGTTGTAGTGTTTTTATAAAAATATTTGTGTTTTTAGACTGATAAGAGTGTGACAAGTTTGTAGCCTCGTAACATCTACTATATGAAGTTTCAACCATTTATCATCATACAAGGCTTGTGTTAATGAAGCGAAAATTTTAGTCTACCTGTATCTGACATACTGTGGACTGTGATGATTAAGATATGTTACATGATGTATGTGAAAGCAAGAGTTTGTGCATGTGCTAAATAGCTTAACTGCATAGAATCACTGTATCCAGAATTAATTTAGGGTTTGCTGCTTTTATTTTTGTATCACGGTGGAGATGCAACACCAAGCCAGTGAGCTGATGCATTCAAAGTCAGCTCACGTCCTACATTGAAATAAATGTAGAGTACACGTATCTTTATTTAAACTCTGAATTAAATTTTAAGCTTCAAAAAGGAAATTGTAAATGTTAATGTTGTACAGAATTGTACAAAATTAGATTGGAAATATTCTAAACACATAAACCACAGAAGTTGTTATACAGCCGAGAGAGGTATTTAATCAAATGATTATGTAGTAACTATCCTTCAGCAGCTAAAGTTACGTACAAAATTTTAGTATTTGTATATCCTGTAATGTGAAAATTAACTATTTTCTACTAATTAAACTTGTCAATGTTAATAACATGCCTGGTATGATCATTTTATCCTGCAGGCTCATTCATGGCCTTTCGAACTTTATGCACACCACTATTTACCATCACCCATAAGCAAACCTGAGAAAGAGTATCACAGTTCTTTCAAAATAACCAGACTTACCAACACCAAAATCATAAAAACTCCTTTAATTAATGAGGGGTGCAAATGTGAACATTTACAAATTACACAACAGAGTGGGAGTATTTCAGTAATAATGATGTTAATTCAGGATCAGCCAATTATAACCAATGCTTGTCCTGAAATTCTATATTTACTGTCATCTGTATTTTATCATAAAATATGCATCAGGTTAGAACGTTTATATCTTTAATGGAGATAGGTAAATATTTTATATTATGTTCATGCTGGTGTTTTATGTGCTGTACTTATATTTAGAATTATGGTAATAATAATTTGAACATGGCAAAAAGCAGTAACAGATATAATAACAAACATATTTCCATTCTTATTGAAACTTAGTAATACATTACCTTTCTACCTATGTGTAGCATGAAATCAGTCTCAAAGATAAGAAATTTACTTCTGTGATTTGCAGTGAACCTATTTTGAGTGCTGTGACCTGGGCTACAGAAGACAATGTAGCTGCTGTTTGGATGAATCGTATACAAAACATTGCGAAGATTGTGTCCTGCAGTGCACGTACTTCACTCTGTTTGGAGGTAACTTTCTACTTAAAGATGCTGTCTTCTGGGATGTTGTGTCATGTACTCTGGTAGATATTTACTGATGTTTCAGAGAAGCTTACTGCCTGCATCATCTGAGTTATTGCCTTGATGATGGAGGCAGTAAACACACCTGAAACGTTGATTATTATCGATACTAGACTATGCAGTGCAACATTCAAGAAGACAGCCATATTCCTACTTGTTGCCATGCTAATTTGAAATCTCATCTTCCTGCTTTTGTCTCATCATGTTGGAGAATTAACTTGTGGAATTGCATGAGACTATCTGTGCTGTAGCTTCTCTCCATGCAGGCCTGGGTTCACTGCCAGAGCAGTCTGTGATTTATGATGAACAAAATGGCACTGTGACAAATTTTTCTCTGAATACTTCAGTTTATCTCTGCCGGTCATAATTCTTCCAGTTCTCTGTACTTGTGAGTCATCTCCAATGTGATGTGCTGTACTGTGTCAGCTAACATGTTATTACAACTTCTGACCTGATACTTGGCTGGTCTTGGAGTAAAGAAGTTAGTTTAACTGTTATTTGCGTCAGTTTACTCGGTATCTAGCCATTGCATTTGTTCTTATGATTTTGCAGTTACTGTCTCTGAGAGAATCGTCTGGTTGGGTAGATTTGTTTACTGCCCCCCTCTTTTCATCAGATGGTACCAGAATGGTACTAATCCTTCCACATGACCAAGGACCAAGTAATGGTGCCTATCGACATGTGAGCATTGTGCAAAAAGGCAGAAATGTAGCACTTACTTCTGGGAAGTTCACTGTCACAGAGATTGTGTCTTGGGACAGGGCGAGGAACTTAATGTGAGTACATAAACATGCCGTTGTAACTTTCAACCTCAACACACTGATTAGGACCATCAAAAACTATAAGGTAGATTTAATTTTGGTCACACCTTACATGAAGCTTTTGCCATACACTGAGGCATATCTAACTGTTACTTTATGATTTACGATCTTTCCATTTTACATGGAAATTATTTATCTGTGATGAAAAGGAAGACCTATCTAATATTAGAAGATCTAAAACTAACATATTAATGTTGATTTATGGGATACAGTATTGAACTATCAAACAAAAAAGACATTCCAAAATTCTAGAGGAACATTCTGCATCCAGAAGGTTTGATAATTCATGTAGCATTGTGATCCAGTGGCATATCACTGCATTTTTGATTGCAGATACTACCTAGCAACTGAAGAGGTGGACCCAGCTGTCCTTCATCTTTACAGTGTGTCTGATAATCCTGAAACAGCTCCAAATAAGCCGCTGTGTATTTCGTGTGCTGTGCGGACAGTTACAGATAACACACAGTGTTTATATGTCAAGTCTACATTCAGTCTGGACAGCAGCTACTATACACTTACATGTTCAGGACCTTCTGTTCCTGAAGTTTCCATTTTCAATAAGGTACATGTGTATAATGCAGGATATAGACTGTAGGTGGGTCTTATGAACATGGTAATGAACCATTAGGTTCCATAAAATATGGGGAATTTCTCAACTAGCTGAGTGTACTGTTAGCCTGTCAAGAAGGTCTCTGCTCAGTGGAGCTAGTTAGTTAATTAAGGTCTTTGACCAAGCAGTAGAGTTCTTTCATATCACAGTTAAATATCCTAATATGATTCATTGAAATTAATTATATGTAAGCAATTTTTTGAAGTTTAAATCTGTTGTTCCATTAAGATAAAAATTTGAACATTGAAAAATGAGTGTGAAGATTTTGTTTGCAGGACCATATAAAGTTGATGGTATTGGAGTCAAATGATGATTTAAGACAATTGCTTCAAGGAAAAGCACTTCCCATTGCCAAGCAGCTTGAAGTGTCTGTTCCTGGAGGTTTTAAGGCACGAGTACAGCTTTGGCTGCCACCAAATATTGACATGTCTGGAAAAACTAAGTACCCACTGTTGGTTAATGTGTAAGTATGGCTTGTTTTATAACTCATTCTAGCAACTTCCTCTAATGGATAAGTAAGTAAAGCGTCCCGCTACATGTCTATGCAGGCACTTGGGGGGGAGCGGAGGTATAGCTCCTACTCTTCTTTGACCTCAGCACCAGATGGGGGTGAGTGGTCAGCATCACGCCCCGAGAAAGGATCCCGGTACCCATTGGACAAGAGTCTGGGTGGGCCCCAGAGCCGGTCTGGACGCAGAGGCTAGAGGAAAAATCCTCTGCCCCTGTGGGGGATTGAACCCCCATCATCCAGCCCGTAGCTAGTCACTATACTGACTGAGCTATCCCTGATACAAGGATATAATATCCTACCACTTTAAAGTTGATTTCTAAATTTGATGATGTACTGGAAAAGGGATGTAATATTTTCTGTACCTGCAGCGTTAAACAGTTCTGAAACAGGACCATTATCTTGAATTTAGTGGTACTATAGAGCCACTGGACATAGTTGTCTTCAAAATGTTGTTGTTCAGAACATTTACGGAAGTCATTTGTGACCCGCAGAACAATCTTTAACTTAAACATCTGCTGCATCCTTATGTCCATGATACTTCCTAGCCTAAGAATCCAAACCAAAGATTGGGCTATTTTGCAGATGACACAAACTTATGCAGGACAAGAATACTTGGTGACATGCTTTCACCATAAATTAACTTACCCAGTATATGGAGAGTCAAAATGAATTTGAAAAATGTTGTTCTTTCTGAAAAAATATTAAATAATCAAGTCGCATTTTCCCATCATCATCAAAATGTGGCACAAAATTATAATAAACCTATTGAGGGAATCATGCCAGAAGGGCGTATCAACAGAATTATTGATTTACAGGAGACTAAATTCCTGTGATTATTTGATTTGACAAATGTGCATTATTAACGTTCTAATGCCCAAATGTAACTGTCTGTATCTCTACATAGAGCTGCATCAGCATTATGCGCTTCTGGCATGTCATACATCCAATAATTTTGTGTTCTCAGATCAAATTTCTCAGATTATGCAAATATGTTGATATGACCTCAATATAACATGTTTGGGTTTCACTCTGAGTTACAAACTGAGTTAGAATGCCTATTATAAGAAATGTGTTGGTCTTTGTTTTAAGCCAGATTTAAGAATTTTCCATTTCTGATATAAGCTATAACTGATTGAATTATTGTATTTTCAGGTATGGTGGTCCTGACTCATACCAAGTCACAAAGCAATTCACTGTTGACTGGAGTACATACCTGACAGTCAACAAGAGCATAATTTATGCAGCTATTGATGGACGTGGCTCAGGATTGAAGGGAAACAACATGTTATTTGCTGTCTACAAACATCTTGGAAGTTCTGAGATTGATGACCAAGTCAATGTAACCAGGTTACTGAAAAATCTTAAGCTTGGCCTCTCCATCTAACCTTTGGTTTTCCCAGTGGCCATTTATTTAACATATTCATTTATAGCATTTGTACTTTTAGATCATACCTATTACCTTCATTTCAGATTTAATTTCTCTTCATTGTGTTCTTATTACTGAAATATCATCTCTTCCAAATGAGATCTCAGCTGCTTATAATTTTCTTACATCTCTCTCAGTCCATTTCATGTTCTTGAATCATGTCAAATTAGTCACCCATTTGGTCTTTACAATTTTACAATTTTTTATAGGTTTCTTCAGGAGAATATCAATTATATTGATAAGGAAAGGACAGCCATCTGGGGCTGGAGTTATGGTGGCTATGCAACTGGTATGGCACTGGCAAAAGACAAACTGAATGTGTTTAAGTGTGGAATTTCAGTGGCCCCTGTCTCTGACTGGAGTTATTATGGTAAGTTGTGACAGGACACTCTAAGCTATAAGATAATTTTTTTTCTCTCTCTCTTGGGATGAACTGTGTTAAAGTAATGACTAAATGATTATGACGATAATTGAGTCATTATAGGAGCACTATGTTGGACAGTGTCCATAAAAGTATATGGTACAAAATACAGTGCACTGTTTCTTTCATATATCATATATATGACAAGAAAAGAGAAGACTAGTTTTTTATAAAAGTTAGTTAAGTTTACAAAAATAACCATTTTGGATTGCTAATTTCACATTATGTGCTACTAATTTTGAAATTTTAACTATAAACACTTTCATATGTGAAATGACTGTAAAAGCTTAATTTAAAACTATGCAACAAAGAATGTATTTAATGAATAGATGGTCATGTAATATTTAGAAGTGGACAGGGAGTCATGTCCAACATTGTAAATTGAAACCAGCTGACTAACAAAATGGCTAATGTCTAAGATGGAAACATAATAGGTGAATAGTGTAGTGCAATTAAAAGAAGATAACACAAAAGAGCCTGACTAAACTTTTGAATATTATAATAACTGTAACTGAGGAAGCCCATGGAAAATAGATAGTTAAGTCCGAGGTCCGATTAAGAGCGCCAGTTAAGGGGAAGCCAAAGATGAAAGAAGCTTTCTCTTGAAACGCACTTCTGAGTAAATACAATCTATGTAATAAAAATGCAGTTTTAATTAAGTCTACTTATCTGCTACAAAAATGGAGAACCACCGAGACAAAATTGAATACACTTCGATCATTTCTGCAAAAGGGTGAATATGCTTGACTACTGTAATGAACATAGTGTAATGCAGATTTATTTGACACAAAAATATTAAAAAAGACTTTGTTGTAACATAGTTTCACCAGTAACATGGTTTCATGATATGAGCAGATCAGTGTTTTATTTCTTGCTGTTTTTATCTTCTCTCTCAAGATACTGTCTACACTGAACGCTACATGGGCCTTCCTTCAACACATGACAATTTGAAGGGGTATATAAATGCAGCTCTAACCAGAATTTCCTCCAACATTCGCAACAAACAGTATTTACTGGTTCATGGGACACTGGATGACAATGTACATTATCAACAATCTATGATGCTTGCCAAAGCATTAGAGCATAATGACGTTCTGTTCCAACAGATGGTAAGTTTATCCTATCCCTTTATGCCTTTTAGGTACAAATATTCTCGGCACCCTGTTCTCAAACGTCCTCAGTCCGTGTTCTCCCTGTAAGTTTTATGCTCTTACAAAACAGGTAAAATTTATTCTTGTGTATTTTAATCTTGACTAAACAGTATTTGATTGTGTCATGCTGTGTTTCAAGATTGAAATGTCTGGACCATTTTCTTTTGCATATTAGATTCATGTTTAGTAATTTTTTCAGAATTATTAAATCTCAAATTCACCTTAAATTTTAAAACAGTAAAATGCACAGAAGTAATGTTTATGGATACATCGCTATATCTTAATTATTCATTGAACCATGTTTTAACTAGACGTGCACAAACAAAAAACTAGACATTTAATTCCATCTGGCTAACTTTGTGAAGGGCATTTAACCTGACACAAATATTGTGGTACCCATTGTATCTTTATTAATAGCTAAATATATTTAATAAATTCCCCAACAAAATAAATCTAACATACACATGGATAATAAAAAGCTGAGTTTATATCAGTACAATTACCAAATCAAACCTTCACATAACACTGTTCAGAAAGGCCACTAAATATGTAAACCAAGCAAACTAAATTATACTTCAGACCAGTTCAAAACGTCATCTGTAGACCATTTTGTGACTGTCGACTGTAGGATTCAACCCTTAAGGAATTTCTTCAACTAGTGTTGTTAATGAGATTCGTTTCCAACAAGTAGTCAAAGCTGAATCTTTCCAACTCACTAATGCCTATGACACTTTTCATAATTACAGCCAGCCAATGAATTGTTCACCTCAGTTTATTTACATGACAAAATAAATGTTTATCCATTGTAATATGTTCTGTTTTTATGTAAAATATTTTATTTTCAGAGCTACCCTGATGAAGAACATGGTCTGACAGGAGTACGGCCACATCTTTACCACACACTTGGAAATTTCCTTGACAGATGTTTTGATTTACAGGAACAGAAAGTTTAATTTCTTTTCAGGAGCTAACAACCAGTATATTATACACGAAATTAAATTCTGAGTACATGAATAGGACCAACTATGGAGAGACAAAATATCAGAATTAAGACTTAAAAAGCAATCACTGGTTTTGCAGGCTGTAGAGGCTTCCATGATCAGTTGCACAGAATTATATCATCTTATGTAATTTGAAGTAAACAAGACTTTAGAGAACCAACAATTTGTTTATTGTGATATTTTTATTTATTGATTGAATTGCTATTGTGACATATTCCTCAGAATATACTGTAATCACATAACATAACAGGATTGGAAAAGTATACTCTTTAAGAGTACACTGACTTTCCAAAGGTGTTCTTCATACAACACCACAGGTAATGATTGCAGCAGGGCATCCAAGGGAATAAAAGATGCTATAATAATATAGCCAGGCAACAGTGGTACCTTGGGTAATGGTTGCACAAAAGTTTGTTCCAATAATGATCCATTGTTGCTGAAAAATTCTACAGTTAGCATGGATGCTGGAGCTGTAACCAGTAGAAACCAATCATTGGTTCTTGGATAATTGATTTTTTGCTGTTAAGACCATTTTAATTCATATTCCAGAGTTTACCTTTTGAAAAATAAGATGCATTTTTTTGATTTTGTCATCATCAGCATTTTTTAACGCATTAAGATTGTGATGGATATTTTCCATTGTCCCAGACATTTTCGAAGTACACAAGATTTTGGGTATTATATCTACTGCCACATTCATATAATATGATCTGACTGATAGATATTTGGTGTGTAAATAATGCCTATTAAAATCATTCCATCCATCCATTTTCTGTCTGGACACATGTTGCAATTCAAAAATGACAATGGATTTTCACAAAATGCGACACTGGGAAATTTTATGAAAAATTGTCAAACCACTTCTGTTTTCGCTTCGATTGGACAATTCTAACAGCCATTTCACATATACACATTTTTTTTTTGATGTAATGATACTTTTTAGTTAAAATAATCAATTGATCTTTGTAATGGTGACACATTGAATTTTCTTTGAGACAGGAACTGGATTCTCATTTAGAAATAGTAGTTATTATGATACAACCAGACCAACATATATTCTGCTAAAGGTCCTTACTTATTTGCCCCACCTGTTTATAAGAGAGCATTAAATTAGCATTCATGAACTGAAAACAGAGACAATAACAGAGTGAATGTGCCAGAATTGTTATGATATGCATGCATGCATTTCCTAATTTGTGTAAAATTCACTTCTTTTTCTATAGGCAGAGATGAAATTTTGTCACCTTGGGGGTGATGTGATAAGTGTATAAACTTATAATCCAAATGTACAATGAATCATCAATGCCATTCTGAATCAGTAAAAGTAGGTAAGAAAATTAACCAAAGACATGATCACGTATTAGTATCACCAGAAATAGTCCTTGAACAATGCTTAATATGCCTCAGATAAAAGATCTTGAAACATTAGTCATAAATTAGCCCTTTATAGTTCCTTTCCTTTGCTTTTGCTGTTATGATGTAGAAAGAAAAAAGGCATTGCTTTTAAGTTTCCCATATTCTATTTTGTTCATAAAAATCAAAGAAGTTATTTCTGAATGGTGTAAATTAGGAAGGCTGCCTACATGAACCTCATACTATCTTGCTCATTTTATGTGGCAAGATTGACATAAGGCATACCTAAATTATATTTTTGTCATATTATGTAACTCTTCTGACTGAATGGTATGTTTTCGATCTCATCTACTGTGATACTGTGGCATATGTATCCTAATAATCGTCAGTATGAATTTGATATCTGTAGGTAGTAACAGTTAAATATGTGTACTTTAAGTGCTCTCAAGTATATTATGAAATTGCTGTATAAAAAGGGCTCTATTAGCCATTTAACTCCAAAACATGAAGTCAGTGTTTAATTCTGCAGTCATAAGATTGTAACCAAAGGGGTACATAATATGAGAGGTTTAATTCTGATTTCTGTTTTGTAGTTCTTATTGAAAATATAAATCACAATGGCTTATGCATAATGAAGTTGAACATGTCACAGTATGCAGTACTGTTAACCCTAGAGTTAGAGTCCAGTTGTGGCAGCTCTGTAATACCAGAACTTAAATCTCCCTGTTTCTGTATGATAAAGGTTAAACAAACTTTCATGATTTTTTGTGTATTATGAGTGTTGGCATTTATTTTGTTTGTTTGTTTGTTTTCTTATGCTTTGAGGGATACACCAAAATGGCCAAGCAGGATTTAAAGAATATGTTTAATTTATGGTTGTAAATGTTACAGATAACAAATGTGTGACAATTCTTGATTGTACATAAACTATATAAATATGCACCCATGATGAATTGAAGGAACTATAAATTTTAATACAAGGATATGAAGTTCTGTCCCCCTCCATTTCTGTATTTTGAATGTCTCTTACCAAGAAGAAACACAAAAATAAAGAATACAACCAGCAACATTATTCAGGTTCCATATCACAACAAATTTCTAACTTTGCCAGTTTTAAAACTAGTGCAGCTATAATCTCACAAAAAACCATTGGGGGTTATAAAGATACAAGGAGAAAAGACATCTTCCTATTTTAGATGTGAATATTAGTATTGAGTACAGTTTTACTCGGCAGAATGTGTATGAGACACAAGAAGGTTGTTATGTTGAAGACCTGACCAAAAATATTTTGCATAAAGGAAAGGGAAAATGTAATGTAAAATGCTAAAAATGTATGGAACCTACCTTTGAAATTAAGCTCAATTCAAATACAAGAATAACTGACAATAAAATATTAACAGTGATATTATATCATTTTATTTTAAAAATTAAATTGCCTGTTTATGGAATTTATTTTCGTGTATAAACTAAAATAAATTGAGGAGTTTTAAGCTCTAAGGATATAATCTTCCATTCCTGTCCAGTAGGGAAGTTTCTCTTGGGGTAAGCATTACATAACTTTCAGTCCGATATCAGTATTTTGTAAGGAATAAGGTTTATGTTGCTACTGGAAGGATCATAGCTGTTGAAATTCATTTTCTGTGATTATTAGCAGACTTACATTCTGAGACGAGACATTAGGAATTCATTACAGATAAAATTTGAAGTTCAGAATTGAATGGTGTGAAACTGTTTAAAGAATTGAAAAAAAATTGTGTCTCAAAGACAGTTTTGAATTCTGAGTAATGTCAAAATATAAATGTTGAAAGACTGGAAGAAGTTAAGTTGACCATTGGTGATTTTAATGGGGTGAATAGGGCCGTCAGACATAGTCCTTGACATTTATAAAATTACTGCCTTGTGTTTGTGTGTATGTTACACCTTCTACGTAAGTTTGCTTATGTTCAGTTCAGTTGAGACAATTACACCCTCATACTAGTTAAATTGTTTTGATATTATTTATATTTTGTATGCCCAGGGACTTGACAATACCAGCATATATATAATTTTTTATGGTGCAGTGAGAATGTACAAAAATTAAGTTGGTAGGGTATGGAGCATTTGGACATGACTTTCAGTTTAATGATAAATGTTGAACCAGAGGTAGTAACAGGGAATGTCATGGGAACATGTTCCTGTGTTTCTTAAGTTGTTCTCCAGGCCTACTCAAATTATCCATAACGCACCACGTCCATGTTGGGCGCTTTGTAAAGCTTGTTTGTTCTCCCAGTGGGTATAATTTAGCGACGTGTAATTTTAAAGGTTGGCGACAGTAACTATTGATCTTGTAATAATGGTTACGACAAGTTAATATACATGATAATTTTTGCCAAGTATTTAGAATGAATACAACAAAGCGTCTGTAAAGAATAGTTTATTACTAAGAAGTATACCATTGGTATCAATGCATGATCACTCTGAATCACTGCTAAAGTGAACAAGAAATTTTGACGTTGGTAGTTGTGTCCACTGTTTGGTGGAGGTTTGTTACTGCTGTAAATTTTAAGTTTTAAAATACAATAAAAATGCCTTTTATGAAGGGTAAAGCCCCTATTCGGAGAACGTTACGGTATCTTGAAGCTGGAGGCCTTATTCTAAAGGAGAGGGTTAAAGTATTTTGCGTTAATTATAATGTTTTTGGCGATCATCATAAAGGAGCAAGGTATGTTATTATCCGGTTTAACTTGATGTGTGAGGTAGAATATACCGAAGTTTGTTTCGTTTTGGAGCAGCTGTGGTAAGGCTTTGTAAATGTAATGTTAAATGATTTGACGAATTCAGTTCACAGTCAAAATAAAAAGAAATCATTATCCCTGGTGACAATTGTACTTTACGATGTTGATCCGAACCCTAACTAGCTTAACCTAGTATAACCTGATGACGGACTTATCCATTGTTTAATTAGCAAAAGGTTTTCTGAATCCAATTTTCATCGTAATGAACGGTTTTCCACCGCCCATTTTTATCGTGCCAAAAATCCATTTCCCGTTTGCCATTTTTTTAAAAAGGGATGAGATAAGGTATCTGAAATTGTGGCCACTGATGAATGCAAGATTCACCCCTCAGATGAGAAATTGTGAATATGATACATTGGTGGAATGATAGTGATAAGGAAAAACTGAAGGACTTGGAGAAATACCTGCCCCAGTGCTGCTTTGGCCCCCTCAAATTTTACATGGACTGCCCTGGGAGCAAACCTGGGCCTCCAAAGTGACAAGCCTCTACTATGGCAAAGCCCCTGCCATACCATACCAGCACCATAGAACATGTCTGATAGCTGAACTAGTGTGATAAACAGATGTTCAAATTAAATGCAGTATGAGGGGTTATGTTGTATGCCACCATAATCTGTGGGTTTGATAAAATTGAATAATGATCATACGTTTTTGTTTTTTTACAGGGATTTTGTTTTCTGGCATTTACCACAGATCCAATATAAGAATCCCAGTGTACAGGTGGTGACCCTTACTAATATGACACCATCTCCATATATAACATGCTTTTTTGGTATGTGTTATATCTTTTATGTCATGTAAATTATGTTCCTGTGTTATTACAAGAGCATGTTTGTAATGGCTTTCAACATAATTTTACAGCAAGACATTTTACAGTCTTGATTATAATTACTTCCTTTTCAATTTATTATACGTTAGTCATCATGTCATTTGATGGTATATAGTCTGAGCTAATGTCAGTGTCATTACAAAAACCATCAATATAAATAAGTAAAGCTGTCTGGTATAATTCCCTGTTAGCATATATTTCTTGTCTTCATGGTATTTAACTGACAGCAGTGTTAAATCACATTATACCAACATTGAAAAGTGATTTCTGTGACTCCATTATGTAAGTAGTACTAACAGTAGTAATTCAGAAAGAGAACAAAGTTGGCTTCATATTTGCTGGGATGTGTGACCTGGTAATGATGAGCTTAAAAATCTGTGCTCCTCCCCCAATATTGTCAGGGTGATTAAGTCGAGAAGAATGAGATGGGCGGGGCACGTAGCGCGCTTGGATGGGACAAGAGGTGTGCATCAGGTATTGTGACCTGGTGATTATCAGCCAGATTTGTGTTCCCATCCTGACTTTAGATTCTTTCATTGAGCTTAGTAACATTCATTTTATGTTTACAGATACTGGGGAACGGATGCTGATCGATATTGACAGCAAAACAAAGGAAGAAGTACATGCACACTTGAAGAAAGTTATCTGCAAATCTGAGTAGGTATATCTTACTGTTGTCTGTTATCAGGGTTAGATACACTTTGTTCTGTTATTATTATTGCTAGTAAAAACTATTAATAGAATGTTACAATACATTAGCTTTCATAAGATTTAGTTAACACATTCACTTCATTATCCAGGTTTGGTTGTTTACTTATGCTTTATCTAGACTACCATATCTGGCTTCGATACCTTCATACCATGAGAAGTCAAAAAATGATTTGAGCACATAATTTTATCTTATGTAGAAGATGGTATATGCAGCTAACCTTTACCATTCCATGAACATGCATAAATAATAAAACTTCCTAGGGCTTATATTTGTGGAAATACAATGTTCAGAATATTGAAAGAATGCATTAGATTATTATCCTTTACTAATTTTTTCTAAGCTTGGTATTTCTATTCTTATTTATTTATGCCTTTATTGAGGATCATAGGTAATAAAATGTGATATGTGGCTAAGTATCAGTTACATAATAATGAGGGAATATCTTAAAATATGAAGGTTACTCTAGTAGATTGTAAATGGTTTTTCATTTTAGACATATCTTGGCTGCTGAGCTAAAGGCCATGCAGAAGAAGGATAACCCCGCTAACTTTGGGTTTGGGTGTGATCGTCAGTGCATCTGTGAAGTGTTGGGGCAGGTACCTTGCCCAGGACTAGTACCTTTACCAAATCACATGAGGGGGAAATATAAATATCCTAAAGATTAATATTTATTATCCGTGTGTTGCGGCTTATACGCAGTCCAGCTTTCTGTGCATTACAGGAACATACTGCTAAACCATTTTCCTTGGCCGGGGTTTAAATCCGATACGATAAATGTTCATGTAGCTTCTTCTTGAGTTGAATGGTTCTCATGTATCATAATCACAGTATATTACATTACCTTTTGGTATATGTTGAAAAGTTCTTTGTGTTGTTCCTTCTTGCATCTCAGGGCTGTTAAATGCACAGTACAAATTAGTTTTGTATTCATATACGAAGTGCGGTGATGTTAGCTGAAAGCATACGATTTCATTGTCATATTGTCATATTAAGAAAAGAATTTGAAGTCCAGTGTCAGGAGTGCAATTAACAGGAAGCTTGACTGCTGTTCCATATCCAATTTCCTTCCCAACATCTCACCCATCTCTGTGATAGTTGTACTTCGGAGAATAAATTGTTTTGGTAGAACCCTCAGCAGTATCAAAGGATTCTGTCAAAACGGTGCGTTAGTGCTGCAAGGAAAATGTTAGTTTTATTGCTATTCATACAGAAAACACGTTGTGTTATTTTGGTGATGGAAACATAAATATCGGGAAACCAGAGATGCTGTGTTAGGCACTAGGTTTAAGTTTAGAAATAAAAGAAGAAAAACTTGTATCTAGTGACTCTTTAGAAATTGTGGGAAAGAAAATGACAACAAGAAACAAAAATCACTTTCATGAACATTAAAAGCTGTTTGCGCCATTCAGTTCAGAAAGTTTTTGTCTTTACATCTGCTGTCTAAAACTGTGAGATTCAAATATACCAAACCATAATTATATCTGTTGTTCTGTATGAGTGTAAAACTTGGTGTCCCACCACGAGGAAGAACACAGATTGAGGTGTGAGGACAAAATTTTTTAACCAAAAAAGAGTAACAGGAGAATGAAGAAAATTGCATCATTGTTTGTATCCTTCAGACATTATTAAGATGATGAGATTTTCAGAGTTTGTAGTGTGAACATAAAAACGAGAAATGTGTAGAGAGTTTCAGTCTGAAAATGAAGGCTTGTAGCGTGAACATAAAAACGAGAAATGCGTAGAGAGTTTCAGTCTGAAAATGAAGGAAAGAGTCTGCATGGGAGAGAGATGTGTATATTGGAGCGTAATATGAAATTGGATCTTTGAATCTTTAAATGAATATTGTGTGGCAGTGTGGACTGGATTCATCTGGCTCACGATGTAGAACAGTGATGGATGTGATCTTGCGAAAATAAAAATGAACATTGGAGTTCCATAAAATGGAATTTTGTGATCAACTGAAGAACTGTTACCTTCTCAAGATGGACTTCACTCCTCAGTTACCAACTTATACCCAGTTGAATTATCCATATTAAAATCTTACCTTTCATTTATTAGAATTATTACCTGTGACCTTAACCACATTTCTGTTTCATCCACAGGTATGTCACCCACCTGACTCCACACACAATCATTAACTTCCCGTGACCAAACTAGTTCAGGAACTACTTACATAGCGGTGGAATACAAGATGGACCCCATAGTAACAGCTTATCATAACTTCTTTCACCAGGAATCATAAGGCAGTGAACTGCCTTTCGAACTGATTCACTAACAACACACAAAAGGACTGTGGTTTGAAAACGTTCATAACTGGACAACTTCCCAGCTGCCGAAATGTGAGTACAATTTTATTCTCAAAAGTTGTGATGATAGTAATTTAAACAGATACAGGGAACGACCCTTTCTTCAAGTGCCTGAGCACTGCGGGTCCCAACTTTTCGAATGTGTCGTAAAACATGGGTAGTTTTATATTCATCTAGCAGATGTGTCGTAAAGCATGGGTAGTTTTATATTCATCTAGCAGGAGGATGGAGAAAATTGCAAAATGATGGCTAAACTTTATAAAATATTAGGGTGATGAATGCAAAGAGGATGAAATGGATGCGTCACTTGAGAAGATGAAGAAGAATTAGACAGAAATACTGAATGCTGGTGATGTTAGCATAGATGGGAGGATAATACTAAATTGGATCTTAAATACAGTGAGGGGTCGAGAGTTGGATTGAACTGTCTCGTGATAGAGTTCAGTGTCAGATTTTTGTGACAGCAGTAATGAATTGCCATGTTAAAAAAGGGACTTTTTAGCCAGTGATCAACTATCAGTTTCTCTGAAGGACTGTTCTGTGAAGTTAGTTGCCTCACATTTATCTGAACAGAGACGAAAACCTCGAGGAAACGGATGTCTTTATTCTACAAAAGGTTTCAGTAAGTCTGTGCTGCCATCTGTACGATTTTTAAGAAACTAGTAGCACTTATTTGAAAATAGTACTGCGTGTTGCAGCGAATCAGTGAATGGCAAGGAAGTGAGATGTCGATAGAAATTAAAACAGTAATTTTAAAATGCACAAATATGTCATATATCAGACGTCCATGTTTTCAGTACACACGTTTGTCTGTCTGTCTGTTTGTCTGTATAACTGTTCAACTTCATCTTACGTAATTTGGTACTGAAAGTCTGCATTACATTTGTAGATCTGCATCGGTCCAGTAAGAAAACTATGTGTGACTCTCAAATGTTATCCAGTCAGAAAAAAAAAGCTTTTTGTTCCAAACTTTCGACCCGTCCGAGGTCGAAATCTCGGTGCGCATAATCGCCGTCTGACCTACGTTTTCCCTTGTTTCGTGTCAGAGCCTACCACCTGCAGTACCAGAATGGGAAGTCTAGTTTAACAATTTATTTACGTATCTTGGTCTCTCAAACACTGTGATCGTATGCTCTAATCACACTCGAGGCGTGGATATTTTTCCTTGTCTTTCTACGTTTATTGTATGGTGTAGGTAGAGGCCTTGCGAAATGTCGAAAAAAAGTTTGAAAATCTGGCAGAAAATTATCCAAAAAGGCTCCCAGCGAACTATAACATCTATATGTACACACACTATTAGGAAGCATCTAAAACTCCTAGTTTCTTAAATTATAAATAAATAATACAAGATTTAATTTACATGGACAAGTAAATTTGCATATGTATGTGAAAATTATCCTACGTACCCTCCTAAATTCTCGTCTGACTAGGATCGTCATTCCTTTCTACCTCGTACTCGGCCAAAGTTCGTCTCCCTCCGCCGCGGTCCTGTTCTTAGTGCGCTCTTCCCTACGTCCGAAACGATAAAAGACGTCTAGCATCAATAACAATTGTCTTCTTGTTCCTGAGACGTTCCCACTTATGTGAGGAGTCTGACAACCACTTCCCCCCCCCCCATCTGTCGTCCTCAGTTCCTTCCCCTGAATTATCAATAACAGTAATCGTACCTTTATTAAATTGACTGGTAGAAGCGTTTCTGACAGTCTGTGCCAAAATGCTTTTTCATTTACATGAATTGAACTGTTGTCACATATTGGCAAGTTGTTAAATCTTGCAAACAAATTTTCTTTAACAATACATTGTATTCTGTTAATAATACATTAATAATAACGCAAAGTTAGATCTGAACGGTTCATTTTATGCTGACGGTTTGCGACCAAATTTAACTCAAAACGATGTCTTTGGTAGTGAAAAGGGCTGCAAAGCGAACCTTGCTGGACCACCAGCGAGGCTGCTTTGGGACCTTGTTATGTGGGGAACCCCGTTTTACAGTTCAAATATCCTGGCGCCGTTTCTGATTATGGTCCGTTCTCTATATAAAAAAAATTGTATCACCAATAGACGCGATAGACTCCTCCCCAGCCTTCAGATAATTTTAGAAAGGCCATTCACTCAAGTACTATAATCAGCTTCCTGGTGACTTGGAACAAATTGTAAACACTGAAGCCATGTGGTAACTATCTCATTACGTCTCGTAGCAGTTAAATATGTTGACGCCTCCCTTCTCATTGTATACCAGGAAATATTAAAAGCTGTTTATAGTGCCGGCGTCACCAAAAAAGTCGTGTAAAGCAGGTATAGTCTTTTCTGAATAACATCTGTAGTCTGATTTGCAACAATAAACTTTGTCGGTTTAGGACAAAGCTGCCCTTTCTTTGGCGGCCACTCTCTGTTCTCACCCTGTAACAATAAACATTTGTCAGGATCGTGCTATTCACAAAACCTACAATGCAGAGAAACACAGCGTTTAGCAGTTTATTGTTTTTTAAGTGATGAAAGGAGTTTAATTTTGTTACAGTGTCTAAGTGTTCGTCATTGTGTCCTATCGTGGATTAGTTCAATAAAGTTGCTATCATTATCTCTTCGCTTTCATGCTTGTATTATTTGGGAAATTTTAAATGTTGTTTCAATTTAACGTTCGCAGTGTGAATTTTAATTCGTAAATTATTTTCTTCTCTTACGATGAAGTTTTGGGTTTTGACATCGTGTAGACTCGTCGGTGGATGTCAACTTTTCGGAGAAACTGTCTCCGTCTTCACGGCATATTTGTTGTTGGTTGAATATTTTGTGTAGGCTAATATCGGTGCACATTTTACTGAAACTAAAAATACAATTTCTATCACTTCTCAAAATCCATGTTTCTGAGCCATAAGTGCAACTGCTGAGGCATTTGTCAGATTTTTGTTAAGTATCTGTAGTGTTTTTGTCCTCGTATTTAGATTTTCTGAGTGGTCTATTCCCACCTAAACCTGCGTCTTCCAAATAATTTTCTTTCTTAAGGCTCTTCATCAGAAATGTTCTTATTTATTTCTCAGTGCGCCCTCTCCCTGGCCACCCACCTCAAACGATCAGACACTTGCGAAACGCTGGGATGTGTGCGTTAGTACAGAATTTGAGACATCCAGCGTTCGGTGCCTCAGTCGGATGTGTTTATCTCTACTTATGCACCTTGTAATCGAGGCACTTGAAATTCGGTACCATTGAAAGAGTAACACGGTTGTGGAAATAAATCTAGTTTTTTCGGGTTGTGGTTCGATGAAGTGACGTCAGAATGAAGGCCATGGGTCACGTTCCACGTTCAGGTCAGGAGGCGTGACCTGACCTCCAGTTGTTCCCGGTTCTTTAGTGACGACGACAGGGCAGTAATTTCGAGGCTTTTAATGGTTATCAGGAGTCTATGTCTATGAGAGGCCGTGACTAAGCTGTACATGGGCCTATTAGTAGTTTTATATTTGAAGTAGGCATGATCAGTTGTTTCTAACCTTTTAAATACTAATGGTATGTATATATGCCACATAATTTAACAATCAGTAAAACTGAATTTTGCCCGCGGAATGTATTTGTGGGTTTCATACACAGCGTTTATTTTCTTAACAGTGTTAACCAATTGATTTTTATAATGGAAACGTGTGTTTTCTGTAAGGTAATAAATTAATCTTAAAATATTATTCAGATGCGCGCAATTCCGTTAGTGTAAGCACATCCCTAGTTATGGTTTATAATCATTCTTTCAGTTTCCAGCTATGCGTTTCGTACGTAGGAAAGGTTTAACAGAAGAAGATTTGTCATCTTGTACTCGCGGGAAATTCCGCGCCTAATAGCTTTTTGGTTGGTTAGTTGGTAGTTCGGCTTCAAAATTTGTCGATACATTAAGGGACGTAAAGAGTTGTTCTGATAAATAAAGGCATATGTACTTTATCGAAGTCTTAAATGTCTTCATTAGGTACAGATAAGCTGCCCTACAAGTGGTGTAGTGGTTTCAAGGCATGTAAACAGAACTATGTTCTTGAATATTGGGGAATAGCGATATTACAGCGTATCAACGCAAAATGTCTTCTTCATTAGCTATAGTCAAAAGCAAATTTGTGTACAATTCTGTGCAGCTTCCCGGTGTGTTATTTTGTCCTAGACTAAGCCATAAAATGAAATATGCAGTTTTTAACGCTAATGCAATGACTACGAAGAATGCATCGAATCTGATGATGGATCTGTATTTTTCATTCCGTTTCTGACGTGAAGAGGTGCAGTTTCCACGACGGCTTCTCGTTAATTTCAGTTGCTTGACGTTACGTGAATAATGGTTTCCGGAACTGAACGAGCGCTAGTCTGCTGGCAGTTAGGTCTCTGCCTCAACTTCCATGCCCCAGGTTCAAAGGGTTTCTCTAGCGGACATAAAATACTTCTATTTCATATTTCTTTCTGTCTTTCCTTCTTTCTTCATCTTCCAGGTTTTCCCATCTAGAGGTATCTTCGACCCTGGGGTCTGTACTGTATGTGTATATAAAACAGTTAATCGGCAACATTTTAATTTTAGCCACATATTTATTATTTACAGATTAAGGAACGTTTAATTATTTAATGGGAACATAATCTGTCATAAGAAACACCGACTACCGGTACCTTGTCGGTAAATGAATTTAAATAGCAATCCGGTTTTTTTAATCAAGATGATCTGGGTTCATGTCTAGACCCGGATACCGGTTATCCTGAGTTTCTTTGGTGTATTTTCTCAGTCCCTCCACGCAAATATTACTGCTTAAACTTAGTTAAAATCGCGTGCCGTGTTGTGTCTTATGCATCATGGAAGATTAAGTTTGTTTGCTTTAAATTAGGTCACAAGTGCTTATTTCTGTATCATTTCCATTCTGTGGTTAATTAATTATCCCACCATTCGTTGTTGTATAGTGTGGGCATCGTTAAATCAATCATACATAAAATATGAAGTAAATAGTCGTATAATTTTAAGCCTAAACCACGAAAACCCAGTCACGATGGCCAGTCTCGGGGTCTATAAGTGAATCCAGTAAAACGTTACCCCCACCCCACCCGAAGATGAATCTTATAAGTGAATCCAGTAAAACCTTACCCCCACCCCACCCGAAGATGAATCACTCCGATGTAAAATTTGGTCTTCCCATTTGTGTGTGTGAAAATACATCCGTATTCACCCGGTTGAATCCGTTCTAGAGAAACAGGAAGAGTGTCATCATGGAAGCCACTCCAAAGTAAACAGGGCGCAGTGCGCAGACAATGAGATCAAACAACTTCATGGACAAGATCAAGATGAATTGAGAGGGTCCAGAGACGCCACTTAACTAATGGATGCTTCCTGCCTGTTCAAATGACGGATGCAGCGTTGGCTGTTGGGGCGTCGTGCTGAGGTTTTTAAATATCAACACTGGACGCTAGTGAATATAATCTAATATTGAACTTGTTTTGGTTTTCGTCTTGGACACCAACTGTCCTGACTTCGATTTCTGGTGGCATCCCTCAGTCGCTTCAGGCAGCTCTCAATGTCAAGATAACTAAGTGACATATATGGGGTTGGGTCCTTATTTAGAAGCTGATAATCGCTCAGCTATGTAATAAATTCCTCGCCCTTTACGGAGTCAAAAGATTCTTCACTGAGTTTGCAAGATCCCAAAAATTGACCCCGACCTGCATCCTGTTTCCTTAAGAACCGTTTTATTAATGTTCTTCCATCTACGTCCAGGTCTTTCAAGTAGTTTCTTTCTTTCATGGTTTTGACTAAAATTTTGTATGCATTTTTCATCTGCTAGATACCTGCTGCGTGTCCCACACATCTGATAAGTACAAATTATGATGCTGCTTTTATTTCATCTCTTTTAGTCCCAAACATTCTCTTCGGTACCGTTCTTAAACACACGAAACACTTTTGTCCCTAAGAGACCAAGTTTCACACAGACGCGACTATATTTTTATAGTCTCATAAAAGGCGGGGAAATTTTTTGACACGGTATCCTGAAATCTTATTTGTGTCCTCACAAATCGAGGAGATAAAAATTTTCCGTGTAACAAACTGTGTTGCTGATATCTGAAAAACGTCGTTAGTCGGACTGAATTTTGTTCACGAGTCCTTTCCATCCTATGGGCCGTAGTTTGGTTTCCCCTGAGGTGACGGGTCTGCGATGAGCCGCTCCCCCATACAAGGACTTATACTGCATACAGTGGCCCCTCAGTTAACGATAATAATTGGTTTCACGAAAACCATCGTCAATTGAAATTATCGTTAATCGAACATAGGACATACACTAGTATCCAAGAGCGCACGTCAAACAGTGAAATGCAAACCATGTGAGCTACAGAAGATCATAAAATGGGTTGGTGATTGGCTGAGGCCTAGCAGAGTCCAACTAGGAGCGCTACGATTGGCCGGAATTGGGGGCCATGTGATATCATAAACATGTCGTTATCCATAACAGGAAGAATGGGACCTGTTTGGAGGCGGATCGTTGATGGATGGCGTGGTATACCGAGGGACCACTGTATCTGAAAGATGAAGTGAAGTAAAAACTTTTACGTATCAAATTCAGATTGGTAGACTAACAAGAAAGAACGAAAAAACTGCGCAAGAAAGAAAAGAGAAGTGGAAAAGACAAGAAGGAATAAAGCATGCATGCACGTCACTTTGAAGTGTACTACCATAACAGTTTCTCTGTGAGAAGACAAGACGACACATGTTCAAGGACGATTCTAACCTAAAAAATGTAATTAGGACACGCAGTGTGCATAATTTCACCCTCACATACACACACCCCTCTGCCAGGCAGACAGACGCCTCAGCCAAGCGCAACAGCTGCTCTCTCATCTTCACGACAGATGTCGCAATGTGACGTCACAAAGACTGACGGAGGTCAAGTGATTCTTGACCCCTGACCGGTACACGATACACACAGCTCTTAGCTTTTCTTAATGTTGCACTGTGTAGTTCGTGAAGTGCAGTCCATAAAAATAAAGACCTCAAAGGTTAAAGAATTCTGAATTCTGTCGCCCATATTGTTCGTTCGAAACGACCTAAGGGATACAGAAGCATCGATGAAGGTGGCCGTCTTCTGGGTTGTTGTGCGGTGTCATCTGATAGAAGTTTACCGACGTTTCAGAGGTCCTTGCTGCCTCCATCTTTACAGTGCAATATCCCAGAAGTCAGCCAACTTCGTTTTATTCTAAGCTAAAAGTGAAATTTCCATCTGTCTTATCTTTATATAGAGTGACTCGTTTTAGTATGTGAATTGCTTTATACATACGTAAGCCATGTGTGAAATCAACTTTAATTCTGACAATCCAATAAAAGAATATCACTGCTATCGATATCGTTACGTGAACGAATATCGATTGACCCCAAAGAACGTCGCGATGTAGCTTAGTGGTTAGTCATCCAGTTTCATACTCGCGAGATCGCAGCCCTGACATGCCATTGGTTATCCTGAACGAGTTTCATCCGTCCCAAGAAACAATCTACTCTTAATACGAGTGTACGTGCGATGTGGAAAGAAAAAAGGTTATTAAATTCTGACTGCGGCGACTCCGGTAGCAAAAAAACGTAAACGAGGCCATCGTGGGGTCTGGTTGGCGGGGGTCTGAAATCTGAAGTCAAGCGGTCGGTTTTGTGTTTGTGCGTTTGGCATAAATCTGGGCTTCAGTCACCGTAATGATGTTTTCAAATGTAATTTTGTTTCTCAACACATTTTGTAACTTTAGCGCGATTTGCGAAGATAATGCTACAATAAATTATATCATTGTATAACAACAGAAACGGATTTTATTCCCGTCAGCTTTGACAATTTAAAAGGGCAAGGATTTCTTCCTTCCATGTCCTTTCCAAGTTGTTACTCATTCCTTAGTTTGCGCTTTCTAACTTACGAAATTAATAGATGGTCGTCAAACTAACTCAATGTAGCAGAGGTCGTATTGAGAAGCAGCTGCCCCCCCTGCGTTTATGGCATCTGAGGGTTCATTACCATATTTACAAAAGCCCGCAATTGGTCCCTATCCAGAGCCACATGAACCCAGTCCACACCCCTGGTCCCTTTTCAGAGCCACATGAACCCAGTCCACACCCTAGTTCTTTAAGATCCGTCTTAATATCATCCTCCCATCTTCGCCTTGGGTACTGTCTGAGATCCACAAACTTCTTCATTGTATTTGCAGTAGGTAAGAAGTGTCATAACATTGGAACGAATCTTACTGTAAAATAAACGAAGATCACGCGTATTTTCCGCCACTTCAGAGGCAGGGCACTCCTCATACAGTGAACAAGGGACAACTTAAAAGAAGCGCAGAAGGGTAAACAGACTCTGGTAAAATTCCTTTGGCTTTGTTTGTTTCTACGTCGCTTTCTCTCAGTCGGTTAAACGCTGCAACGGCGGAGGTAATGCGGTGAGGAAAGTCTGACAGATTCGTGTTTGTCCTTTTCTTGTCTCTCCTTTGCATCTCACGTGTAATTTATCACAAAAATACAATCAACAACAGACTTTGGACTGTTCTGTGCTGATAAACGAATCAAAGCCATTGATTTAAAATTGAAGTGCTCGAGTATAATAATTTTATTTTGCTCCATAATGTGAGAAATTACAGATCCATGGAACAAGTGTTGTTTTGTGAGATGGAATGGTAGGGGGGAATAAATACCTTTGTTTTGCTACACAATGCAGTAATTATACTTAAAAAAGCTATTACTGAACGTACAGAGAAAGTTTAATTAAAGTAAACCGAAGGTTAAATGTTAGCGAGAAAGTAGCTTCATAAGGCAGCGTTGTCTCCGTTGATACTATAGTGCAATGGGATCCCACGATTATCGTAGCAGATATCCAGTTCAACTGAGACGTTCAGTAACCTCTTGAATCGCTCGGCTTGATACAAATAATCTGCAATTTTTTGGCGATGTTAGGAACCTCAAGTGGAAATAGTTTTCTTCTTGAGCTGTCATGATTTAATTAACCCCTCTGACCTGTCTTGATCCAGAATTAATTATGTAGGAATTAATCATTTAGACGTTTGTTCTGATTTGGTAGATCGAATGGCCTTTACCTACGCAGGACTAAGCAAAATAGCGCTGCCCGGAGCGAGTTTGTGACCTTCAACATTAGCGTTCTAGCGGCCGAAAAGTGTGTTCAGACTAATCGTTAAAAGTAATCCAAATGAAAAAAACGTTGTTTGTTTTTCGTATCTGCTTCCTGTCGTGCTTCGTCTCTTATCACTTTTCGTGAAGCCCATCACTTACCTCCATCTCTTACTGACTAGGCCTATAGGCTGCTTCCTTACCCCTTCGCCTCAGTGTTATATTTATGCAAAGTGACTATACCCACAGATTATATCTTTGTAAACAGAAACATTTTTAGTAGATTAAAAATTATATTTGGAACCTAAGGAGGCTAAGTAGCTTTTTCCATGGTAATTAAAATTACAAAGGTTTCTGTCATTGTAAGTTTATCAATAAGCTGTAAACTGTGGACATGAAACAGTTCTTGTGGTTTTTCTCGTCCTTTATGAAACCAAAAATTTCATTTCGTTCTATGTCGTGGCACCCTTTAGCGTTCGCTACTATCGCTTGTTTTCACCGTTCGCACGCCAATAACAGTTGAATCATAAACATTTACTTGGTAATGCTGAGAATTATGCACTGTACGAGGTGCGATCGGAAAGTTTCAAGACTGTGTCAATAGCGGGCTAACCGGATGTAGTACGAGCTTCTGCCTTTAGGGGGTGCGGCCTACATTCATAGTGAATCAGTGTGCCAGCCGGCATCATCGAATTAGCATTTGTTTCTTAGTTACGGGCGTTTTGGTAGTGCATTACACCGACCCTCCTGCGATTTCGGAATGGCGGATTTTCATGAACAAATCAAATTTTGCCAAAGACTCGCCAAAACCGCTACGGAAACCTATGAAATGCTAAAGCAAACATTTGGGGAGTCCGCAAACTTTTGTGTGGCATTCACGTTTTAAAAATGGCCGAACCCCTGTCGATGATGACGAGCGTTCTGGACGACCATCTTCGAGCACAACGCCCGAAAATGTTACCAAGATTCGGCAGGCCATTCACGAAGATCGACGTCGTACCATCAACGACTTATGCGACATTGTTGGGATAGGCTATGGGACCTGTCAGCTGATTCTAAAGGAAGAACTCCACATGCGACGCATCCTGTCAGAGGACCAGAAGCAGAATCGACTTCTCGTTTGTCAGGAGCTCAAAGATCTTGCAAGAACCGACCCCAACTTCCTTTCTAAGCTCCGTGTGACTTCTTCCTCTTCCCAAAGATGAAAATTCAGCTAAAGGGAAGGAGATTTGAGACGATAGAAGAGATTCAGGCAGAATCGCAGATGGTGCTTGACAGGCTGACAAAGAAAGATTTCCAGGGATGCTTCCAGGCTTGGCAGCGGCGCTGGGATCGTTGTGTTCACTCCCAGGGGAACTACTTCGAGGGTGATGGATGAATTTAATACCTGAGATCAGTGTACGGGTTTTTATAGGCGCAGTCTAGAAACTTTCCGATCGCACCTCGTATACGAGAAGTTTACTGAGCCTGATGATGATAATATCCCGATCGAAACATGCTCTCATCGAGATTAGTGACCAGTTTCATAACCATCTCCACTAGAGCACGCAGCTGGTGAGCCAGGTGAATCCAATCCACTTTCTCACACTTTTTTTCCTTTAAGATTTATTTTAATATTATCCTCACATCTAATTCTTGGTCTCTGTGGTGGCATATTCTGGTCCCATGCATATGCCTCACCCACCATTACGTAGACTTATTCTCTCAAGTGCTCGCGTAACATTGACTTACAGTTTACGTAATGTCTTATGGTACTTCCACGTTTAGGCCCATTCTTTTCCTCGTATATTTACTCGTGATATTTTCTTTGGTCGTCTCTTATTCGGTATTCGAAATACAGACCGCAGTGTGTTTGGCGTTTTTCCTGGGCTGTTTTTGTTCTTTATGGTCTCCATATCTTACTCACCATTTTGGAAGTACAGGGAACAAGGAGATAAAAAAGGAGGGTGTTCGGAGAGTGGAATTCTGTGTGCACGGGCGTTTTTATGAGGTGATGTTGCAGGAACAGACCCACAAGTTTTCCCACCTGAGAATATCCCACTCTGAGTATATTTACATTTCAACATCGTCCGTCTGTGGAATGTCACGCGGTCTGGGAGACTCGCAGCCACTTACCACGAATATCATCTATGAATTTATTTTGTATTAATTGTGTACTGTTGAATTTCTTACGTAGACCTGTTTCTTAATCGACCTTAAAGTTATTCCAACTACACATTTCGAACTTCGCAGAACAACAGAATCATTCTTGAGAAGAGGTAATAATTGCTGAGGTAGGCAATAAATGTTTTGCGTCTTAGAGAATCTGGAGGTTCATTATTCTGTTTCTAAAAATCCGCCAATAAATATTACCTCGATTTAAAATTTTAACATCAAAAAGTCATTGTTATTGGCACGAGTCAGGGGCCCTTATCTTTCAGACCTGGGGCCACGTTTACACCAATCGATTTCACGGATTTCTAGGTTATAAATGAGGACAGTCATGAAAAGTAATGAAAAATGTTTCTAAATTAGGCCTACTGCTACATTCACGCGTACATATTACACGATAATTTTCTTTAACAAAGTGAGAGTGAGATATTTGGCACTGCTTTTGCGTAAGTAATCCTTCAATATTGGGTTTCATTTATGTTGCCGCTAGTCGCATGAATCCCTCTACGCATTATCCGTGATATGCGTCATAGTTTTTGATCGGACGTTCTTCATTAAGCTGTACGGTTGATCACAGTGATAGGGACGTACTTTCAGATATCAGGTAACTATTTTTCATCATGCATAGTGGCACAGTATTATAACAGAAGTAGCAGACCTCACAGAACACAACGGGGCCCTGGATTAATAATCTATGCTCTGATCCTTCAAGAATAGGCCTGTTTTTACTTAGATAATTTGTTTGGCTAACCTTAATTACGCATTCTTTACCTGAGGTTATATTGAGGTGAGTTATTTCAATTACGCTCGGATTGTTTTACTTCCTATTGCATGCGAGGTTTGGTGAGCCCTTTGAGCATTCTGGAGAGAAGTCGAACCCCAGTCGACCAGGCTCGTTTATGATGGAGTGAGTTACTCTGAAACGTCGGCCAGTATCTAAAGTGACCTACACGAAGGCGGGTGGGGCAGATCTTACGCCTGATTCGCGCTTGAAGTAGCTAAATATTTTCTGCACTGACTCTCCGAAGGTGATTGGCTAGCGAGGTCACATGACAGTAGAAGTGACATCGTCCAAATCGGTCACTTTACCAGCCTACGCGGTGCAATATCCCAGAAAAAAGCCATAAGTTGATTGAGATTAAGTATAACCCGAGATTCCCACCACTTTCACCATCTTTGTTGCTATATCTCACAAACGATGAGCTCTCAACTTTGTTCAAGATTGCCACAGAGAGTACGTAAACTTATGTCGGGCTTGTAACAATGAAATTCTGGCCCTCTTATTGGATGCTAGAAATGAGAATCACATCACCATGGTTCATGTGATGTTGGCAGACAAACCAAACGTGTTTTGGTACGTGAACAGTGATAGAGTATAGAATGTTTTAATCATCTGAAGTTGAATGAATGACAGATAGAAGAGAAAGTGGAGGAAAATCGTGAGAAATAGTACATTTAAATGGGACGAACAGATACGTTTTGGCTATGAAGGTTCGCAGATCTTAAGAGCTCTGTGTTTTATATTTTATATGACGAGCTGTTTTTATAATACACTTATTGATAGAATATTTACGAGGTGCGATCGGAAAGTTTCAAGACTGCGCGTATAAAAACCCGTACACTTATCTCAGGTATTAAATTCATCCATCACCCTCGAAGTAGTTCCCCTGGGAGTGAACACAACGACCCCAGTGCCGCTGCCAAGCCTGGAAGCATCCCGGGAAATCTTTCTTTGTCAGCCTGTCAAGAACCATCTGCGATTCTGCCTGAATCTCTTCTATCGTCTCAAATCTCCTTCCCTTTAGCTGAATTTTCAGTATGACGAGCTATTTTTATAATACTCTTATTGATAGAATATTTAGCTTCATGAAAAGTAGGGTTTATCTTATGTTTCCTCCTCAATTTCTGCCCTTTCATACAAATATGGTGTCATGAAAAGTAGGGTTTATTTTATGTTTCGTCCTCATTTTCTGCCCTTTCATACAAATATGGTGTTTCAGTCGCATCAAATACAATGAAAATCCGGCAATTGTTTCAGAATTTATTAAAGGGGCGCAGACATATGCCTGTCTTTCACTAAAATACTAATAACGTAGGCTAAAAATTAGTTGCCTGCCGTAATTGTACCCGGAGCTTAATATTGACAAATGGTTCTTGTTCTGGCAACGTGTATTATGTGCCGAAACATATGGAGCTGATAAGAGATTGATAAGAAGGTAATAATTGTTCTGCCAGCTGTGAAGACAACAGTCGGATTAGGGCAAAAGACAGGTGGTACTGTTGATTGGAAAACAGTTGATTTTGTATTGTTTTTCGAGCAGTTTCCGGCTTGGCGTAGGGTAACTTTTGGCTTGTCATCAGTTCCTGTGTGTGCTAGAAAATCATCAATTCCATCAAGGTCTTAACCATCTATCATCCCTCACTAGCCTCTAAACTTTAAAGATAATTAAACTTCATTACACAAATCAGTGAGAAGGGAATTTTGTTGCAACTGGTTTGGGTCGTGGTGTCCCACCCTAAAGAATGAACATGCATAAGTGACGCATATTATCATCGCCGACATTTTGATCGGCGTTTCAGCGGTTTTAGTCCAATGACACTATTTTATGTCAACATTTTTCCTGGTTTTTGCTGTGTATTTCTTGCTGACTGAGGCCTTTTAAACTTCTAATACAGTAACAGACATTTAGCTAAAACACCCCACCTGTTATAACAACCTTGGTTGACGTATGAGTGTCTCGGACTTCATACTGTTTCGGTTACGAGAAAGAATACCTAGAATTAAGATAACAAAGTAAGGTCCTGTTCTTCAAGAAGGTTTCACAACAATAGACCCGGCTCCCAAAACACAATCAGCTGTAGGGTCTTCTGCATGCAATGTCATACAGAGTTGGGAGCGGTGTGAACGTAAAGTTCCAGGATTTGTTTAGTTTGTGTCCATATATTCCGTCTTAATTACAGAATAAATGAAATCACAACAGCGTACTCATTCTTTACTTGCCGCAGGATGAAAATTCGATGTCTTCAGATTTTTTGTTGCTGAGTCCCACACGATCTATTAAATGATCTTGTGCTGGTCTCAGGAGACTGTTTTACTTAATATTGTTTGAATAACTGATATTCATGTTGTTCACGGTACGCGTGCCACAGGTTAAAGACTCCTGATTCTCTAATGTTGTGATTGAACTTCACATCTGTGATTTCCTTTATAATACTGTCACCCGTCTTCGGACAAGATGTTGAGTGCCGTACCCTGGATACACTGCTCCCGTAACTTTATGATCGCACTTTTCATACTCTGAGCGACCTCGTACTTCCGTCCTCCAGCCTCCCTCCAGTTTTCAGATTTCGCAGTGCAGGTGGGTCTCCCGCTGTTTCCGCCTACAGTGAACACACGTTATGCAAGACAAATGGTGATGAGGGTGTTTTAGGTACGACTGTCACAATTTCCGGTTCTGTGTGCAATGCTAGGAACTTCCGTGACTGTGGAATTATTCAAGCAGATACGGTCCGGGCTCCGTCTATATAGGACTATACCTTCCTTTCGTTTCTGTAATGTGAACCTCCTATTTACATTCAAACTGGATATGATTCAGCCTTCATCTTGCATGATTTAATTTCGGTTATTAATTAATAAAAATGTTTGGCAAACACTTTCAATTCAGAAATGAGAACTTTTGAAGATTGTTAGCTGCGCCAACAAAATTGGAGAAATTATTTGGAGCGAATGAAAAGAGACCGCCTTCTGCAGTTGACTTTCGGTTACAGACCGAAGGAACGACGAGAATTAGGACGACCAAAACGACGATGGAGAGACTAAACCCACCATACCACAAGGCGCAACAACCCAGAAGAAAGTCATCTTCATTTTGATAACATTTTCTGTTTAGAATGGTGTGAAAAATAGAATGCTTAATTGCCATTACTTTGCGTTGGAATCCACTAACTGAGAGGTCCAAGGACATCAGTTAGTAAAGGAACTAATAAGACACATCTTCTGGGTCTGTAGTGAAATCACGAACTCTATAAAAGCAAAAGACTAAATATAGCCATGTCTTATGTCTCGTCATCAGAATACAGTACAAAATCCTAGTCATACATTCTGAAAACTCAGAGCAGAGGTTAGTGTTAAAACGGATATTAAAGAATCTATACTGAACTGAACCCATCTGGCTCAGAATAGGTTCCAGTGGCGGGGTCTTGTGAACAAGGTAATGGACCTTGTGCTGACATTAAAGGTGGGGAGTTTTTTAATCCCTCAACCAACTCTATCACCTCCTTTTGAAGGCCACGTATCCATGGAGTTATTTATCTGATTACTGCGGGATAGTCTGAAACTTTTCGAGAGCGATATTCAACATACCTCGAAATTATATGATTTTGTTGGACCCGTCGACATTGAAGTGTGACGTGGTGTTAATTTTGTTGCATTTAGGGCGAGTCGACCGCATTTCCAAACTGACTGTACTTCCTGTGAAGTACAATGCAGTATGTCTGGTTACCGAGGTATGACAACGAAATCAGTAGCGTGGCCTCTGCAGGGCCTTCCTCTTCAGCAAAACAGCGCTCTTGTTATGGTGCCGTATTACAACTTTGTGAATAAGTTATATTAAAAACATTTGAAGAATCTTAAAAGTGTAAACCATTTGAGACATTTAGACCTAGACGTGGATGGTAGGATAGCATTGAAATATATCATGGTGTGGTGTCGATTGATTCGATTTCGATTGAAGATATCGTGGAATGGCTGGCTTTTTCGAACTCTGAAAGGAACATTTGGGTTTAATATAAGTGGGTCATTTCTTAAAGCAACTAAATGACTATCAACTTTTTCTGTTATGCTTCCCTCCTTCATTGTCTTTTCCGTCAAGGATTCTTACTGATTTCTCTCATGTTTTGGTTTCAAAATAAATTCGTCGGCTTTAAAAGTCTGATTTTTAAATTGAATTGTCTTACCAACACACTACTACAGAACGCTCACCAAAAGATTTTCAGCCCTAATTCGGCAGTGTACCTCTGCACAAAGTGAACGCATGAAGGGAAGGTGTTCAGCTCCCCATCGGCTTCTCTCTTCGCATGTGTCTTATTTAAATGTGGATCTACTGAACGGATTCTGATTAAACTCTAGTGAAGTCTGATGGAAGAAGAAAGAAAGATATAATGTGTATTTCTTTTCCTTGTTTTATTACTGTACCATTTTTATTACCCAAATATACACAGCACATTCTTCGTGTTTGCTTCCTTGAGAACATTGAAGGCTTCGGTGTTTCGGGTCTTTGTACTTCGGTTTTTCTCAGGCTTATTCCACTTCTGGTAAGGCAAATGCTTGGAATTCCTACGTAATGATTTCGCATTTCTCATAAAGACTTGATTTTAGGGGTCGATATGAAGGAATATGCACGTCTGCATCTACTGAGAAGTGTTGTTGGTGATTTATTGCAGGCATAGTATAGGGACCGTTTTATGAATTGGACGTTCGTGCTAGATTTTATCCAGTGGTTCTTCTAAAGGCGTCCGAAATACTTTCTGAATTGACCTATGTTCTGCACTGGTTGGCAATATAATGAAAATATTCTGCGTGTCATCCGTTGGACATGGATTGTGGTCTTCTGGGTTAATCACCTACATAATTCAGACGACAATAATTCACTCTAACCGCCGCGAATACCTCAAATAAAACATTCTCTTCGATACCTTTATCATATTTTGCTTTGTCGGGTTACGTACATTATTTGAAGTTATATACAATGTCCCAAAAAGGTGTATATGCGATTTTGACGTATGTAATGGTTGTGTGTCCATCTTTTTGGGACACTTTATAAATAAATACAGAATTAGGATAGTTTAGATCGCCCAGTGACGAGGATTCGGGGTAGGCGACCAGGGTTCAGTTAACGGCAAGTGCCTAGTGGGTACTCCTTCCGGGGTAAAGCGGCTGGGACGTGAAGCTGACCACGCGTCTTCAGCTAATGCCGAGGTGTGGAACTGTATCTTCACTCTCCGGATGGCTTTATCTAAGTCCTTGGTGAGAAGTCTTTCAGGAAAAATGTGTAGTTACTGAGCTGGTGAAAGTCACCCCACCTGTTTGGAACTTGAAGGTGTCTGTTTTGTTCTGCCCATCACAGAAATTATGCTGAGCATCTTCACACCATTTCATATTTTTCTAAGATTCACTCAGTTCAGGACGGTCCACTGGAAGGGAAGCCAAACTCGAGAGATGTACGTAATAGATTCTTCTGGAATATTTTTAATATTACAATTTTTTCGAAGGAACACATCGCCTACATCTTCAGGGCAGAAGTGTTGGTAACCACTCGGAAGATGACACCGCGTACCAACGCGTAAGACCAGGAACGTGTTGATGTTGGTGTCGTCATACGAGATGAGCCGTGATTGGTCACTGAGGAGTGACGTAACTTATCGTAACTCCCACCCAGTACTACAGCACGCGGGTCGAACGACTAGTGCTGTATATCGCGTTAGTGTATGTTTTGCGTTTGAGCAACGTTGAGGTTTGTTGTGGAGCGTGTGTTTGCGCGAGAGGCTTCCACGTGCCTCGTGGCTTGTTGCGCTAGTGTTTACATTAGTGCAGCACAGCAAATTGTGTTTATATCGGCAGGACACTAGCAGAAATTTAAATACAGGTTTGTCTAATTTTATATACTGCTTTGTATGGAAGGTTAAATATGTGAAGGAGAGACATAAAAGCGGTACAGAATTTTTATACCGAATTAGCTGTCGATAACGCATTAAGACTAGTATTCTGGAAGTATCATGTTCCACTCTTATCGTCCACCCTATGTCTCTTGGTGTTGATAGTGTACCTTAAAAACACACGACTATATTCTTCCAAAGAACTTTACTCTGCTGGTGACCATTCATTTGTCCCCTTTTGGGAGGCTGCGACAAAACCAATTTCATCTGTAATTAGTAAAATTAATTATGTTTTAGAGTAAATAATGTTATTTTTGTGTTGGGTTTATTACTATAAATAGAACAAACCATTTTCAACATTCTGTAATAAGTACTAAATTCGGATTTGGAAGTTTATATTAATACGCTTGACTACGAGAGAGTAGGAATATTTATTTGATGTTTTTACAACAAATCTCTGTTAGTAAATGATGTAACTACGTTGAAGTATCATGCGAAGAAAGAATGACAGACACATCAGTAAATTGTTCCCGTATTGTGAAGGTGTAAAATCATATCTTAGCCTCTTTTGACATTGTACAAACTCGTAAGTTGTTATACAAAATTTAAATTTGAAACAACGTCGTTGAATAGTGAAAGAATAAATCCTTCAAGATTATACTATGGTACGTCTGAAAGTTATAAATTGCTTGGGCAACATGTTTATGATTTGCCTAAATATATGCACTTCTATTGAGCGAAGATTTGTATGCCCATTTATTACATAAAAATAATACGAAGTGGCATTATGTGTATCACTTCCTCATTTGATGGATTCTGATGAACCATTGCCATGCTTGGACAATTCCGTTGGATTTTATTTCGCCATAGGTGTTATCAACGATAAGGATGGTGTAGCGGTAACACTCATGAAATGTATTCGAGAGAGATCCATTTCGAATCTCGGTAGGGTTTCTGGCAGTTATTTTTTTGTTTTGCTTAGTCAACAGGAAATTTACGGGCTAGTGGGCCAACCTTCAGGTGACCACAAGACCGTCTTCATCATAATCCGTATCTACTCACAAGCCATATCATTTTTCTGTCTCATTAGACGCTACAGGCCTGTAATATATTCAGTTGGATTATTGTTAAATGACTTAAGAATCCCCCTGTTCTGAAGAAATAAATGTTTCCAAATTGCAACAAATGCGTGTAGTCTCTTTGAACAATCGCGGATTACTGTAAATAGTGCTAATTTTATTTATGCCTTAGACAACATTTGGATTATGTCTAATTTAAATTTACGTTTTATTATACAGAATTGTGTGCTACAATATAAATTATAGTTCGCCTGCACTTTCCTGACCGAGAACAGTTTATTATTTATTCACTGTAACGAATAATGATGGTGGATCTGCTATTGGTAGACTCAAAGAACATTAAGCGTGCAAATATTCTATCAGTCAAGTTACTTTACCAGCAAGCCTTGCTGAGACGCAAATAATGAAGTACCGGATGTGGGCATATGCGTGTTTTATTAATTTATATTAACCATTGGGAATGCCTTGGTTAATCCTACCACACAGCCAGTATATCAGTTCTTTTGCTCTTTAGGATTCAGTGTGTAGTAGGACTGCTAGGTGTTGCATCTTCAATTGTGAAGGTTACAAATACTGCTGTTGCATGAGATCAAAAGGGGGTTATAACGTTTCCCGTCCAATCAGTTTTGACTCTCGAAGTGTGAATTTAGATGATATTCGACTTCGAAATCATTATTAGTAATCTACCAATCTGCCGAATGTTACCTTGATATTATTTATATATTTTTGGTTAAATACTAAATAGCGTGGTAATGTTTGTAACAATTCGGTAGACCGTTTACTGATGAGTTTAAACGTCGACTGTAATCCGCTGGTTATTTGTTCACTGCTGCCAACACGCTAAACGTGCAAATTTCAAACACAGAAAAAGGTAAATCGAGGCTAAAAGTAGATTGAGAAGGCTTATTTTCTTTTCCCGTGACATCTGCTGTGTATATGCAATGCGACTTAAATCGATTGGACATCAGGTGTAAGGTAGGATGATGGCAGGGTCTTTGACAGTACACTTGTACTGTAATGTAAATAAATGGAGTGGGCGTCAAAGAGACTTGCCCTACGACCATTAGCTGATCTTTTGTGATTCCTCGTTCTTTTAATCAGCCAGTAGCTCCGTGTCTACAACAAAGCGTAGTATCTACTTAGCGAGATTTCATAATAATCGCCTGGTTCAACTGAAGATTGCGTGCCAATTTATTCTGTAAAATAAAAACGTGTCACGTGCCAAAACACTCGCCTAGAAAAGTATAATTCTGCTTTTAAACTTCCATAATTCGATAGAATTATTTGCCTTTCTTTCGATACAGTTGACTGTCCCGGGAGCTTGCTTCAAGTGTTCAAACTTTCTCACGTGTTAACAGCGGAGAGACTTGTCCCCGTTTTGCACGGGGCCCTCTTAGTGTCCCACTGCTGGTGACCTGTGCAGCGTGTCCCTCTCTGGGTCCTGTGACTGCAGACTTTATTCTCAGCCCACATGCGATGTCTCACCGTCGGTGAATGAGTGGCGTAGTATCGGACTTGTGAAATCGACTGAATCACCCATAACTTCTTACCTCAGCCTGGCTCTCGAGTGCAATAATTCAGAATTGTTATCTTGGGAGCACTTTGGGTGGGCATTCAGTGTTCTAGAACAGTGGTATTCAACCTTTCTTGTTAGCGTACCCCCAGATATAATTTCTTTTCAACTTTGTACCCCCAAAGTTGTTGGTGTATAATTCAAGTTATACATAGTATATAATCTACATCTAAAATAAATTAAATGAATTACATCTAAAATAATGTATTAAATCTGGCCCTGATTATTCAGTGCTTATCATAAAATAATATTTTTTTTTAAATTTCACATACCCCCTAAGATGTGTTCGCGTACCCCCGGGGGTACGCGTACCCCAGGTTGAATACCACTATTGTTCATCGATATTCCATTTCGTATATCTTTTTAAGACAAGGCGATATCTTATGCTTGTCTCTTGCACCTTCCGTGCAGGATGAATGTTCAGTGCCTGGTTTCTTTGTTATGCAGACCCGCACAACATATTCAAGGTCACCTGTTCGAAGACTGGCTATGGTACGAAATTGACTGATATTTTCAAACGAGTGTAAGGAGGTTGTTGCGAGGGAGTGCATGATGTAAAAAAGTCGAAGGCATTGAACATTCACCTTGCATGTGAAGACCTCGTTCTTTTACTTTCTTCTTTCTTTGTTTCTTTTCTTTCTACCACATAATTTAATATTAATAATAATAATAATAATAATAATAATAATAATAATATACACGCATGACTCGATAATTGCGCCGTTTGTGCGATACGGAAAAGGTTCAAATCAAATTCTGACGGTGGTGACTGGTAGCGAGAAATGCAGACGAGGTTATAGTGGCGCTCAGGGATGGATCGTATTTTCCTCTCAGCGATTTTTAACAAACCGACGTGACATGTTAGTTTTCCTATTTAGTTTTGCTCATTGACTTCTGTTACACTGATGTTACTGCGGAATGCAAGAGAAAGTTAAAATATCTTCTTAGAGCTCGCGGACGGGCGATGTAAGTTCGTCCGAGACGTTGGTATCTGCCCACGAGTCCACACGGAGTCCAAACAATTACGTCGATTACATTTTATATTGTCTGTGGTTCTACAGCCCTTGACGGGCCTTGACCTCTTCCCATATGGGAGGTTACTTGATCTGTTTAGACGTTTGATAGGACTTTTTGGACGAGTGATCAGCCCGTCGCAAGGTTTCTACATTCACAGGACAACACAGCATAGGAAGACGCGGACAAACATGCCGTGAGTGGGATTCGAACCCACGGTCACAGTGTCCAAGTGAACGAGGTCCTCGCCGCCACTGTGACCGGTTTAAGAACATTATCAAAAGAAAATATAAACAAATGCTAACTTAGTCGAATACATAAACGAGACCGAGAAAGTGAAATACCAGTTTTTCATAAACGCAACTTGACTGCTCGTTGTATGTGTTCGACTGCCAGATGGTGATGCTGCGAGGATGTGCCTCGTCACTGATACGAGTGGCTGGAGATTCAGGTTAAACCTAGGAAGGAGAAAATTGCACAATGACTAGCTTCATAATTTGTACTGTCATCGAATATTATTTTGGTGATCAAATCAAAGAGGATGAACCGGGGTGGAAAAGACCGAGACGTAGCTGGGAAGGTAATATTAAAATGGATTGTATTCGTGGGTCTGAGGATAGGGGCGGGTGGCGTGTTGTATGAATACTGTAATGAACCGACAGGCTCCATAAAATACGGTAAAAATTGTTACTAGCTTCTCGAGTTGGACTTTGCTCATGGATTTAAGTGAATCTGTGAATCTACTCGCTTACGTGAGACAAGGGTGTCGTCGAAATGCGGAATAGATAATAATCATAGGTGTATGAAGTGCTGGGGAATTTTGTTTTTCATTCGCTGAAGGTTATGCAAAGTAAATCGAAAGTTTCCTGGCAGGCTTTCCCAATAGTGCCTTCTCGGGAAAACATTGTGTCATTGCAAACTCCATCTATTAAGCAATATTACACAATCATTCGTTTTAATTTCTTATGAACATCCTTCTCATGCCCATGTTATTCCCTTGCTACTTTTCGTCTATCCTTTTACTCCTATTTTCATTCTCGTCTTTCCCTTTTATTCTACATATCTTCTCCTATTTCGTCATCTTAATGACCTTATCAAATAGTTTCCTTCACTTCATTCTTAATATTTTTCTCGTTTTAATATTCTAATTTTTGCCATTTTTAATTTTTTACATATTTACCCCTTATTATCCTGTGTTATTTTCCTTTTCTTCAATTTTATTAATTGAAGGCATATTAAACAACTGAGCTTCAAGTTATAAACACTTTAAATGTACCCAGGTTTTGTGTTAGCATTTTTCCGTTCCAGATGCAATGGTTGTGCTGCTATGACTCAGTCTGCTTCAATAACGTAGTGAAATTTTCTCAACGCAAACGTTTATACGACCATTTCTTGATCGCCGTAGCGCGGGTTACGAAAATGAGTTTGCCACTTGATAATGGGATCTGTAACACGCATCGAGCTCTAGGTTGGGGCAAACAACGAGAAACTTCCGATAACATAGCCGATGTCTTTGCTGAGATTCAAAGCAAATGCATTGGAATGCAAGTCAGAGGCGTTAACTCTTGAGCTGACTTTGTCCGTGACATCAGTTTAAGAGCCACTTATTTACGTCATAGTTAAAGAATGTTCTGCGAAGTTCTTTGAGCCCCGGTTTGACGCTCTGAATTGCAGTATAGCCTACATACTAAAACAGTAACATCTTCTGTTGAATTCTTGGAAACTGTGAGATGTTGATTGATGCTGGGGATTATTTTAAATCAGATACGAAGGAAAGATCTGTGGCATTTAGCTTCTTCGTTTTTGTCTAAGGAATGAGTGATCTACGAGAACTGATAAGAGACTGAAGTAGTCGGTGGTACAGCACTGGTAGTCGTAGCTATCACAAGAATGGAACAGCACCCAACTATAGTTAGTTATATTGTGTATTTTGATTGAATTCCATGTTGTTTAAACAGTTTTTTTATCCTTACCTTCCATATATTTACTTGTAACAGGTTACGATGAGTATGCATTTTAATTAGCCTGACATTTCTCATTTTAATAATTCTTACAGTGGTTCAAAAACAAGAAACAAACAATATCCAATACAATTTTTGATTGTTCGTACTACGAACGAATTACAAGAAAGCATTGTCTGTATGCGATCTTTTCCACATATCGAAAATTCTGACAAACCGTTAATTAAATTCGTATGACATACATGTTGTATTGATAAGGCAATGATGTGAAATGTATAAAATAAAAAAAATACAATGAAACAGGAAGACTGGCAGAAATAATTCAACAGAGAAGAAAAGAGTGTAATGAAGGGAAGACAAAAGCGAGAAAAAGAAGAAGACAAAATTGTACAACGCGAATGGGTAAGGGGAAAGAAGAAAGGAAGAAATAATTAATAAATCACGAAAGAAAAATAAGAAAAAAGAAGAAGAATTAAATAATGAATAATGTGAGTGGGTGAAGGAAACGTTTCAAACGCCTGTTTCTTTCTGTCTCCGGTTGTAACAGAATCACATCGACTGAAGTGGCCTTTTAGCGCTTAAGAAATAAACATTTGATATCAAATCTATTTTTGCTGCTGTTACAACTGTAGGATCCAAGCATTTGCGATTTCATTCAAAACTCGTGGTACGGTTACGCGCAAAGTGAAATAGAAGAGGCAGTGACCGCTATGTTATGTAGCGTAGTCTGCATATGATTCAGAAGACGAATCTTGATTTCGGCTGGCTTACTGAAACTGGGTCTACGTATGCTTCATTACATTGGCATTTAACCCCGTTTCTTAATGTGAACATTCATCAGTTGGTATGACTATGCTAACATTTTGAGGAAGATGTGTTCTCGAAAAAGAAACATAGATGTAAGCGAGATGCAAGTTTTCGAAAATTTGGTGCTTGAAGTTTTGTCTACGGTAGATTATGTTGTGAAAATTTAAGTACATAAATATATTTTGGAGATTTTAACACAACTAAATGTGAATAACCATGTTTCTATGTCCAGCAGAGATGAGAAAACATCTAAAGATCCCTACACATTCTTTGCTTAATCAGTGTGGATGAAAAGAATAACTTAAACCTACTGAAGTTCTCTTTAATGTTTTACAATTTTACTTACTGCAAGCTTGTGAAACTTGTAGCCTATACGCCAGTGTAATATCACATTTGCGCTGATACAGTCGGCCTATTTGGTATTGAAAAATGATTAATTGCCTGAACTAGTACACAAGACGAGATAATCAGATTTGTATTTATTATATCTTATACGTGGCTGTGTGCACGTAAGGTAGCCACTGTATAAACGTAGAAACTGAACGGCATAATTTATAAGGAATAATAATTTTCCGTTCCATGAAACGTATGTAATCTTAAATTATTTGTGGGATAGAAATTGTGCATGCAGACAGAAAGAAAGGTTTATTTATGTTGGCATGCTTTATATCATCTTCGTAACAAGTATGAGAGAGTGAACGAATAGATAATAACAGATGATTGTCGTATGGGATGTTTTGTCGTGTACTCTTGTAAAAATTGACTGATGTAGAAAAATATTATTTTAACAAAAATATGCAGTTGATTAAGTCCGCAATAAATTCAAAAACGTATCAAAATGTTACAAGTATTTTCGAAGATAATTGAGGTGTGTGAGTAATTGTTCATTAATTTCCACTTCGCTGTACGCTTGAGCTACGTCCTATATTTTCTTGAGCAGTGTGGACTGAATCAAAATATACCCAGAGCACAGGAGTAAAAATCTGTTTTGTTGTTGGCTGCTATTAGGCCTATAAGGCGACCATGAATTTTACAACCTAAGTAAAAAAAAAAACATCAGTACAGCAATTAAATTATTTTCAGAATTGTATTGCGTAAGATTTTCCGCTTCTGACCATTACTCCATCAACAGCTTTGTAATGTCTCTGAAGCTGATATTGTATCATTCCGGGGTATGAGCTACTGCAGTAGCTGCAAAGAAAGACTGGTTTAACCGGATTCCTTTACATATATTAAGTACCTTTAAAACGCCCCACGTTCCTCTAGGCGGTTGGGCTAGAAATCAGAATTTACTGGTAATACAACTGCGACCGATTTACAGTTTAGTCTAAAGGTATGAAATTTTTATTCCCACACAAACTTTAATGAGAAGGAAAACCTATCCATAAATCAGCCTTCATTTCGCCTTGTTTCGTGACAACATAATGCTTTCTGTGACGACGTAATGTCGCTAATGAAATGTTATGTATACGTTTACTCATTTATATGATCAGGTTATCACTGAAAACGTCACAGTTTACAGCTTTATACGCAGGCCTACGTATTTAGATGTTTTCTTCCCAGGCACGTGAAAACTCGTGTTGCGCTGATCGAACTTCTGCAACTGCTAAAACTTTTCAGGCGTCGGCGCCTGGGAAGGAATATGTAAATAGGGATTAAAGCTTAGAGATTTGTTTGAAAATGAACAAGAAAACATACCACTTGCCGCATATAACCACATAAATGTATGTATTGTGTAGCATGTTTATGTGACGACCACTAATGGTCACAGTATGAACGAGAGCGCAGCTTGAATTATTTGTCATGTAACAGGAAGCCGAAAGAAGTGTAAAATGTGTCGCACCAGGGCGGCGGCGGCTGCTTGATTCGCCTGAACTATCTCGTCGACCATGATCATGAGTTGCTTGAAGGACGCGTTTGTACGTACGCGATCGTGTTCTGTTTCATTGTCATAATGCGACTTTCGCCGGAAGAGACTGGGGTAAACGAAAATCCTGAGACAGGATAAACGGTAACAATCCCTGTTTTGTTCGCCACTCACAGAGACTCGATGTGTGATCCTCTTGTCACAGGGTAGATGTCGAGACGGTAATCCACCTCGTCCCAAACCTAATGCAAATTGTCCCTAGTGACGGAAGGTATGGAAGTTGGTTCGAATTTCTTTTACGAGGCGTTAATGGATCCCCGGCTGTGTGGTCCCATTTGAAATTGCGTGCGAAATGCACGTTGAAGAGTTGTTACAGACTTTATTCGCTAAGTACAGGACACACAAACTTCTCTGTTGTGGGGGTAGCCATTTTCAAAACTAGTGGTATATGGCGGAGGAGCGCAACGAAAGTAATAGCCCGTGTTGTTTGAAATGAAACAGAGTTTTTATTTCGACTGGTGTGGGTGTGAAGTTCAAAGTACGCCGAATTTGTTTTCTTCGTCATTTTGAAAGTGCGAGGTTCTTTTGTACTCACCCTGTACAGTTATTGTCGGTCTCACCACATAGATTGAAGTCTTTCCAGAGCTTCGTTTTGTTTCTGGTACAAGTCGTTTCACTGAAAGAAAATTAAGTTGAGGTGGTGGTACCATCTGTAGAACGTTTCGGTAAGACCATTCGTTCCTCTTTGAACTCTGCCTGTGTGTATGACAGCAGTGGACTTTCTACTTCTTACATTGCCGGGCAGAACCTTGGATTAGTTCTTGAAAACCAAAGGTAAGTTCGTAAGCAGTTATTACCAGCGTAAACAGATTACTACGTGTGACTGACTCTGGTTTGACGTCATGGAAATGCAGAATCTGTCACATGCTGTCTTTTGTTTAGACAGACTGCTTCGTCGTGTACGTTTCGTATCGGTCTACCATAACACAACAAACGCAAGCGAAGGAAGATTGTGGTTTTAGAAACTTGTTTTACTGAAAGGTTCAAAATAATATTCTGTAATCCTCATTTTATTTTAGGTAATTAACATTATATCTCACGCAGTTTTATGTAAAAGTGTAAGCCACCGTGCATGATAAACATGAAATTCATACTGTGGGTAATAATAATAATAGGTTCAGTAATAGTCGTTCTTTATTATTTTCTGATGATATTACATACTAATTCTCGTTCATTTCTTTTGCAATATTATTGTTATTCCTTGTGTTTACGTATCAGTTCTGATGGAGTTGTTCTTTGACATCATCTCTTAGATGTCATCCCCAGACCACGGATCAGGACAGAGTCTGAAGTCTGACTCCTGTGAACACAGTAATGTATATACCTTAGAGTTTACTGGAATTCGGGGAATTTTTTTATTAGCTTAACAATTAGCAGCTTCTCAGGATGTACTGTAGTAGTTAGCTTCTATATCACGTGATAAAAACTATAGTATTTTTCATTCTAATTTTTTTCTGCTTCAGAAAATAAGATGTTCCGAATTTGGTACGCGCAATAATTATTCTGATTCTTATCGTAAATCTGTAAGCAGTTCAACATTAATTATATTTTACCAAGTATTAATCCTTCGTCGTGTGTTCTGAGATTTTGCGAGATGTTCATGGCAAACATTCTCGGCAATGTCAGATAATAAATTTGCAATTGTGGTGGGTTACATATGTCGAGTTTTTTTTATTCGCAATACAGATATTTGCTGCGCTTGCGCTGACTGTACTTAATCTGTTACGTATCTTGTACGAAGTGCAACGTTCGTAAATAACTTTGGTAACGAGAGTTACGGCTAACACTAGCACACGGCTCAGTGATCACCGGGTGTTCCAAAGCTTTGCTGTCTGTCACGTGATAATTTATTCAGCCTTGAATGTAGTCATCGTTTCTACACCAGAGTTACGTTGATATTGCCTAGCTTTTTGCCTCTATCGAAATATTTTCTTTTCGGTGCTTATGAGTAATGCTTTAGTCTTGGGAGATTACTAGTCATCTGGAATTTAGTTTCATGGTGAAGCCGTGCTCTTCGTAACTTATCTGGACACACTGCCCAGCCCTCAGCTTCCACACATCGGACAACGTTAGATCTACAAATATGCCAAACCTTGATAACAGTCATCATAGCTCACAGCCTCGTTGGAACACACGTGTATAGAAGGTGCCACTTCACGTGAAGACGTGACGCAGTTGCAGAATGTAAAACAGCTCAGTGTTTCCAAGAAGAAAGCCCGGATATGGCAGTTGGGGTGATCGTGATTTTCTGTTCATTCAGAAATATAGTCAACAGAGAATTGAAGTTGATGATCTTTGCCTGCATTATACATGATAATTAATCAGTCTTAGATGCAGTGATAATAGGCACAAAGGGGAACTGAATTTGTGTACTCCATTCATTTACACCCGTTCTGAAATCTCGATTTAGCCGTGTGCACATGATGACAATAGCATTGTGTTTGTTGTGATTTACGGCTGTCGTACTTTGCAACTTAACACACTGAACACGAAGAATGTCGCTGAAACTTTATACTCAAGGCTCCACAAGAATTATGTTGGTCTTCATGCTTCAGTACGCTGTTGGAGTAATTGGTATTCTGTAGCCTTTATATCCTTTTTAAAATTTTGATATATATTTTAGAAGTGTCAAGCAGTTTACAGTTTGTAATACGTTTGTATGTAGACTGTGTAAGTTATGTATGCAGCCCACCGTAATGTATGTAGTGTTATGTATAAATTTGTTCGAATATATGTATGTAATGTATCATGCACATGTATTCCTATAATGCAGTACCGGTTAGGTGTGCATGTGTGTGTTAGTGCGAATTTTTTTATGCATGTATGAGATCCTGTTTTAGTTTGCTTTTGATTTATGTTGATTGGAAATCCTGAAGGGAAGTGACCTCTCGTAGATGGTACGATAATATTAAAATGGATCGTAAGGAATCGGGGTTCGGAGTTATGAAGACCAGGGTCCTTTCCCCAAGAGTCTAGCGGGACAGCTGTACTACACGGCGAATCAGTGCTATTGTGGACCCTGTTGCTGGGTAGTGTTATCATGAATCAAGCTGAGTGATTTTCGTCGACCTGTTGACCTATGGGTACTGCAGGGACCAGATTGGTAGTCATTTCGCCTTGAAGATAAAGACAGTGAGGATCCGCGAAACAGTGGCAGTACAGTCTGCGTCTACACGATGCCGTCTTCTAAAAGCAGGATCGATGTCGTTTATGAATGCTTATTACCTGTCCAGTGATTCATGTTTCTTTTGTATCTTCGAACACATACGGAGCAATATTGAATAGGCACCAATGCAGCTGTGGTTAATGTGTGATTTTTATTCATTAATGCGGCTGACATATTTTGTCTCGGTCTATCGCACGAAAGTGTTGTAACGCTCAGTTGTCCACTTTTCCCGGTCTTATTATTTTTGATATGTAGACCACTCTTGCAGAGCGAGAATGCATGTCTGGTTGCCATGTTACAGTGAATGCCCTCCTGTCACTAAAAATTTAATTAGTAGACCATTAGTGAGACCCGATTTCTGTCCTACGCGATTGTCACGTTAAGGGGCGCTTTCTTGAATAACTTATTATGTCGTGGGATGAGATAATAGACCTACACACTTTTTTCCACTGCACGGTATGATTGCTTCAGAACGCGACCGCTCGCACGCAACTGGGATTCAGATCTGGTTCACATGTCAAGCACAGCATTGTTTTCACTGAGTTGGTTTTACAATCGTTTCTCCCAGTCTTCATTATCATGATATTTTTGATATTAATTCTCAAATGCAAACGATTTTATTGACTTGTGCGTGATGTATCCAGTTCCTTGCATTAAATAATATTTATTTATTTACATATGTACGAAATGTACTGAATTGGTTTAATACAAAATGAAAGTGAGCCCACATATTAGCATGTAGGAGTTTTTGAGCTGTCGGGCAGGTGTCTTCACATATTTTGGAAGCTGATTATGTATATAAATTATTTAGTTGTTCTGCCAGGCAACATGACGCGCTGCCTTGAGAACCTGAAATCTCACGGTCGCTGAGTCGTTCGAGATGAGATGATGGAGCCGTGTCACAACCTCCAGATAATTGGAATGCGATTGTGTGGGATAGTCTCAGTTATTTCATATGATATTACGTTAATTTTGAATGTTTCAAGTGTGTTTGATCGTCTCCGTTCCCCTGTGTGCAAAACACCGAAATACCCCTTGTACGTAGTATGACACTGTGCATGTATATATTCCCTGTTATTTCTTGTATACGTGTTTATTTTTCTCCGTTATTCTAGCATCACAGTAAATGTTATTACTAAACATGTAACATACTCCAAACTGTCTATTTAAAACTACTTCAGCGTCTAACATAATGTGTATTGTTGAAAAGCAACGGATAGTTAAACTTGCAGCCGTCGAGACATGGCGGGTCATGTTTCATATACTGATCTTCTAAAGCAACAAATTAATCGAGATTAGACGTCCTGTACCTAAGTGTACTCCAAGGTATTCGCCAACCATAATTTCTTACTCAGGCCTCTGTAGTAACAGTTAAGAGCGCTTATAAACGATCTCCGACTTGGATGCTTCGCAGTTTTCTCTCATTACAAAATGAATCGACTCACTGTGTAGTCATCATCATCACATCTAGGATTGTCTTGATTAATTGAGCCTTGGAACAAATGGGCGGCTGTAATAGTCTGCAAATTAACGTATGAAATTGATGCTGAGTCTTGATAGCATTTGCGCTCCGAGGAAATATCCTGTTTTGTCGGCGTCACAGGAGAGAGCGTGGGGGCTACCGGAATTTCTCTTGTGGGTTCCGACCGCTCGAGGCCGTCCGAAACACCAGGAATGTCATTTATAACTCGTATTTACTCTCCATCTGAAATCGGTGACCAGTCAGGAAGTACTGGGTTAAGTACCGATTGTTTCTGACACAAAACGTCTTTATGACTGTCGTAAATTATTACACTGGTTTTCTGTCCTTGCAGGAATATTGTGGCACAGGACGTCAAAACAGGCCACAACCATTTCATTAAACATTCTTATTTAATCATTCGCATTTATTCATATATAACTTACGCAGTTGAGATAGTTTTATCAAATAAAGTAAGAAACAATGCGAAATTTGGCAGCACGCAAAACATTTGTCAATGGTCCAAGTGATGGTCTATCTGAAAATGGAAGTTGTCGTCGGGCAGCGATGCGACGTTTGAGAAGGGCCCTTGAACAGGAAATAAGCTGATAATGACAGTCTTCCCTTCATATTCTTTGGACGATGAATTGCCCCGATTCCCACGCAAAGAGTTGAGTGCGTTTATCCTAGTAAAACTGGTTCACATCGTCTGCTATAAGAAATTGCTGGATTGGCCTCATACTGAGCTTCATATTGTACGGTTTCTGACTGCCGCTTTGTATTTTTGTATAATTAGGCCTGTGACATATTCTGTTAAGCTGTGGAAGTTTGGCAGATGGGATTATTAGGTAACCAGATATTAAGTGGGTGATCAAACCAGGAAGAAGACGGGTGGGCATGTATCACGGCTCAGCCATTTGTGATATAAGGAAAAGTTTCGAAATCTAACGGTTGATAGCATTAATTTAGAGGAAGTTAGAAAACAGGTATCTCCAAGAACGAATTCCACTGACCAGAATACTTCTTCCACTTCTGTGGAACTCGGAGGTTTATAATCGTGTTTACAAGAGTCCGTCTTTTTCCTTATCCAAATTAATCTAGTTCACATCCTCATGTTTCTTCTGAATCCTTTAAATACCGTCCGCCCATTTACGTCTAGGTCTTCGAAGTGGTCTTTCCAACTAGGTCTCGCAAATTTCCCGTCGGTGCATTTGTCAACTCTTCTATTCATGCTACATGGCCTATCAGTCTCATTAATTGATAAGAGTGCCCTAATGGTATTCGACGAAGCTGCTACTTTTTTCCGTAGCGTCATGGTATATTTTCTTCGGTGTTTGATATTCCTTTTGCGTCGGAGACCAAATTTCACACGAATCAAAATTATAGTTTATTTTTATATTCATATAATTTTAGATACCAGAAGGGAAGATATTTCGGCTCTGGTTGCGTGAGAGCATAAACGCATGTAGACGTACTTGTTAGGTTCGGAAGTGGCTGGTGGTCGCAGTCGAGAGCCACATTCCAGAGGCAACGGGTCGGCTGACCACAGCAGCAAGAACCCGATCCTATCCTGTACGACCCTCAGAACTCGATCTTGTCGTCACTCGCCACCGCAGTTACATGATGCGTGTTAAGTTGTACGGATTCCGGTAACCGCAAGGATCAGTTACATGGACGAATTTAACTGGATTTGAGGGCGTATTTTTGACACACGCCTTAGACCCCAAGCCCAGTGACAGAACTTCGACGCTTACTAAGAATTTATTATTAGTATTGATATTAATAAAAGCATTGCCCACGTTTTGACATTTTTGTTAGGTACAAATTTGTGACGGTATTAAATTAGAAAATAAGATAAACGAATAATGAAATGCCATTCCAAGACCAAGGCCCTTTGTGACAGGTTTTACATACAATGCTGCTTCTGTAGGTGACCGAGCTCTGAACGGGGAAGACCCCTAATCGGCTGTCGGCGATTGCTTATTTAATAAATTAACAGCTACTCGCTCTTCAGGTTTTTTCGCTCTGTGGGTCACTGTCAAGTCGCGGAAAGGTCAAGTGTAAGGCAAAGACAAGTTTTGGCAGGCGCATTCACATGTTAGGTCGGATCTCAGCCAGGGCACTTTCACGATACGGTACGTACCAAGATTTCGGGCAATTCGGATGTGGAACAGTTTGTGAGGAAATTGAGAAAAATAGAAAGACGATAAAGAAGTGAGCTTCAGTGCCCATGTTTGGAGCAAGGTGTAACGAGGGTGAATTTCGTACACTATTTAAAAGGATGCGCGAAGACCCCGTTTAACACAGGCAGCATTTCTGCTAGAGATCAGAGTCGGCCTTCAAGTCAAATTGTCTTCGGTTTTTGCGTCGCTGCGCTGATGTGACTTCGGCTGTCAGCGGGAAGACGAGAGCCAAGAGGATGAAAGACCCTCCTGGGGCATGGGACAGAATTTGCCTCTTCCAGTGATCCTAGCTGTCTTGCCTTACTTAGACCTGACCGGGACTAGACCTTCCAGGATCAATGCTTTTTATATCCTCCCAGTGATTCCTATAGAAATTAAATTTTTTTATATTTGGTCTAAAATGTTAGCGGTATTTAATTGAAACGTAAAACAAAAACCTCGTGAAGAAACATTTTTAAGGATAAATGCATTACAATTTTTCAGTTCTAAAATGGGCTACACGGTAGCTGTTAGAGTTAGTGAAAGGAAATGGATGGGGTGTTTAAAAGTAAAAGAACGTCGCTGGAAAAATTAGTTCTGGTTTACATCTCTTGGCGGAAATAGCAACCGTTTGTGGTTTTTTAGACTACTTCGCGGTATTTAATATATGAGAATCTGTACTAACGTAATTGAGTTGTTGGTTTTTTTATCATCATGAAAATAACGTGATATCCATTCAATGTAGAACACCGTGTGGCTTTTCTTTGCACTATAATGTGAAGGTAGTCTAGCTTCCGTCTTATCTGAATTAATTTTATATAAAACGAAGCTAACTGTGGGTTGAAAGAAAGGGAGTAACTACTAGACCTAAGACGTATTATCAGATTAGTCATCCCCAGTTCTGTCTGGTTTTATTATTGCGCATTTGCAGTGTTGGCACCACTGATTCATATTTGGGAGAATTTTGGTTTTATTCTTTGTCCATAGGTCAGCTATCCAGAAAGATGTTTGTCGTGGTTTTTCTCACTCGCTTCAAGCATATTTGTCGACTAGAAGAATGTTACATTAGCAGTTTGAAATACTAAGATTATATAAATAAAAATGTGAAGTTGTCCCAGATGCTTAATAGAACCGCGCCCTGGAGGTCATATATTTGGAAGTGGAAGTATGAACAGTGTGTGATTACAGCGCAGAACTGATCCGCAGCGAATGTTATTTGTTCTGTGAATTGATCTGTTCTGCCTTTGTATAACTACGCCGTAACGAGCAGAGCCAAAATCATTACTGCGGAGTGCAGAGACGCAAAATGTAGAATGATCTGCAATGGCCATCGGTCCTGTAACTGTCAGGATGTTCTGCAAGCCAGCCGTCCACTTGTGAGATGTCTGTAAGGAATCTTACATACCACAGCTTTCTTTGCCCTGAAAATTTCCGACTGAGAAGTTACATTGGCCTTTTCTCTCAACCTTCTAGGAAGACTGAAGTGAACTTTCAGTATTAATTCTTATTGCGCGTGTGAAATAGGTGGAGACCTCACACAGTGAAATTCCTGTTATAATACGCAATTGTTTCAACTCGTAAGAATTTAAGTGGTAAAAATTCTGTATTTCACACAGTGTGTTAATAATATGGGTCGAATGTAATTCATATCATAGACCTTGCGGTGTGTGTATCTGATTTCACAAGGCCTTGCTTTTGTGTCTGCAGAAGACTCGGTACTCGACTTCCTTGGAAGATTATGTAGAGAACCTAGCTACAGTCGTGTGCCTCACTCTTACACGAGTCGCGATTTGATAATCTCTGCATCCAACACTCGGCGCTGTCCGCCTCGAAACATTGCCGACAGACAGGTGTGTGCCAGATGCATTTTCAGTTTATCTGTTTCGTTAACGAATCTCCCGACTTACTATTCTTATCGTCGTTAGTCTGCTGGAATATACTGTGACCGCCACACGCGTGCAGTTTGACTCTTCCTAGTTCAAATTAATAGTTGACAGTTGACTGATTTTCGTTCAGCTTGCCAGGACATTACTCAGCTTTTATGTAATCCGAATATTAATGTGTCTCTGGATCGTATATTTGAATATCTCTAATTGCCGGTTACTTGTTGGCGTTTTCGGGGATGATGTCTGTGAAATTAATACTTCATACCGACGGTGGTCTAGCGGTCAGAACGCTGGCCTTGTAATCCTGGGGTCTCGGGTTCGATTCCAGGCGGTGCCCGAATTTATAACTTGTGTTGGGCAAGGCCGTGGTCTAGGCAACACGGAGTTTTCCTCCGGGGGCTTCCCCGGTTTCTCCGTGGCATCCCAACAATTACTCCATTCACACACAGAAGAAGGCAATGGCAAACCACTTCTGGATCATCTGCCAAGAACGTATATGAACAGGTCCCAGTCCGAGAAAAGGATGGAAGGATCATATGGACCTGTCGTCAGACAGAACACTACAAATAAATAAAAATAACGTTTATATATGCTAACATATCCAAATAACGCTTTAAACGTGTGTCACTAAATCGGAAACGTGTCCTAAACTCTGAATATTGTTCTCAGAATGTTCAGACACGCTTTAAACCGATTCTATGTATAGTCGAACACAACTTTCTCTCAACCAGAGGTAAAGGTAAAGATCGTGGTTCTTTTAAATACTACGCCGTGAAGATGTATTTGGTAGTGAAGGTATACATCCACTCTTTCTTTATTTTTACCCTAGATGGAGGTGTTCTGTTATCTTCGTACCTCGACCGTTTTACGAACGAGGAAAGGGCCTTTGATACTGACTGGATAAAGGGTTGGGTGGGCTTTAGAGCCGGAAGCTAGAAAGAAAATGTTTTGCCCCTGCTGGGATTCTAGTCACGGTTATCCAGTCCGTAGTCATTCACTGCATTAATAGAGCTACCCCGGCGGCTTCACGCCTAGTTGTGGGTGTGTTAAATACGTGTTATTCGGGAGTCCAAATCTTAGCCTACATTTCCGTTCAGATACTGATATTTTATTTGCTGTTATTACAATGGTTTTGCTGTGTTGTGTATCAATAAATAAACATCGATAAGGAGTCTATTAGTGTTGGTATCTGGGTTTTATTGCGGGCCGGCAGTAGACTTCACTATGAAGTACGGAGGCTACTTGTGTTTTTGGAGACGCGCCTTGAGAACTCCCCCAGAAGTAAACAGAAGCTGACTGTTTCCCCTGTGTTGCAGTTTGCATTTTGTAAGCGAGGCAGGATGTTTGCTGCCAGACCACCTTGATATGTGTTGTAGTTACTTCTCACTATGAGGAGGCTTGCAATAGACAGTCTGTTTTATTATATGTGTGGTGTTGAACAGTTATGTTACAACTCGTTTGAATGACAAATGACTAATATATTTGACTACTAAATTGTATACATATCTGAAACATAAAACTTTCGCATGGATTCTTACGATTTCTTTACACTTACATGTAATAGGTTTGTTCCTGAGAGCGTAGGAAATTTGACCTAGAGTAGAAACATTTTTTCCTCAGGTTTAAAGCATGTGTTAAAATGGAAGGGAGACCATTATAAGTTGCTTGTCTGTTTCGTGAGATGTTGGTTAAAATGTTAAACTGTTAGAATGTTCAAGCTGTCTACGAATTAAAATCCCTTGAAGGCAGAATTAAGCTTTCTTGCTGCACTACTTATTGAATTCTATGATGCTACGGTGGTCAGACAAGGAATGCATTTATTTTGATTGGGAAATGTTTAGAATAAATTAACTTTGAAGACCGAAAAGTAGCTGATTGGTTCTGCTAGCGCGAAACAGACAGTCTTAGCAAATATTAAGTTGTAGGCCACTGGTCTAGCGTAGCTACAGGATCGCAAAGGTGTGTTTCTCAAGAGTCTCTAGGTCAGAGGTCATCTTCTACCCCGCCCACAAGCCAGACTGTAGGACGTGTGGGTGACTTAATTTGTTCCCTTAGAAGCTGATTTGTTGATGTTGTGCAAAGTTTCAGTGTTTTGAATGAGGCAACTCTTCCTATTTTAGGGTCTTGAGTGTTTGTGCTGTGTGAATCAATCCAATCAATGAATATGATAATTGACTGGTTTTACATGTTAATATCTAGTTAGACACTTTTGATCTCCTTATAAGGGATAGAGAATGGCTTAGCAGCCTCTTCATTTTGGTGCCTTGCTAAATGTGAACAATTACGAACAGTGATTTGAATCCCAGTGGGTGTAAGAGATAGGTCTTTACTAATATGCACATGCTTTGTTTATGGGCGAGGGACCCGTAGATTTTCAAGGAAGTATCATGATGACTTCAACCCTCATCTTCGTGTGCTGTTAGAGGACATTGTTACCCTGATCTCCCTTGAGCAGTTCGTACACTGTTCAAGTAACTCTGCGGGAAGACTCATCACCATTTGCACAAAAACCATTGTGTCCTAACATGAGACACTAACAATCACAATTTTATATCGCATTTATACACGTCCATTTTAATACTATCCCTCCGTCTATGCTTATGTCTCCCAAATAGTTCATTTCCACAAAGCTGACCTCGTGTTTTCTATCACCATACCTGAGCAGTTGGATGTTAAGATGTTCTAGCGATGTATATAAATAAAAAAAATCAGCACGATTAGATAAAGCAGACATTATCTGCCGTTGTGAGACACGAAGAAACATCATCAGCACAACAGCCCTTAAAGAAACCTAATGGCTCTCAATTTATCACTCATAAATAGAGGTAGGAAGCTGTGTTGTGTCTGCTTCAGCATAGTCTAACTGCGTAGGAATTAAATGGACGTCAAGCTTTTTGTAATGAGGTTACGGGGAAGTTGGTTACATATCATGGTTACCGGGGGCCATCTGTATGGACAGAGTTCATGATCTTTCATGCGTTAGCCAGAAACAGCTACATTAAATGTTTCTGCCATCAGCTTAAAATTTCTACCTTATCTTTCTGTCGTAAAGTGGCTTCACGTGTGTCATGTAACGGTTATCCCTTGTGTTATTTTATGGTCATAGAACAGAAATTATTAATGGCACGACTCCATTTTATTTCGCGTCAGGACAGTCGTTTCGTTATAATCATTTACAAGAATGATTGTGTGGCCATAAAACAATATATATTCCTACTTAAATGAGTGGAAAGTTTGAAAAGGGGAAAACTATGTAAATAGTATTTTTTTTTAAATTTACCGTGAACTTGCTAGTATCTTGTATTTGTGTTTGGTTTCTCCAGGTATGATTCTCGCTTCTTATCCGTTCGAACAGATGGTAAGTGCAGGACAAGCATTTATCTGTAGTTAATTGCCTCTACTAAAATGAAACATGTAGTCTTATTGATTAATCTTGAAGTGAAGTGTAGATTGTTCGCTTTCCAATTTTGCTTTTATTCTGGATTTTTTACTTGAAAGACCCTCATTCACTGTCACGCGCCTTTCCAAATACTTCTTTTGCAAATTTATTATTTTTATTCTTTTATAAACTCTTTCAAATGGTTAATTTTCTTTTTTTTACAGTTTTCGTGCCGTCTTTACTTGGTATCATACTCTTTATAATTTAAAGTTCAATCGTTTCATTGTCATTTCTTTAAAAGTAACATCAGTTTGTCTTTTTACCCGAGACGAATTTCATTCCAAAAAGCTTCTTTCTCGGTTCCTAGAGCACATTAAATTTACCCACCAAAATCTCGATTTCAATTTGTTCATCGTCACGTTCCTTTCTGGGTACAACGTTTTAGAGAAAATAGGAGGAAATCACATGACCCCAACTAGATGAGCTTTATAATTACGTTGTGCGCACTCTGGTTAATGGGTTTTGCACTTTTTATAAGATTCCCTGTAGACTGCTTCTAGCTCTGTATACAACATGAATTTTCCACGTGAAAGTTGTTTCTTCAGATCATCGACCCTGCACTGATTGTCAAGTGACTCTTCACACAAGTGATAGTAACTGATGTGTTACCGTACATAATTGTGGGGTCTCCATAGGCCTATTCAGTGGCACTAGCATCTCTCCCAATTTACTAATTCGTGCGTTGTTACCGATTGTATGAAATTAAAATATACGCGGTTGGGTTGGCCTCCGTTGGCATAACATCCATACCATATCTCGTAAAAATCAGTGAAATGAAAGACAGCGTGCTTAATTTTGTTAATAGACGTACGTGTCCAGCTTCTAGTCTTTTTTCCTTGTGTTAATCCACAATATTCAGTTCTCATTTCAATGTTTTTATCATATAATATAGACACGCACTGTCAGGACCAATAATCGAAGAGACAGGAAACCTCGAAACTAGTTACATTTCATCAAGACACGTAGCTTTTCAAGTTCTTGTGGGCGATGCAAAAAAGTCATGCTTATTCCACTTTTCCACTGTTGTTAAACATGAGACCTTCCTCCCAATTTGAAATGGAGCGACTGTGAAGATTGATAAATTGTTCATGGGCGTTAAGCCTCGAGAATGGATAATTTAAATACCAGTGGCATTTTTTTTTAACTTGGAGGTCATTTGCCGAATTGGAGAACAGCGTAGTTTTCTCGTGACGTAGACGGGGAGTGACGTAACCAAGGCCGACAGGTAGGATTGATTCTCCACAGTGACGTACTATGCACCTCACGATCTAAACTTGACTTTGTACCTCATCAGTTTCCAGAATTGCTTCAGACGTCAAGGCTACTTAACAAGAAACTTTCCAATATTCAAGGAACTCGTGAGGTTCCATCCAAGGAAGTTTCAATACGTGTTTTACTTCGGGGCTTTCGGTGAAGGTGAAAGTAAGACTGCACCGTTAGTTTGTTCGAGTGATTTTCAAACTTATTTGTTTACAATATCTAAATAATGTCACGAGTTCTTATAACTTTTTGAACTGTTTTGTTTTATTGTTGTATCCGGTTCGAATCTCGTTCGGTCTACTGACTGTCCTTACCTGTTGTTGCTTTCCTCAATATCTGCGGCCGTACATGGTTAGTAGGTTTACTTTAAAACGTTTTCACATCTTAGAATCAAATCCTTACCAGTTCACCACTCCCAGTATCTTATGATGTTTGAAGGTTTTTGACAATGCTGTGACATTTTTTTTGAAATTTAATCCATGTTATTGAAACTATCATAAAGAAACATTTTATATTAAAACAAGCGAATAGAATTTAAAAACTTGCAGTTACTTTAAAACGTGAAATTTATTATTGCGAAATGTATAGTCTGCAAAGTTTTAGTTCGGAAACCTGCCGGTGAGAAATAACTTCATAGTCCTAGGCTTTAATTGGAATGTTAAAACGGACTGGATTAATGGGGCTCAGAATAGGGTTTAGTGGTGTGCTGTTGTTAACATGGTGATGAACTCCTGGTTTCCATGAAATGCGGTGAATTTCTTGAAAATCTAGGCGGTTGTTAGACCTAGCATCTCTAGAAGAATTTTACACTGTTGTGTTGTATGGTTTGTTAATTCATTATTACGTGTTTCGAATTTTGAAATTTGTTTCACCGCGCACCAATGTCACGTCTGCGTTCCAGCATTGTGTCTCGCCCACATGTGCGTGATTCGTAAGATTTTATGCATATGTAACGAAGAAACAAACTTATTTATTCAATTAATAATTGTAATATATACAAAGATTTTTATGTCGGACTTAAAACTTAATGGGAAGGCTGTACTCCAGCTTCTGAATGTAACGTGTGGAATGTTTGCATCAGATTTCCAAACTACGTTCCTTCGCTTCTTTTAATTTCGCATTGTTCTTGGTGTTCGTTTATGGAAGGCATAACGCCCTTTTTTCAATTCTAAATGCAGCACTGATTAGTATTGCTACATTCCACTGTGATATAAATTATTTTTCCCTTCATTTCGTTGTTTATAAAGAAAATTTTTAAGATAAAAGTTATGTCTTTAATTAGACGTATAATCAATTACTACACCAAAGTAAAGTAAATTTCAAAAGAAACTATCGTGTTTGACGTAAACGGTACCCGGTACGGTCCAAAATTAATTTCATCCTACAGTTTCGAGTGAACTCACAGGATCAGATATGATATTGAAACATGTGGACGGACTTGACAGCTAGTTTCGCTTTCATTTAATAGCTGCGATTCTTGCAAAGCGTACATAAAGGAAGAACGCTGAACTTTATTTGACAAAAAATATATCCCTGCGCCTATCAGCCCTACCAACAATATGAAACAAAATTGTGTAACTCGTTATAACGTTACAGAAGATGCTGGTTGCGTCAGAAGAAGCAGTTCTGTGAAGGGAGGGGCTGTGAAATGAAAATATTGATGGGTCAGGGGAAGAGATAATGGTTGCTTGGCCAGGGTGTGGTTGAGTTTAGTGGGTGTGGTCAATTATAGTAAGAACAACATCGCCGGTGCAAGGGGAGAAAGATCGGGCTGGTTCTGCCATGAGTGATTACTTGAACAGAGCTGACATGATAGCGGAGCACTTCTGTAGAACTGCTGTGTTGCCAAGTCAGTATATTTACCGTCACATTCAATAATATGTTTGTTTGTAATGTCTTAAATTTATTTACACCGATTCTCATTTGGTTATTTAGAAACACTGCTGGATTGCGATTACAAGGTCTGTAAAATACCTGTTAGCCCTCAAATAATAAATTTACAGTACCATTCCTTGTTTTGCTATCTAGGTCTTCCAATTGAACTCTTCCCTTTAGCTCTTCAGACTGAAATATGTCGGCTTAAGAAAAGTCCCATATGCGAGGCGGCCAAGGTCCTTCAAGGACTGTAGAGCTGTGGAGAGAGTAAGTAAAATGTATCTGCGAGCTCCCACATTCGTGGTAAAGAGAATGAAAAAGAGACAAATGAAGGCCGCGCAACGAAAAAAGTAAGTGCAGCAAAGCAAGAAATAAAGAATAATTAAGGAAGCGCGCAAGAAAGATATAAAAAGAGTGGAAAAGAATTGAGACGAAGAAAAACAACAGGAAAAGAATAAGTAAGGAAAGTTACAAAAAGAATGAGAGAAAGGGACAAAGGAGGAAGTGAACGATAAAAGAAAGAAAGAAAGCAAGAGAAATTAAACAGATAATGAGAAAGACCACTGAAGGAGGAAAGGAAAGCAAGAGGGAAAGAAAGAAAAGACGAGTAGCCGAAGGGCGAGAAAGCATAAACGTATATTAAGGCGGCAGGCTAGCAGAACGCACCGCGTTCATTGCTCTGTGTGTTTGCACCGCTGACGTGTGACATGTTCTGGGGCAGGTGCCCCCGACACCCCCAGTGTTTCAAGGAAGCACAGCTGATGTGTGGAGCATACCGGTATGCTGGTATACCGGTATCTGAAGCTGATGCGGATGTGGGAACAAAGAAGTCTTTGTTCTTTGTTTATCTGCTGACTTTAGGACTTCGGGCTCAAATATTCCGATCTTTCTTGGAAGGAAAATCACATATGGTCGTCATCAGTTTGTTTTTCCTAGAAAAATATTACACATTTTTGGAATTAATAGATCATTTACACAATTATTATTTGCCCTTGTGTAAGAAAGCTGTGTTTCTTTTATGTCTCCATTGATGCAGTCACAAAACTTTATTGTACAGGTTTCTGAAGTAATTGATGCAGTCCGTTTATTATTTTATTCGTTTTATGAGTTTTCAACAGACTCAAGAGTATTTTTATATTACTTTGTTTGATATTAATACATTTCCAACATGTTTTGTATTAGCCTACAGGTACCGAGTTTTAGAACAATGTTTTGAAAATTTTTGGCAGAGTCTGTGTCTTTTAGTGCACTGTTCTATCTTGTAACAAAATTGCCTGTTTAGAAATTTCAAACAAACAAATAAACAAACACACACACACACACACACACACATTTGCAGTAGGCAGCCCTTGCTTCAGAAGTGCGTTTTATACGAAATTTTCAACGTTTCCGTATTTTATATTTTGTTGTTTTACAAGTGTGTTCAGTTCGGAAGTTTGCGACAGATTTCCTGTTCTAGAACTGTTTTGGATTCGGAAATTTCCTTCACTCTTGCACATCCTTGCAAAAAAATTATGATGCAACTGCATGAAGGCGTAGTTTCGTAGGAAAAAAAAGGAAGTGGCTTCCACTCACTCAGATATCTGAAGAATTCCACACTGAACGGAGAACACAGGATTTTCAAATTAGTGTTGGCCTTCCCTGCTATCCGGATGTTATTTAGTGCAGCGGGGGGTCTGCTGCCTCCATCTCGTGTCCGGTCGTTTGCAGTCCCTCTACTGTCGACTTCTCTCCATGTTCGGTGGTCCAAATCCCGTGACTTCCGCCCCTCCTCCCACATACACGCACTTCCGTTTTCCGTTAGATCAACTCTGTAGTCAATATGGGAGCCAAATGGGTACAAGAGACGACTTCTTTATGTTTGCTAGGGGTGTCATTTCAAAACTTCGGATCCATGTGGCGAGGTGTGAAGAAATGTTGCCGCTGCTTCTGGTGTGCCTTTGTAGGCGGGTCTTTGTTGTTGAATCCTCTGACGAGCTCCTCCTCCGAATAGACATGCTGTTTTGTGTGTTATGTTTTGGAACCCAAGGAAGTGCCTAAATATGCTTTAATAGCTCAGTCGGTGTAGTGACTGGCTACGGGCTGGTGTTCGAACCTCGAGAAGAATTGTTCTCCCTCTGCCATGTCCAGGCCGGCTGTGGGACCCATCCATTCCCTTACCCAGTTGAGTCGTAAAGCTGGCCATTCATTTACATAATTACTGACATCCAAGTCAGAAATAAACTCAATTACCTGCGTTACAGTTACTGGGCGATAATGCATTTGATTTTTTTACGTTTTTGGTAGTCCCTTAATAAATTATTTTCTTACATTAATTATTTAATTACTTTCATATTATAACAGGTATGGTTATTCAGATAAATTTAAATAAACGATGAGTAAACTAAATTATATGAACAAAAAAATCAAGCATTACAATATTTCATTCAGACCTCGCCTTTCAATTCGGCTTTTGTTGTAAAATTTGCTGTTTTTTGGGACAGTTTTACATTTCTGTACACTTTCGGACCGGAGACATATCAGAAGTATTAAAGGTACAATTCCTCGGAACCCTAAAGTGCAGTCTCCTAGCGAGTGTTTTCAGTACAAAACTACACATCCCACCAGACGTGGCGATAACGACCTTTTATAGATATAGATGCATTTCTGTTCTAACGGGATGAACGCTGCTTTCTTATCTATGTTTCTTTGTCCTTACGGACGTCATTGCAAGCCTTTCTTCTTGTTTATTTATCCTAAGGGATGTGCTTACAAGCAAGCAGTCTCAGGAATATTCACTGGTCTCGTGAAATGTCTTCGACCTGCACGTTACAGCGTAACTTGTGAGACTCCCAAGAATAAAATATATCAGAATATTTTTGAAAATCAATTTTTCTTATTATTTGGAGTAGAATTTTGTTTAAATTACAACATACACATTTCCAGGTATCATCGTACGAGCCAATATTGTGGTTGAATGTGCTGGTGCTTATAGGTCACTGATTTTTGTCGTGTTGGAATTCTGTCAGGCTTCAACTGTTACTACTCTCCTTCTGTCGACGTCCGACGACAGTTCACAGTTCAGTGCAGCCGTGAACGAAATCACATTGCACTCCCGTCTTAGTGAAATTCCATCACACATTAATTTAATATGATCACTCTTTGAAATATTTTTCATAACTTAAAATAAGTTCACACGATTTGATTTTTTGTTTGTTATCATTCAAACCGTTACAAACGCCATCTTGTGTTGTTGAAAGGTGTCTCAAGTTTATGTACATAGTTAAATATTGTGTGAAAAGGCTTAAGATAAGGGTGCAGAACCGAAATATGGCGCCATGGCTCCTACTTGTTTAAACCCCACTTGGGGTGTTTATTTGTAGGGAGACTCTCAACTTCTCGTAAACTGCGAAGAGAAAAATGAGAACATATACATGTCAACTAAGCATCGTGAGAAACCAGGACCTTATTTAGATGGGAAGTTATGGGTTATAACCCCCACCCTAGTCAACGTTAAAAATACCTCTTTTCTAGCAAAATTTAATTACACCTTTGCACACGGATTTAATTATGTTCTATTTTGTTTCCACAATGAATTTGTATTTTTTAAAATCTCCGCAACTCTGAGCAAGCTATAAATGTTTAATTTAAAACGCGACCCATACTGCAGCAGTGTTTTGTAAACTTTTGTGACATCATTATAACAAGACAAACGAGGTTTTTCCAAGTCAGAAGCAACGGAACAGCTTAAATGTCCACCATCTTGTCAAAAATAAGCATAACACATTTTAACGTATTTCACGCGACTTCTCGAAGTGTTTCTGGGTCAGTGTTGGCAACGGTATTTTTAATGTTGCGTTTCATTTCCTCCAAGCTTCGTATATTATTCGAATAAACCCTTTCTTTCAGAAATCCCCCCATAGAAAGACGCCCAGCGAAATTGATGTCTAGAGATCGCGTTGGCGAAACGTCAACATTGCACTAAAGTAGTGATTAGGTTCATATGCTTCCACTGTATGCTGTGTTCTATGGTAACTCCTAAATTACTTTTGTCAACACCACATCTGATTTATATAACATGGTAAACATAGCAGTCGTTACAAGTTCTTCCAAAGATTAGCATCCTTGTCTACAAGATCTTTGCAATTATAGAAGTTGATTCGCTGTGCCAATGAGTGTTCTGGTTTTGGCTCTCATGTTAAGTGATTTACTACCCCTGATTTGTGTCTGCATGTAGGGAGATCCAAAAACTTTTTCGGATTTTCTAAATTGTTTTTATTTCTTACGTACGAAGACCTAACTGTGAATGGAGTGACGGGGTTAGGATCGGCGATGTTTGTCGTCACATGCGTACGTCTGTCGCACCGGAAGTCTGAAACAACATGTTGTTCAAGGCGTCTAAATTTGCCCCGTCCCTGGAAGACGACTTCCCTCTAGCGTCTTGTCGCGCCGTATCTGTCTCTTTTTTTAACAGACACTTTCTTGTACTGAGAATGAACATGGTTGACACAGTGGCATCCCACAGTTTTCGATTTTGTAGACCAGGGTGGTCTAACCTTTATATTCTCTCTTGGGCCAAGAATTTTTTCTCGATAGGCCTAAGGGCCATGAAACGCGTTTTGCCACTATTTTTAAAACTAATAGTCAGTTTTCATTGTATTTAACAATACTTATTCTGAAATGACATTATCTTCTTGCGTGCTCGAGTATAGGCCGTGATTTTAATGAAAAGATAAAATCGCGTACAGTCACACATTATTTTAAATTTTCTTCTGCTTCCACGTACCGTTATGTGTTAACTTTCATTTACCGTCAGATTCCTCTTGGTACACTGCTGTTTAATTTTGATGGGACTTCGACTCTGCTGCCTTGTCTGATTTCCGTACGATTTTTTCCTGGTGCATGACTGAACACTTCCTGCGTATTACACGGATGTTTTTCCCCCTTTTCCCTATTTATCGACATTCTCACCAATTCAAAGTTTCAGCAACTTCCGGAACGTGATGTCACAAGCCTTTGTCTGCATTTGTCGGTTTCCGAATCAGTATTGTGACGTACTGGTTGCTTCATGTTCGGAAGCCACGGGGTTTATTTTCATATTCACAGAGGCATCTACGAGGACAGCGGACGAGACAGCTGCTATGGTTGCAGGATTACAGGGGGAGTATCATTACTTGTAAATTAAAATAAATTTTCGATCTTTGTACGAACTGTCATCGAATCGAGAGGACAGGCTTTGTAATTTCTTACTTGTCAGAAACATAACATTTTTAGTAGGCATGATTTAGAAGGGTTACGGGCTTGATCTGTGTCAGTCAGTACATTATCCCATTATTTGTCTGGAGAGTATGAAGTGATCCACGGTCAGAACAGCCTGTAATCCGAACGAGATTTGAATCAGGTAACTGACGATTGCATGTTTACCAGTTATTGCCATCTTCGTACACAACTGAGAGCGGGAGAGGGCTGCCAGCGACGTCGAGAGCCATTGGGGGGGGGAGTGAATCCTGGCGGTTAGAATTGGATAGCAAAGAATCTTAGTCCTTAAGCACCTACTTCAAAAGATGTCGGAAGTGGGACAAAGCAGAAATGCAGTCGTCTACCCATTTCCAAATATATAGTGTTCTTCTCATGGTTCTCCGTTCTTCCGCCCTGCCTGTATATATTCCCTCATCCATCCTTTCGTCTTTAGTATTAACTCTTTATTTGGCGGCGGTTGATAGCTCGGAGGAAGTTGAGATGGAAGAGGGCTTTTTTGTTTATCTGGGTCCACGATTTGCTTGTTTGGCACTTCTGTGAATCGTTCTATTTTTGAATGTAAACAGACCAATAAGAGAATAGTTTTTCTTCCGACCCGGCAGCTTGTCTTGCGGACTTTTGTTTGTGTTTACACACCTTTAAAGCTGTGTGTGTGTGACACAAATGTGAACAACTGACTTCTGTTTTCGCTGGTCCGCCGAGACTAGAGCAGCTGGCGCAATATCGAGTGTCTCACACACACTGACATCAAGGCAATTAGCCGGTTTCCACAGCTTTTCTAACATCCTGTTTGTCTAGCCTCTTCCCCCACTAGCTTACAGCATTTCTGTAATCATAAGGACGCTTGTGAAACAATAACAGAGTTCATTATTCTTATTCCTAACATCAGTCGTACCGCGAAACCTCTTAACTTGTGTCTTGTTGAAGTGTGATTCAATGTTGGCGTTACATAGAGTTACTAAAATGTGGACATCTAATTGCATGTGTGTAAAATGACGCAATGTTCCGTGCTAGAGAAGATAGTCAAAGGAAGTTGTGTGAAGAACTCGTAAGAATCATTCGCTTTGTCTCTATCTGCATGTAGAGTATATTCTAAATTATACAGGCTGATTGAAGAGTCACTCATCCCATTGCTGACATGTTCTATTTCTCAAAGCAGTTACATTGAAATCAGAAAACAATTGAGTGTTGGAGACGTTGCCAGTCTCTCTTCGACAGTGAACACTCGTTGCACTTGTGAAAAAGACAGTCTTGCGCTTCGACTGTTTGAAGACAGCTGATGCACTGGCGAACGCAGGTCGCAACAACGGGGCCTGCATGGGCTCGTAGTCACAGCGATATTGTGCGTTTGTTAATACAGTCTAATTTTATTGTTTCTCAAACATAAAAGTATTTTAACTTGGACTTCGTATCTTTTCGATTATCCTGCACACGTATAATTAGACAAATCATTGATTCAATTCCATAAGAAGTGGCGTTACATATTCATTAAAGAACTGCAAATACGAAAGTATCAATGCCATTCTCACGTCAAAAGCCCTCATATGTACCAAGATGGCGGAATTAGAAGTTACAGTGATGATAATGGACTCCCTTGGTGTGATGTTTATACCAAGTTTAATATAAATACGTCACATTGGTTAATAGATTATTAAGGAGGCCATAAATAGTTACGTATATTGGTATTTACCGTGATTCTGGACGGGTAACTTTGATAACTTGCTGGTTACGTAATAATTGATTTCTCTAAAAGGCCTGGATCCGCGTTGTACGTAGCATCTCTTCTTTAAGGATGCGACGTGTGGAAATGTTATCGTCCTCGGCGGATTGGCAGGAAGTGTGGATGACAGGTAACGCAATTAGTGTGAATGCTCGGGTCAGGAAGAGACTGGCTCCATGCTGCGGAACCCTCGTTGATGCGAAGTTTAAGGGACATGATAGAAGCTCGTAGGTTATTTAATCTCAACAGTTGAAACAACGTTATCAAATAACCTTAAAATCAACTTGTATGTAGGTCTGTCTTGGATACTGTCAAATTGCATGCTTCAGCAAGCAATTTGTGTGTAACCGAACTCAGTTTTAATTCCGGAATGGTCCGCATCACAGCGCGGACGGGATAACTAAAAACATGTATGATTTGTAAGTGGAAACAGGTTTCTTGAAAGGTCAAGGTTCTCAAAATGAAAGCAGGACATAGCTCAATCTTTCACTCAGTATTTTGTACGTTGTTATCTGGTCAGCTGCAGAGCCAGTCTGTACACAGAACGCAAGCCTCTTCGAACACTCAACTTGATTGTTACTTTCTACATTGTCTAACATTTTGGGTATTTGTTAACAAATGATCAAGATGGTGGAATGTTTCCGTGTTAACAGTCGATTTACGCCTTCGTCAGAACTCTCTGGACTTGCACATTTTAATATTTTTTCTGACAGTTTGTAGTATTGCTTTAGATTTGGAGAATAACATTGTATTCCTACATTGCCTAAGGAGTAGTTAAGGATATTACGTAAGGACGAAGTTTGTGGTTTATACGAGCCATCTACCTAGTATAGTTCGAGTAGTGAAATCTAGGAAACTGTTGGACAAATAAATAAAAACCACATTTTGGTTGGGAAGCCTCTTGGCAAGCTGTCAATTGGAAGACCAATAAGGAAATTTTGGACAGGATTATTAAAAGGTATTCAGGTTGTTGGTCGTTGTTCACGGTCTAGGGACAGCGAAGAACATCTTGTGTCCTTGTGTCAGCATGTTTGCTGTTTTCCTAGGAGGTAGGCAACCCGCATGACCAAGTTCATCTTAGCGCAATTACTGAACCACATTGTTGCGCAGAAATGGCTTCAGATGGATAGTGCCATAATGACATGCACAGTGTGGCGTGAAGACCGCCTTTGAAATGTCGGTGTACTCCAAAGAGTCTTGTTAGGATGGCGATTGGATTGAATTTGCTCAGAATCGTGTCCAGTGATGGGCTTTAGAATTAGAGGCGTTGTATCTTTGGTTTCTGTGACCCAATAGTTGAGCTAGTTATTAGGTTGTGCTGGAATGTGAAGTTTACCATGCAAGAAAGAGATGGCTGCTGGATCCACCGATAAATAGCTGGATGATTGGGACAAGAGCTAAGTACACAATCAGTGTGACCGTCTACAGGTCACTGATCCGGTTCACATGTTTGGGACCTATGGAGTAAGATTAAAGATCACTTTGCTTCGTAAGATTTTACTGTTTTAACCTAAAGTCAAAGTGATAAGAGAAGAAAAGATTTATTATCGACCATATTTTTTGAAACAGGCGTGATGCAGACAGTAACAAAAAATACACAATTAATACGATCTTTGTAAGTGTGTAAATAGATAGTATCTGTCTGTCCGTGTATTTTAACTCCGGATCTTAGGGACGGATTACAATGAAATTTGATATTGTAGTTTTTTTAAAAATATGTGGCAAATTTAATATTGGTTCGTATTATTGGAATATAACAACTGTTTTATGCTAATATTAAATCTTAAATGAGCATTGCGATACAATTAAATGTGGATAATTTCTTCGCCAGTTGAAATACTGTAAACTATAAATAAAGAATCTGTTCCTTCGAGTAGTAAAGTGACCAAAAACGTATCACTTTTCTGCTGTTGGTTGAACTGACCCAACTTCGAACTGTTGAATTCTCTGATATCCTCTGCGTCGCAAGCCAGTGAGCAAGGAATGCGCTCTGGCGGATGCAAGACTGGTTGTGACAAACGGTGATGCAGGATGTAGTAATGGATGCTGCTGGGCAGCATGAGGTAAAGGCACGCGTCCGTCCTCCAGGGCGAGGGCGATGTGGCCCAGAAAGCAAATTTGGAACCACTACATCCACATCGATGCAGTCTCAATGTTATCGATACTTTATGGTAGAAAAGGAAACTTGGATTCAAGGAAGCTTGCATTTTCGTCTGCATTTGTTGTCTTGAAACGTGTAATTGAATTATTGCAGAGTTGATGGTAATATTTCATGGGGGGAAATACCATAAAGTTTCAGATCGACGAGGCAGTTGGGTTGGATTACACTAAGGACGAAATTAAGCCAAAGAAACCTTTAACCCGAAAAGAAATAACACTTATAACACATTGACATAGGAAATGGAAGAATAGTATATTAAAAAATGTAATAGTTCTTAATTAATGTTGATAAATAGGGTATCGGGGCGTGTGCTGGATTCGTCTAGCTCAGAAGCATAGTGTTACCTGCACATACTACCCGCTTTAACGTAAAGCAACTCATGTATTTTGCCCACGCAATGTATTTATGGGTTTATTACGGTTATCAGAATAAACAAATTATTTCCTTAAATTACATTAATCAGTTGATTTTTGTAAAGGACAGAGAGTTGTGTTTTCTTCAGGTAGGAAATTCACTTTCAACAATTATTTATACGAGTTTCGCGCTTCAAAGGACCGAACTCATGAAACTCCCAGTTACAAACAGAAAGGGCCTTGTTCGGTAACCTGGTATAACGGATTACACAGACGGAAACCGGCACTGACCAGCTACTTGCTTAACGAATGTCTGTTGTCGAGCTTAAAGAAAGACGTATTTATCTTAACGACGTGATACTTAACCCTTCAAGCTCTTCAACTCCCAGTGGTAACTATACGCACCACTTGCTTTAGCAGTTAATAACTAATTTTTTCCCCACAGAGTGTATTTATGGGTTTTATACGATTCCCAGAAGAAACAACGATAATTTTCTTTGTAAGATTGTATTAGTGTTGCTGTCCACTCGTAACAGTACACGCTCGGCTAACCAGAGACTGTACGTGATTGCTTTGCAGGATGTTAAAGCACGTGCAGCTCAGTCCATTTCGGACCAGAGCGGACACACTGAGCCTCAGCTCCACGGCCAGCTACTCCAGCCTGAGTCCGGAACCATTGTCAAGTCGCTCCTCCAGCTACTCATCCCTCAGCGAGTCCTCGCCCGCGGTGAGTACAGCTTCATCGTGCTGGGTTTTCTTTCTTTCTCTCGGCACCGACCTCGAAGATGACTGTTCTGCGATGTAGCACCGTGTAGTCTGGTAGATATCTACGACTTTCCAGAGGAGCTTACTGCCTCCGTCATCTGTGTGTTACATCCCAGAAGACAGTCGGTCGTTTTTATAATCGTCGCCGTGAAATCTTTTCTTTGGTGTTCGATAACACAAAAAATTCTGCTATTACCTTCTGGCATTCGTAAGTTCTTGCCAATGTTTTTAGTATGTCAACTTGATGGTTTGTCGGAGATTATCATCAATCACAAATTAAATAATTATTATACTTGGTGATATGAAGTTCATCGTGGTAGTTCAGTTGTCGTAATCCTTATTTATGATGTAATTTGAGTAATTGTAGACTATTCCGAGAACACGGTTACGTTGCTGGTACATTACATCACTAGTTACGTCAAGATGCATGAGATTTAAAAGCTGGCTCCATGTGTAAGTCTTAGTGAATGGATTTATCGTTTTCTCCCTTGTCTTTAAAATTAATTTATACAAGATTTTAAACGTGGTCCATTAACTCGTGAAGATTTACTGATGTGAGTTCAACATTTATCATCGAAATGGAGTGTCATCCACTGTGTTACAAATTTAACTGCTGACACGTTTGACTAATGGTTTCACCGTCTCCTCCTCCTGAGAGGTGTTGGAATCTGGTAGAGGCCTGTTTTGAACGTTCAGTGGCACTGTTTGGGAAACTGAAGACATTTCGTTAGGTGCTGAGGAAGCTATTTGAACCGAGGAGAGATGACGTACTATGGAACCAGAGAATTTATATTTAGTGTCTTGGTCCTGAAAATATAGGCAACATGTTACGCAGAAATGTTTGTACCCACCAAAACAAAAGTCCACACGGCGCCACAACCCAGAATACATCCATCGACATCAAATTTCAGGCTTTACCCTCAACTTCAGTTTCGCAACACGACGGGCGAAGCGATTTGTCGTCACAGCATGTATTTTATTATAGAATTAAACTGTGAAACGTTATTTTGAATAGATTTGCTCTAATTAACGCAACAGTTATTTAATTTCTAATAATAATCTGTCGGTTTATCGGTAAAGATACACAGACGTTCAACATTTTCGGATCTCAGACTTCAAAATTTATTGTAAAATATTATGTACATACGTTGATGTAGCTTACAGGAAACTAAGAAGAAATCCATTCTTTATGCTAAGTGAAGACCGACGTGAAATATGTACTCGTATTTGCACTGATTCTTGCTGTGGGAACGTTGTATTTCGTAAGCATCGACTTTACGTAACTTGTTCTAGGTCCGGTTTGCACAGTAACCGAAGGTTTCACGGGCAGTTGATGTGATGGGAAGAGGGCCTGAATTCCCATGGTGTCACTTGCACATTCTTTCTTTGCTCCAGTAATATGAATCCACGCTGCTGCCGGTTCTTTTTTACGAGGGACACCGCATCCCTCTCAGTATTTTGAAGATTCTCATCAGGTTGAATAGGAATTTCTCCCTCGTTCAGCCTAACTTAAGTTTTTCCCACTCTCCCCTTCCGACTATTTCTTTACAAGTAAGCTTACAACAGCTTTTACAAGGAAAATTTCACATGGCCTGAATATGAGTTTATGAACTCCGTAGTTTTAAATCTACACCTTCGCTGAACTGCGCTGAAGATTTTGCGTTATAGTGAAGGGTTTTGTTGTGACAGTGATGAGCAGTTGTTTTTCGTTGTAATTATGAATAGATTGGTGTAACCATGTAGATTTATATTCGGGAGATGCTCTGTTCGAATCTCGGTCAGGTTATCGACTTTTCTGACTTCGTGTTTCTAATGGCTTACTCAACTCTTCAGGCTATGGACTACCTCGAAATAGGCCACGACTGCATATAAGACCTTTATATATATTTATTTAAGGTTTATTTATCATCATATCTCATTCGATGCTATAGGCCAAAAACTTAGCAGTTAAACCAGCTCTGTTAAATGTAGTAAGAATAAATTTGTATTACAAATGACAGAACACTGAAACTGTGATTAAATTGCTGTGTTTTATTGTGTAAACATAGTTTGTATCTGTGAGTGATTAAATCTGGTTCCATTGCTCCTTGTGGACATGCTATAGACGAATGTTTCTTTTTTTTCTTCTTGAATGAAGGTCAGAAGATGTTTCATAACAGTAATCCAGTGTAGGGACACTCCAATACCGCAGTAGAGATAGGGTTGTTTCTTGAACATATTTATCGTCACTTTTTCGTGGTATCTGTCGGTTACGATTAGATTTACCAAAATTGAGAGACCTCAGATCAGGGGAGAATAAAATGTCTTCCGTTATAACCTTAAATAAAAGTACCATCCCTAACAAGTGTTTAGTTCATATTATAGTTTTATATCGCTGTGTTTCATATAGCGATAAAAGCACGGACAGAGTTTGATAGTGTTCAAAGTACAATTATCTTTACCACGCCAGTTGTCCCCAATAATTAGGGCTAAGAAGATTCAAAATGGTCCATTCTAGCTGTTTAAACATTTAAGTACAGTGGTAACAATATGAACTACCTCATTTGATGTTCAATAACTCTGCAATTTGCCCACAGTTTCATATGATCTTCAGAATTCGGCCTTCGAGTATAAAACTTACCACCCCTGCTCTAAGCTTTCTGTACACAAGGAATCGTTCCTAGGGTAATCCATTAATAAGAAAGTAAAAAAGAAAGGGTGTTCCATAAATCGAGCGTCGGTCGGTCGTTGTTCTCTCTCCAGGCATTTGGTTTCATTTTCCTGGTTTTTGTTTCAATGCGGTGTGATGGCGTAATTGTGGGAACATACGCGGAGTTCCCACACGCTGCTTGCCTTGCGCTTACAGACGACCTTGTAGTTGCCTGGGGCGCTCTTCCTTCCCTAACAAGGACTGCCGGAGAAAAGCCACGGCCTCTCCTCTTCCTTAAGATGTAGGACAACGCGGTACCCTAACCACAGGTGTTTATTTTGAGATTCAGGGCTTGTTTACCCGCCATTTCACAAACGATTAATATTTTAGAAATCCAGTTTTAAATGTTGTACCAACATGAAGATATGGCAGTCGTGAATTCGAATCCTGTCCAGGGCATAAAATCTGTGTTCGTCGTAGCTACTACACTTTTCAGTCTCTTAACTTTAGGACGAAGGTGTGGCAATCAAACAAATACAGGGAAAGAAGGAAAAGCAAACACTATGAAGGAACGATGTTTCATGACAAGGAAAAAACCAAGAATTTAAGGAAGGGAGTACATGAACGAAGAATGAAATAGGCAGAATGCGACATGATAAGAACTGGTGAGAGAGATAGAAAGGATGTGTGAAGTAAGTGGCAGAATCGTAAGAGATAGAATATGAAAAATAATAAAAGAACAAGAAAGTAAATACATGGAAAATAAAATAAAAAGATGAAAAAATATAAGTCAAAATTGTAAGGTATAGAGTGAGTGACGAAGAAAGGTAGAAAGCGAATTAATAAAACCTTCAAAAGAGAAAGAGGATGAGATGTGAAGTCAAAAGAGGGAGAAAGGTGGAAGGAAACGTAGGAGAGTGATGATGTACTGCAGAGTGATCTGACAAGTGCGAGTGCTGACTCGGAAAGAATTTTCGGGACTGTGTCATTGCCCCAAAAATGTTAATTTTCGTAATATCTCCAATTCATTTTCACAGAAATGTGTATAAATATGCCTGAAACGCCCACGAAACCTTCTGTGGGATCTTGTCTATAAATGTACCACAGTAATGAGAAATGCCGCTCAGGGCACCGATAACCCGTCATGTACATAAACGGCAGATTGTAGGTGGCGGTAGCTCCGGCTGTCAATTCATTGCATTAATTCATCCGTCGTTTGCTACGTCACTTCTCTGTTTCAAACAATACGACCACCTTTTTCGCAAGGACGTTTTTTTCTCCTTCCCTGCTGTGTTGAAGAGAATTTTTTTGGTGGACGTCAGCATGTAAATTACGCGAAGGTGAATTCAATATGCAGTACGCAGCAGCTGACTGGCTGTCTTTTTATCTTCCGTAATTTCATTGTCAGATCTTTTACAGTTCACCGACGTCCTTGGGAACGTCAGAATATAATTGAGTTTATTCGCAACAGTCATTTACGACGATGATTTTTATACGGATCGTGACCGTAATTATTTTATATAAGAAACATCACACTGAGGCACAGTGTGGGATGTCTTATTCCACTTCCTTATTGAGATATTTTATTATGTCCTGCGTTAAGACTTTTCTAGGACAGACTAGACTAGGAAATTGCTATGTCAATTTATAATTCCATGTATTGTGCATTGAATCGTTCCTCTGGAGACCCAGAGGCACAGTATTCCAAAATGCTCAACGTCTGTGATCTTCATTTCATGTTTACAGCCCAAAATCATGTTTCTGTACACGTCTTATGTCATACATGCGTGCTACATGTCCCCCATATAAACACCTCTTTTATTGGAGAGTAAGCCTACAAAATATGAATTTCCTCTAGCCTGCTTTTACTTCTCAGTACATAATAGAACAAATTTAAGTTAATCAGTGAATCTAATTAATTCATTTTATTAATAAGGTCAATACCTTGCATCAGATTCTGACAGAAGTAAATTTTTCCTTCAGTTTCCGAAAAGCATGGGGTGGTACTAATCCCGGACCTTCCTAATGCTGGTCAGGGTTGCTACACAGAATTTACAGTAAGTAGGTGTATAATCTTCCACATAATTCCGGAATAATCACAGACAAGTAGTATTCACATCTCGTAGGGAACATTCCATTCTGCCTTCGACACAAAGCAGGTTTTAATTACCTACTTTTACTTATTAGTAAGTTATTCGAAATTCGTATGAGATTTGAAATTCTTTCTCTTAAAACCAGTAATTAGCTTGAAGATCGCTTTGACGGTTTCACCATTTACAGCGAAGCGTAGAGGCGTAGTCTCACGTGACGCCCATACGCTTAAGCAGGATAAGAACGTAAACGCTCACAATTTGTCCCGAAATAGCGATGACTGTCTCTTTGAGCATCATTGACCCTTTTAGTTTGCCGTTTCATTGTTATACAAACCACTGAGGAGCGGAGTGGCAGATTCACATGACATCATGATAAACCCAACTGAATATTTTAAAATCCTTGGTGATATTTAAGGTTCTCACGGTGGCGAGTATGAAGATATCTTGTGCGATATTGCGCCGTATAGTCTGTTAGAAGTTTATCGACGTTTCAGAGGTTCATACTGTCATGAGGGAGAGTGTTCGAGAGGGGAATATTCGAACTGAGGACGAGTATGATCTCTAAATAGCTGTGCTCAACGATTGATTTATCACACCGTAATCATGTAGTGCATTTTCTGCTGTGAACTTCCTGGGATTTGACTTTACTCTCTCGCTGTATTGAATGTGTCGTATGGTCGTGCCCAAAAATTGTTGTGGTGTGTGTGAACGCTGAAGATGTCTGGAGTAAAAAGTCCTACTGATGATGTGACAATTCTAGCGACTGTGTCTTCAGAGGAAGGAGAGACCCCATGGGGCGAAGATGACATTTGTGTTTGGTGAAGGAACGCAGATGTGGATTGGGCCAATCTTATACCTCCTACATTAGTTTACAACTCTCTGGGTTGCAGCTGTTTGTCGGAATCTGCTTTCGATTTGGAACAAACAAAAACCTAATCTCGCATTTTCTTATGCAAAAAGATTCGACATAAAAGGCACGAACCATGTACAGCATGTGATCTGTTTGACGTCATTTCGCAGTTGAGATTGCAGATCCGGTATCTTATTTGAGCGACTTTCAACTGTTTTTGTCGTCTGCTGCGTCAGCACAACACAGACGCAGTGTTTTGATACAAACATGGGAATACAAACAAGGGTTGTTGCTACCAACTCTTCTACTACTGACGTCTTTCCTGTTTTAAACCTCCATTTTTTTTCGAAAATAATCATTCCTGAGGACACTGATTTTACTAAATATGTGGCTATAATATAACAGTAGGATACAAATTGATATTTATAAGTTGTAATAGGCAAATAATACGCTCAGCTGTCAAGAACACGAAGGTTCATTATCGTCTTCGGAAGACCCCGCCACCGGCTCCTGGTCTGAGGCAGATGAATCAAATCCACCCCAAAACCCTATTTTCGTAAGATACATTTTGATATTGTCTTCCCCAAGTAGGCCTCGGTCTTTCGAATGTCCCCCAACTTAAGGCTTACCGGCCAAAAAATTTAAAAAAATTCTTATCTCCTCCATTCGTATTTCATCCGCTGCTTCATCGAACAATCTTGCTTTGTGTATGTATTTCTGTTCTTTCACGACTCGTGTAATGGCAGTGACTTGTCATCAGATGAAAGAACTGCTGGCAACACTCATAAATAAAATACGTAAATAAATGTGCGCGCAGTATATTTATATTAATCTAATACATTCTGGCACTCACACACTGGCACAGCAAAGTGGAACGACCATTATCTAGCTGTTTGTTTATTGGCCAACTGTTCCCATATGTCGCCCAATCAAAACAATGCAGACACATCAGGCTGATTTACGAGACATATTTCTAAACAGATCCTATTCTTTTGCCACCATTACTTCAAGCTTCGTATATTACTTCCGCTGATCTTGAGTGGCCTCTTAAAATTACCATTGTAATTCCAATGCAGTAATCATAAGAATGTGTGAAAGACAATAATTAACCAACTCTGTGGAGCAGGGTTCTTGAAAATTTAACTGTTGCTCGGCTATTCAAGAAATTCCTCCAGTTTTATTGAATCTGAAGGTTCATTATCGTGTTTACAACAGCCAGAAACGTCCTTATAAATCTACGTTGCCTCAAAGTCCAGAAGGCCACTATCGAAATATTCACTGTCACGAGGACGTCAAATTTCAGAAAATAATTGTAGACTTATATGTGAAGTGTAATGCATATAGTTTCCATTTTCTTTGCAACACTAGATTGTTTTCTTCAATAAATTGACATCGGAAGCATTTTGTTATGTGGGAATGCTAGGAATTCTTTCGGAAATAGGTACCTATGTACTCTGAAACTTTGCTTGATTTTTGCCGTCTTCCTTATCTGGCTGTTCATATGATTACTTTTGTGTCAATTTCTTTTAAATTTCTTTTTCGTATATCGATTTCTAATTTAGACGTTTTGCGGTTGTTATTTCTGAAGTGTTATTTCATGTTTCTGTAAAAGTCATACATCATTAACAAAAATTACAGCTTTTATTCCTGTAACAAGTCTAATTATGTTCGCGACACGGATTCAGTAGTTTGAAAGGATTTGTGTTTGTTATTTGGTTCGTAGAGAAAGTCTAATGTGACATGACTTGCGTAAATTTAAATAATAATTATTTTTGTAATTGTCTGTAGCGTAAAATTGACACCATATCTGCGTCATATTCGTTTTCATTCTTAGTTGAAATCTACTGTTGTACCCGAGGTTTTTCATTCGACAGAACGCTTCTTCTGTCGTGGGATTTTCCATTACAGATTTTGCCGAATTGCGATTAGCTTATAGTGTGTATTAATTTGCTTTCATCTGTGATATAACTCTGCCGTTTTGCAAATGACCTCCAGATTTCAAATCATACAGGCGAGTGATCTTCTTCTTCTTCTTCTCTTTTACACCTAAAGCTAGGTCACTACTCGACTCCGCTAACGAACTTAATTTACCATTCATGATCGTTTTTACTTTACGAAGTTTCGTAAGCTTTGCAGTCGATACATCGTTATTTAACCCCTTAAAGTCCGAAACGCTCATCTGAGTAGTATTTAGAATTTCAGTTCCTGCAGCAGAAAAACAACCATGCGAAATTCATAAATGCACTCTGTGGGCATAATGCAGAGTTTTTTTATTGTTAATGTAGCTGGTAAGTGTAGTTACCAGAGGAGACACACGAAGACATGGTGTGAAAATTGGTCATTGATCAGTTTCCAAATTGTGTGTCAATTACTTTAGTTAAGTGTCGTTCATAATATGCATTATTATGATGACCAAATAAAAGGTGATGACATGGAAGTCCTAATCCGTAAAAGCAGAAGAAGAAAAAGTGTTCCAGATGTTATAAGGTTTACGATTTTCACTGTAATTTCGGATCTCAAATATTTAACTCTGCAGCAAGTCACAATTATGTATAAAGTCTGGCAGGTGTCATGCCACGTCATGAGGTTTTCAAATGAAGTTTATATTGCTGTAACCATTTTAACGAGATTATAATTTCATTGGTGTTACTGATGACTTGTCGCATTCCATACTCCATTTGCAGATTTCATATAATTGAAGACGCACGCGTTTACTTCGACTCGATGTCTCATCATGTAACGTTTAGCTAACTGTTTTCTATGAATCTCAGCACTCCTCTAATTGAGCCTATTTCACTGTCTGGCGACTGAGCCTCACAGAAGGGGAGCTATTACTTCGTATATTAGATTCCGTCAGGGGTTGGGAGACATACGGCCACTTCGTTTAGAATTAACTGGATACAAATATTTGGTCGGAAAACATATAGATTCGACTGGGATTGTGAGTAATAAATTCAGAAGGGTGTGCAAGAGAGGGTTTTTGTCCTGTATGCACTGAGGAAAACCATGTAAACTGCGGAAATGCTTCTGTGGTTGAAGACTCGAAACAGGATCCTCCCGAATGCGGGACAATGCACCATGTATGTTGATCTTCTGGGTTGTAACACCTTTCGGATTTCCAGGTATATACAGGTGTTGACCCCCCTGAAGATGGAAAAGGAATTTTTCCGAAACGTTGCTATTTACCTAAGAATCCACACGAATTTGCAAATCATAATACGAACACCAGCGACGTTTTATAAATTCACATTTAAAATTATTACATATTGATTATTATGAATACGCCTAAAGTTTACACGATCAGAAAATTGTCTTACTCGATGGAAATTTCTGTCCCCTCCCGCAGAAGACGTAGCGCTTAAAATTTGCATTCGTTTAAACGATAATGCATATGTTCCCGCGGTATTTGTCGTATTTCATTTGACTGTGTACCGGTCGCTTTAATGCGGCCTGTAGAACTCTTGCTTGGCATCCCTGATGTGAATGCTCCCGGGTCAATCGCTACTTAGCAACGCGCCGTACAAGTTAATATAGTCATCCTTGCATTCTCGTGGCATGAGTTTGCCCGCCATAACTTTCACTATTGCAACCGACCTTTGCAATTGTGAAGTGATTTAGTTCAAGCCACAGGAATGCATGTAAAAATTAGAGCATGTCGCCTTAGGGGGAGTAATTTCATTGAAATTGTCGAGGTCTGTTATCCGTTGTATGTCGTGAACCGGATGTTTAAGTGTACGAATTGAAATAATTTTTCTTTCAGAAGCTGATATCAGAAATTCGTAACTTCGGCGTAAAAGGAAATATCGAAAGCATTAATACAGGAATGTTGAAGTATTATGTCATACATGCTTGATAGGTTGATGATTGTGGTGATGATTTTATCCATTGATAAGCCTGTCAGAGTCCACAAAGTATGTGACATGCCCTCTCCGGCGTCACAACCCAAACGGCCACAGTCGACATCTTCATTGTCGTGAGTACATCAAATCTGAGACAAACGCGATTTGAGGTTCTCACTGCTGTGAGTACGAAGATGGCCATGTTCTGGGGTTGTAGCGCCGTATAGCCTGGTTGAAGTTTGCCTGCGTCATCGCCATGATGATGGAGGCAACAAGAACCTCTGAAACATTGATAAACTCGTACCAGATTACACGGCGCTACAATCCAGAAAACAGGCGTCTGCACCAGCTTCAGCATATCCTTCGCCCGTTACTATTCGCCCTACAGGTTTATAATTTTATGCTGTCCTTAGCCACTTGAGTCCATCTGTTTTGTTTACGCAGTTTGTTCTTCCTTTTAAAAATGTTGTCTCATTAGTCTAGTGCCATAGATAGGCCTCGATATCAAGGCCTTTTTTTTATACACTATGAACAGTCATTTATTTGAAAGGTGCACCTGTGCTCTATGATTTACGAATATTAGAATGAATAGAATACGTTACGGCCATTTTACCGGAATCATTGAGGCAGACAATCCGGTTGTGAAGTTCATCGACTTAGAATGTATGATAATTGTTGTTTTCAAAGCAGAGAATTCAGTGTCTAAAGGTTAATGGGAAGCGGAAGTATTCATCAATTGGCAACTTAATTACAACCATTTAACATAAATTTGAGCACTGGAAAGTAATTATGATGCTTGCTAAAACAAACTTAGTGCTTGTGGTATAAGGGCTTACTCTGTGAAACTTGTAGTACGTTAATGAGTTGATGAGCCCGTGTTTCTTTGTCAGTAAGTTGACTGGCCTGGAGTGGATGGTCCAGGTTATACATTTCTGGCACGGGTAGGATTCTTTTGCTAGCCGCCTCGTCCTGACTGACTCTGGAGTTCACCGGCAGAAGTGTTACCTCCATGTACCTTACAAGCCTTCACAGGACAATACCTTAATTGTGGAGTTATTAAACTGGACTCCTAACAGCTGAGAATGTAGATCATACCGTCGTAAAAAGACACAAGTACTAATGAAGGAGCTCAGGAAATAAATAGGCAAAATGTGATGGTGACAGGCTTACAGATGTGATTATAATCAGAGGAATTATATTTCTCTATACGAAGACAGGGTCCGTTGAACTTAGTTCCTAGTACAGAGTTTCCTGTGAGAAATCTATGATTCATTGCAGTCTTTTGGGTATCGTACCGTATAACTTAGGTCCTGAATAAGGAGGCAGAAAATGTCTCCGAAACGTTTAGTTTTACAGCAAATATGGATGTCCGGTAAATCAGCATGTTTCAAATGAATGGTGATTTAGTTATTCGTTTTATAAAGGCTTTATGAAAGCCCAGTTCATCACAGTAGCCGCCTTTAGACCCTGTCCTGAGGTGAGCCAGCTCAATTTAACTCCATAAGTCATATCTCCAAGACTCATTCTTTTTCTCGAAGGAAGAGTAATTTCTCACAAGAGGGATGTTGTAACTCTGCGATGCTTCATACGTTTATTGTTACCATCACTCGTGCTGCAAGTCTAAACCATCGTCTCAGACTTCTGTGTCTAATGTTGATACTATCATGTGAAGCATAGAAGGTGTGAAACTTATGTACAAAACAAAGTTGCGTGTGTTTCTTCCTGGATGCTTATTTTAGAAACCAGTGCGTAATATTGCCGGATGAATCTTCGAGGAAGCCTGCACCCACAATTGAGATCCTTTCAGGATGTCCAGGAAATCGCATTATCTTTTGTAACCAAAGCTTCCTGTCTCCAAGGTGACTTGTTCCATGAGGGATACTCTTAAGAGAATAAGCAAGTGACAGTCCGAATGGGCTTGCGAAATCGTTCACGCCACGAGAATCCCAGGGTGTTGTTGCACAGACTTTTGTGGAATTGTGATTTCTCCGTTGTGTTCTACAGAGTCCTTGGTATACGGCGAAGAACGGTCGGTCGGTTTAAAAGACATATGTCTGCCACATTTTATCGAAAAAGCATTTAAACAAAATTTAGACCAGCTCGTGAAAATATCTAAAGCGCCTACGATTTTCGAACACAAGAACACTGGGATAGCTAATTCGAACACCGATATCTTTATGCTGTATATGTACGAGTTTGTGTAAAATAAAATTGCATGTTTTGTTTTGTATGGGTGTGAAACTTGGTTTGTCACCAAAAGGTGTTAACGCGAGCTGCTGCTTTATATGTGGACGTTTTGCGCGAACAGCTTCCGTGCTCCACGCGATTACGGAAGCAGTCGATATTCACTTCGGAGCGGAAACTTCAAAGGATGGCAAGGGTCGACCGAGTGACTCGTTTTACCAAGGACTCTTCTCGGTGGAATTATTTAGTGGATATAAAAATATTGAAATCTTAACTTGTGTTTATATTTCGGTTTCTGTAGTTAGTAGCTATGATTACTGATTATTTGAAGAGCAGAATTTACACAAGTACTCCACTTTCTTTAAGAATAATTTTACTTTGATTTTTATTTCCGAATTTGACATTGGTACTTCTGTTGTTTATTACCTTATCTCCTAGAACTGTTGATCCGGACCAAAGAAGAAATGTCTGGACAATGAAATTTGTTGTTTCAGACATACCAAACATATTATGAGTTCATTGTAGTCAAATGTTATTGGGGTGACCGAAATGGGAGGGGTGAGGGTTCTGACGTCTTGTTGAAACTGACGAATGACATCGCTGTTACTTAATGCTTCTTCCTTCACGCATCTGATTCATTTTCCGGAGAGACCATTGTTTAGAAAGGCAGCAAAAGAAAACAAATATGTCATTGGAGAAATGAAGGATAGGAAAACAGGGTTAACATTAATATTAAGCTAAATCCACCAGAGGTTAATAAAAGGAAGAGGAACATGAATAAGGAAATAGAAACATTGGATTGGAACAGTGAAATATTTGTAGCTAAAATTATTGATAAATGAAGTTTTTTTGTTTAGTTAATGAACCTGTTCATCTGCATATATTACATGGCGTCTGATGTGAGGATGACATTGAATGACAAATTTGCAGTTTTGTAGGGACGTGAGCTTGGCCATTTTTTAACATACTGTTCCTTGACTTTTCTTGGAGGGAAAATGTTAGGACAAGAGAATGTATGCAAAAATAAAATATTGTGATGACTATTAGAAGGGGTGCAGGGCAGAAAGAGTAGGAAATTAAACAACCGCAAGATTTTAGATGTTGTTACCAACACATAATGTCGGATAGTAGCCTTTGCGAAAAGAACCGGAACAGACTTTTTTTGTGGAAATATCTTCGTAGTTATTTTTTACATGATGACAGTCACGGATCTTTGTCATCTTGTACTTTGTACAACATGACAAAACAAGTTTTGGAGACTGTACTATTCCCCTGTGACCCGAAGGTCGTCATGAAGGGGGAGCTAGTTTGGTACCCCTTATCTCGAGATAAGGACCAATTGTCCTTCCTCAGATGAAAGACTGGCTGTGTCTTAACACGCTTCCATCCGAATGAACTAAGCTGCTCTTTCAGTACGTACGCTGATTTATTCGTTAGGTTTCCTCAAGTATTTGATTTCCTACAGTGTACAAAAGTACGCTTCTGTCCTAAAACAGAGTCTGCTTTATGAACTGACTCGTTTGGCTTCAGACCGACTTTCCAGTATTGGGTTACAACTGTCATCATGACGAGAACTTGTTCTCTTGGGATCGCAGTTCCGTCTTGTTACTGAGCATATATCGAATAAGCAGTCGTAGACAGCCGATAAGGGATGGTCCTCCAGACTGAAATTTGACCGGGACTCACCCTATAAATCCGCATGTTATGAAATTTTCCTTTAACTTCCTTGAAATTTTAAAACGCGAAAAAGTGCGTCTGAGACAGATCAGCGTGAAGCTATTTACACTTTTGCATGCAAGTGATACGCCCCAGAATATTCTCGGCGTGAAGTCAGCCTAACTTTGTTTTATCTGTGATTTTAGGTTTCTTGGCATGTTTCAATGGGTTTGTATCTTCTCCGTTTTCTTGTTGGCATTGCGGGATAAAAGTCTTGAATATTTACAGATATGAACATCTCTACACTTTGGGCCGAAACTATGTCAACGTTGCACACCCCTGTTTAGACGTTGAATTATATGCTATTTGCAAAACAAACACTGTTGCGGTTTAGGTGTAATTTTGACGTAATCCATTTTATGTGGCTGTAAAATTTGTTTTTAAATTGTTTGTAAATAATCATAGCATTGGAAGGTATTTAGATAAGGCAGTCAAGTCTGGAAGCACAG
>NW_019060410.1:116237-136162 GCF_000696155.1 Zootermopsis nevadensis
GGAGGAAACATTTATCTCTCGTGAACAAAATAATTTCCTGCAGATGCATTCAGAAACTAATTTCATGTGGCCACTTTTATGAGCAAAACAAAGTGTCATGGACGCACTTAATTTTAAACGGCACTTGTAATGAATGGCACCAAATACCGAGAAAAATTGTACAGACACCTTATTAATTTTATATGGGCTGAGCAAATGGCAGACATAGAAACGAACAAAGGTTAATATTTACGATCACACTTGTTAAAACATTGACTGCAAATGTATTCAAAGTAGGGCACTAGGAACTGTGATATTTGGGAATTCGTCTATTTCTGTGCAAGGATTTCTCAGTCATTAGGATTTATTTGCCGGCTAAACTTACTGCCAAATCTCATTCGGCTGTTTTAAACAAACTTGTGGGATCTACAGAAGTAAACATTTGTTGCGAATGTATGCATCGGAGACTACCGTCTTTGTATTATTAAACGGAAGTGAAGAAGCTTAGTTTTTTAGCGTATGTGTGTTTACATTCCCAATTCCGTGAACGTGCTTATGCCAGACAGGCAAGTTGAACGTTGGATTGCCACTAGCTATTTTTTTCCGAGTTAGATATACAAGGCGTTGGCTTTGGAATGATAACTGTGCTCCAGTGACACGATATTACGTTTGATAAGCGATGGTTTAACAAATATCGACAAGGAACCGAAACTTCCTCGCAAGGGGATGGTGATCCGGAGTGTTGTTTGCTGGCGAGGGAGCCACTGGTCGTTGTTATCAGTTTATCTGAAGATGAGGACTTACAGAGAGACGAAGACTCCTTGGCTCGTATTCCTTCCTTGTACAGCCTATTAAAGAGAATGTCAGTCGCCCTAAGAAATATTTTTTGATATTTCCATTGATACAGCTCTGTTAACTGATGAGGCATTTCGCAGGCGACATCCCGTACTTTACAAGCACAGTGTATCAGCTTTACGCCACCCGGTGTTTCCACTGGATCGACACCGGCAAGGATAAACTGAACACCAGCGAATATATAGTTCGGTCACGAAACTTTTATAGATAATACATATATTTATTTTACAGTCTATACACAAACTTATTTAAAATAATGTTGTTAAAATATTATAACATTTACAGTATAAAGTATATTATGTTATATTTATTTATTTCCTATGTCAATTCCATACTCATTTGCATAATAACACTTGGAAATTAATTCCACAGATAATGAACGTCTGAATGCAGACACCAGATCATTATGAAGACGGAAAATTCTACAAACATACTAAAAGATCAATAAATGCAATGCATCAAAATGTATAATAGTTTTTAAAATAATATAGATTGATAAACCTGAAGATGATGTCATAAAACATCGAAACATGTCGTCCAAAAACAAAAATAAAAGCGCTGAATAATGTAATGTCGTACTACGATAAAGGAGCGCCATAAATATAACATAATATACTTTATACTGTAAATGTTATAATATTTTAACAACATTATTTTAAATAAGTTTGTGTATAGACTGTAAAATAAATATATGTATTTGATTCAACACAAACATGACGCACTTAAGATACAAATTTTATAGATAAGTTGCGTTATGTGATAAGTGTTGATTTTACCATCCTTGCACACGATGCAACATCCCAGAAGACACCCATCTTCAAGGAAGTCAGTTTCTATAGTCCACTTCCGAAAAAAGAACCCTGTTCTGCAATGTTTCTTCAGTACCCTAGAAGTTTTCGTCTGCGGTCTATCTTTCGAAATAAAATTTCCCACCGATATGGCAGTAATTCCGCGATGTGTTCTGCAGTGGGGAGTATTCCAATTCCGTATTCCGATACCTGATTCGGATCTTGGCTTGAGGCCCGATTGTCCAGGCTACGGAATGTCGGCTGGATTAAGACTGGTTCACACTGTTGGGCTGGACAAGGTTATTTCTCGGACAGGGCAAGGACATTTTATCAGGAGCATTCACACTGTTAAGTCATGTTTCAGTCAAGACGCGGATATGAGTACGATGCTGTTTGCACCAGGATTTAGGACATATCAGATGTGAAACAGCTGTATTTAAATTGAGAAAAGGAGTAAGAAGAAACAATTGAGAATGTAGATAAACGATGAATTTATATCAAGGTGTGACAGGAGTGAATTTCATACAGCTATTCAAAACCTGTGCAGAGAGCCCGTGAAACAGGACGATCGCCCTAGCAGTGGAGACAGCAAGAACCTCTGTCAGACTTCTACCAGGCAGTACAGCGCAACAACCCAGAAGACTCACTTAAAGGCTCTCTTCGTTTCAGATGTACTCATCGCCCTGACGATGGTGACAGCAGGGACCTCTGAAACGTTGGTAGACTTCTACCAGACTTCACGCCTTTAGAACCTGAAATTTCTCATGCTTTTAAGTAGTCCACGACCGTTCCTGCCCGAATTTCAGTGTGAATTTCTTTATTAGATAAATAGTTGTATCAGCTTATGAATTATTTTAGTGGACCCGTTAGGAAACGGGTAAGATGTTTCCCTTCGAGCATCGCGAGTTTCACTTACAAAGACGAACAGTGAGCTTTACAGGTGTGTACGTTATGTTGTAAAATAACCGAAAAGGGAAATATTTTGTTGTGTGGGGTTTAGCAATTAAGGCTGCTGCTATTTCAGGGTGCTGAATAGAACAAGCCTTTGTGTGCACACTAAAATAATTTCTTCACCACGTACTTTATAATTCTTTAACTTTCAGCAGTGATGAAGCAGTTTTAAGTAATCTGGATGGAGGCTTTGTTTTAATATACCGTCATAATGCAAGTTACAGGCTTAGTATCATTACTATGAGAAAGTGAAACCTGTGTTTAAATTGAAAAGAAAAGTTGATGCCAATTGAGAAGGATTTAATAATTGAATCGTTGGAGAAAGTTAAATTACGACATTGATTTACTTTCAGTTTATTAAGAAGCACATATATGCATGGGATGATTGTCAAATTTAGAAACTATTGTATTTGAAGACCTGTCTATGTTTTTGTGTTGCTGACATTGTGGGAAAGAGCCGAAGGAAACTCTCGGAAACGAATTATGTACGCATTTCGCTCGATTGTTGCTTCTGTGAAATTTTCCCATGACTGAAGATTATTTCTTTTTATCGTCATTGGTGAAATGCGCAGTCCTTTCTAAGTGTTGTATGTTCCACAGATTTTAAGGCAGGAAGAATCTGGATTTCGCTGCTTCATTAAAACATTGGAAGAAGTCTCCGGTAAGACGTAATGAAATAGAAAATGGTTGTACCCTTATCCCGCGGACATGTCTGACAAGCGAGACGCAGTTACCGAGCCCCTAGGTCTTGGTAACGAGTTTTGTCCCCCCGTGATCGCCGGCCGACACTTTGGGCGTGTCTACACCTCGCGGTGCTCTCACTGAATTCGTTAATTGTGCGTCCCATTTATTTCATCACACTCTTCACTTAATTCAACTTGAGCCGTGTACAGGGCGAGGTCGACGAACGTAACAGAAATGTCACAGCAATCAACTTTCATATCCACTGATGTTTACATTGCAGTAATTGCGACAATTTGAATGGACTTGGTATTTTTGAAAATATTTGGATACATGTTAACTTTACACGAGAGAAAAATGGTAATGGGTGAGATTTCAAGTTCTCACAGCGGCAAGTACGAAGATGACTTGTCTTCTGTGTTGTTGCACTTGTAGTTTCGTAGAAGTTTACCGACGTTTCAGAGGTTCTTGCTTCTTCCATCATTGAGTGTAGTAAGTGCCTCTTGTTGCAGGTTGTGTCAAAAATATGTATCCACATTATAATACGGTGGCCTCTAATCAGTTAGTTGCCTAGCGCTGACCGTCGTTTCAGTACATCATTATGCCTACTTCACTGCAGTAAGCACGTCTGAAACGTCGGCCAGTTTCGACCAGTCTACACGGCGCAACATCACATATTTTTGTTTATTTATTTGTGAATTCCTTCTCATCTGATTGTATAGGTCAGTGTGTTCGTTTAATGGCTGATTACGGGCTTCACTAATAGTCTTACTTTCCGGACGGGCACGCCGCCACCACCAGCTCCAGAAAGGCCCCAAGACTATTCCCGCCCTCTCTGGCCGAACTTGCAGCTGGCCACTCACATCCTTTTAATGCAGACACTAAAAATGCGTCCAGCTGTGAGTCCATGTCCTATATACGCCTTTAATCTTTTCCTCGATCGTGGTAGACCCGTTGGTCTGTAGGAATCATGGCTTTTGACCATTACTCCGCGTGCTAGGGTGTCGGAGAAAGTCATGTAGGTGGAAGGAAACTTCAATCATTTCACGGACGTCTCAAGCGGTGGAAGCAGATAGCGTGAGTAGGTCGGTGAAATGACGAATGTGATTTGTTCTGAAATGCTGTAAATTGTGAATTTGGCCATATTATTAGTACGGCAGCACACATGGGCTTTCCTGCGGTAATGTTCAAATATAAGATTGTAACATGGGTCAAATCGCATCCCGTTCAGACCCTGAACACACAATTGTGCATGCCGGGAGATGTATGTATGTTCAGATCTTATATACAGTATAGGCAAATGTGGAGATCTCGGTCAACATGATAAATTTTTGGTGTTCATTTCTGTCACAAGAATGTACCATAAGCTGAAGAACAAAAAATAATATGACGATTAGGACAATTCGTAGTTCACTTAACGACTGTGTGTCAGGTGTTATTGCTATACTTGTTTGATGAAACTGAAGATAAAACATTTAGGATAGACGGTAACGCTGGCCGAGTTTCCACCGTGGTGCCTCCCAATATAAATTGGACGCGTCTGTGTTGAGATAGCCTGTTTATTTCGTAACGGAATTAAAAAAAATGTCATCAGGTGATTGTTTGTGTGATATTGTGTGCGCATTAGTGTTAGAAGCAACATCACGCCGCGCTATTTATTACCGTACTTAACACATCTGTTATTACGCCTGAAAATTTCGTGTTGCCCGCCAGCGGTTGAGGCATAATGATGGATCAGTGGCAGATGGAAACGCTCTTCAACTGTCTGACCCTGGTTTTTTTGGAGCCACAGAATCATTGTTTTATGTGTGTGTGTGTGTGTGTATTTAATTTCGTCCTCCATCTGCGTTATGTGATTTATTGTGTGGGAAAGTGAGATTAGCCTGTATAAAATGGGACACGCATTTTAAAAAATAGACATTTTTATGTTTAGAAGGATGTGTTACATAACTTTATGGTATTTATTCCGGCCAACTGGGTACTGAAATGTTAAATGTAAACATGTTTTTTTTGTCCCAGAGTTTGCTTCATTGGTCGCAAGAGATTTGTAAGCAGTTTTTAAGACTTTACATGTTAGATATTTCGATAATCTCAAAACTGGCCCTGTTTGGTTGATTTGATGGAGACAGGTTGTAGGAATTTGTAACGCTTATAAGTCGTCATAAAACAGGATCTGATGAAACTGGGTAATTGATTTGGAACAACAACATAATAGCGCCACCCCGCGTCGGGTTCTGAATTGTTTGTAGTAATAAAGTGACATCTTGTATTTTCGGGAAGAGAAAGTGACTACCGAAGTCTAATCCACTGAGTCCTTGATTTCCCACAAATGTAGAGACATTATTACAGCGACGACCGCTGTCACAGTTGATAACGGAATAATGTCAATTGTTTGGTCATAAATCCTAGGCTAAGTAACTGACAGACTTAGAGGTCAGGACCAGTTGACTGGTGAAATAGCTCAGAGCCAAGGTCGCAAGAGACATTGTCACGCAGTACCACGTTTTCTGAAGTAATGTGTTTCATATCCTGTTACGTATATCCTGGTCCATAGATGAATTGACAGAACATTTTAATTTTTATATAGTTCAGGAGTTTAACAAACTTGAGTTGCTATTTATCATTTCTGGTTTCATTAATGAACAAGAAATGCGTTGCCAGAAGCGTTCACTGCGACTTGTTAATGCACAGAAGTCTTGATGACATAAATCCCTGATGATGCAGGCAGATTTAATATCCGAAACGGTGGAAAGTCATACTTGCAAGGCTGATAAGCCTAGAAATATCCCTTGTACATCTTTATGTACCTTAAAGAATACATATTATTTACACGAAAATCTTAAGAGTGCTTAAACTATGTAGGATGAAGTGATCGAATCATGTAGCATGTATAGAGATACACGATATGCTTGCAGAATTTGTCGGAAAACATGCAGAGGGGATACTTAGTGGGAGTCATAGACATGGGTGGGAAAATGATATTAAAATGGATCTTTATCAAATGGCTCTGAGGGTGAGGACTGAATTCAAGGACCGTACTACATTCTCGTCGGAACGAAACCTTGAAGTAGGGAACATTACCCAAATAATAGCATCTTATCTCTTCCTAACCCTAACCGTAATCGCTGAAATAACTAAGATTACAAAGAGGACGCCGACATTTTCTTTCCACATTCTTATATAATTATCATTCGCAGTGAACCTTTCGGTTGAGACAGTGTCATTAAATTAACCAAGGAGCAATGCTCTGTTTACTTCCTGGTGCCTTCTGAACGTCCATGAATGATGTTCCCGCTCTCCCACTCACGTCGAACTGATGGACTCCTGGCCGGATGTCCGTCGTCTTCAATCCGTGAGAATATTCATCAGTGGCTTGGAGAAATTTGACTCCGATCAGATATAAAGCAGCCTGTACCGGGTGTCTTTAGGGTATATGCATGTCTTCTGCAGCGTAACTACGCGTCCCACGCGCTCTTAATATGAGGCCAGCGAATGTCGCCTTTGTAATATTCTGGAAGTTAACCTTCTCCTTGGGTTTCCGGGGTGTGATTTTAGTGTAAAACTTCTCCTTTCGGTGATGGGCTGTGTCAAATGTTGAAAGTTGTCCGAATTTTCGGTAAACTTTGGTGTTAACTTGCACCCTGAAGATAGAAATTGCAGTGTTTGTCGAAACGTTAGATAACTTACTTTCAACCGTCAGTGCGGCTTATTACCGAAAGCTGAAGATGTACGTGGAATCGTAATTGTTTATCTGTATGATTAATCGTTCCATGAATCTGGGTGATTCCAAAGATTTGTGGCAATTCATTATTTATTATAACAGTATTGTGACAAACGTTGTCTATTGTCTGAAGTACAGTTTATGAAACGGCGTTTCGGATATAGGCATTCAGGTAGCTAATTAATTATACTATCAGATTTTGTATTGTTTTTACTTTAAGATTAGTGACGGCCATTGGGATCGAACCCGGGGCATTTTATAGTATGCTGACCAGACTGCGGAACGTAATATTTATTTTACGAACCTTGATTAATTTGTTGGTTTTATAACATAAAACTGGGAAGTTGTGCCTAAAAGTAAGTGAAATTTATGTCATTTTTATCGGAGAGATTTCTTTTGTTGGAATTTGCCATATGTTCGCTGTTATTGATTCAATATAGTTTCCTCCATGTGGTGTATTGCGTACGCCCTGGACGGAGGAATATCGCTTTGCAGGGTAACATGACACTGTAAGTCGACACATAAACACCGAGAAATTAGAAAATCAATTAACTTAAGGAGAATCATAATGAGAAAGATATCTGCTGATGTAACTTATTTTGTACTTTGATCCATCTACCGGGCTTCACTGCTGTTAGCGTCATCCGTTCTTATGACAAAGGGTTAGGAGTACATGATGTACCTAACGCTACAGAGCCTTTGATACAATTATTAGCACCAGTTTGATTTAAGTAACTCTAAATGGGAGCGTTTCTCGTATAGATGACAGTGGAAAAACCAAAGACCTCGAATTTCTTGTTCCGTCTAGGGGCCGCACTGTGGGAGGAATTTGTATGTGTCCTTGTAGCATGCCACTATGTCGATCAATTTGAACCCTCATCACAAACATCATCGCCCAGAAGGATGTGGATGATTCATCTCATTTGGAAAAGTCTCTGTTTCCCCTAGTGGAACAACAGAATAATGTCGGGCAATGGCACTTTCGTTGCTATAGCAGTGATGGATTTCACTTCCAAGCCTCTTCCCAGGGAAACATTCTTACTTAGTTTTCTGTTGGCACTTCGAAATTTTTTCATTGAAGATGGACATTGTTTTTTTTTATTATATCGCCTCAAATATTTTAAGATGTGTACATTTGTCTGTATGTTTGCTCTTAAATTGGAAGTGACCTTTCCGATTTCAACCTTACAGTCATTCTGTGAACGCGAAGGTGCACGTCATTTGACACGACAAATGCGGTTTTCAGTTTTAAAATCTGCACACTATTCCTAAAACCTCTTAATGTTGTGTGGATCTGGCTTAGGACAGGGACCAGTGTCGAGCTCTTCTGAACATGGTAATGAAACTTAGGGTGCCTTGAAAGGCGGAGAATTTATTGACTAGCTGCTTCCAAGACTATGGCCCATGAAGGTAGTTCATAGCTATTACAGATGGAAACATATGTTTTCCACGCTTTACAGTCAGTATCGTGAACCCAAAATAACTCTTATATTTTTAAATGCGAGTTGAAAGGAGCAGGTGTAATCCAGTTTAACTCCCCCCCCCCTAAATTCTTGCTTGCATGTAATTCTGTTTAATTCATGGTGATTACTTTTTGGAAGATAAAAAACTAACATGAAAAGCTGATCGCATTACAGTTACTGCATGGTAATAACACATCCGTTTATTACGTTAAATATCTTAAACAGGTTTCAGATAATAATAGTTTTGGGTCTTGGGAAGGAAATTTTTTTTTACTATCAGTCATTAATGGAGTTCGATTTGAAGTTCTTGTAGGGATAGAATATATATTAGCCTAACTAAAATCGAAGTTAAATGTTTTTCTTAAATGTTTGGCGTACATTAAGGAATATTTATTGGTTCGGAAATGTTACATGCAGGGGGACAGATGGAGTGCCACGACTTCCCATTGTACGTTCATTTTAGTTATTTTGTGCGAAGATTGTATAATATTTCGTTGTCAGTGGATACAAATGATGAACACGCCACTGCTGTCTGGAAATATCAAAATTATTGTTGGACGCCGGCCAAGGATTCCCCATTAGTACTCGGCTCTTAAAATTGACTGTGTAAACAGGCCTCATCCGTTTGAAGTAGACTTCTAAAGGAGAATTTCAAACAGACTGAATTCCAGTGTTCTTTATATGTCCTCTGTTAACATCACCAGATTGTTGTATTGGAACTCAGTCGGTGGTTTCAATGCACGAAGTAGGCCTTAGTTAGACCAGACTATAACCCAAGAATGAGTCTCGTTTAATAGTTCTGAAGTGCATTTGATTTTATTTAGTTTGACTCTGATGGGTGTGTCTTGTCAGAATCATCGTGCTGGTTGACTAAGTTCACGAAAATTTAATACTGAGATTTCTGCACACATTTGACTGGAAATGCACTCATAATCGAAAATCAGAAGCGATGTTTGAACTAAGACAACAAAGTCTTGTAACAGAACGAAATTAATGTTTTGGAGGTGAAACATAGGCTACGAGAAAGCGTGACAAATAAAATATAATATAAAATGCACACATGATGGTTATTCCTTATAATTGCGAATAATTTTACGGATGACGAATAAAATGAAGCAAATTACGACTAACTTTGACATAAAATTAAAATTCACATTGCTTACAGCATAAACTGTTGCAGGAAACAATGATTGCTAACAAGACTTACATATATATGATCCTGGAAGAATGAGAGATGTAGGAAGATCTAAGAGTAAATGGAGAGACCGGTTTAACTTCTGGACGAAACCGGAACCGGCTTATTCGGAGTCTTCGTAGAGAAGTAACAAGGGTATAATTTACAAGGTCAGGAAATACGACCTTAAGGGTAGGGACAACGAACATACTTATGTAAAAGATTGTGCAGAAGGACCGTAAAGAAACGGGCAGCGTACGCCTATGAATGCAGTGGAACGATTCCACAAAGTAGAGTTCTCACATGAACGAAAACATTGCAGATGTGTTCCATACTTCGTCCGAGTAGTTAGCACTGCTACTTCGTATTTGTGTGGAGGAGGAAGACGGCGTTGAATATTAGAACACGGGGTAAAACGTTGCTTTGTTTTTCACTTCCTCTGAATCTGACCTGGAATAGTTCGCCGTGGTCACAGACTCCAGCCGTGACATCCACTGTTAGGCGTTTTTTGAGATGTTCTGCAGAAATTAAAACTTAACGGCAGTTACCTTGGTTACCGTTGCAGACTTCCTTCTGGGAAAGGACTGAGGGACTGACAGATACCTGAATGTCTCTACTCTGCCTGTGTTATGTGGTCCAGACAGTGAATGGCCGGGATGCTTGTGATAAAATCTTGTTTTACATGTAGTCAAATTGCATGCGGGCTTACGTAATCGACCTTGGTGCTAACCTGTGTCGAAGTAATGTTGTTTTTATTAGTATGTAAACGTATGGCTTATAGTTTGTAATCTATCGTTGTTCATATCCTGTTTTACTAGTTGGGAAATTTTGTAATTTGTAGTCGTCACCCATATCGAGCGAATGAAAGAATAATTATGAGATGGATGTCGCATATAGCACGCGTGGGGTAAAGGAAAAACACTTTCTTTGGTTGGACAACCTGATTTGTAGCACGCATTTGGTAGTCTGCATGTATGAGAATTGGTTGGAAAAGCCTTTGGTCAGGAAACCTCAAGAAGCAGTTTGGCGATCTGCATAATGAGATTAGACCCAGTGACGGGAATTTGTGGATTGTGATGACATATCAATATCCTAAAAGTTGAAAATTTTAACGAGCTCAGTAACTCGACTCTTCAGAGATGGAATAATTCAGTTTGTACTGGGGAAAAGAAAACTTTATTCTGTGTCGTTTTAGCTCTAGTTTGGCCTGGTTCCGAGAAATGAACTCACATACTTTAGTTTTGGGAATTTGAGTTATACAATATTTAAACTTAATATAATTACGTGTGGGGGTCAAACTTTGTGTTGTTCGCTACATATTTGTAGGAATATCAAATAAAATTATCACAAGGCCGGAAATGTATGGGGTAGACGAGAAAAAAACAACAACAGAATTTTAGTCTGAAAACCCGAAGGGAAGTGATTACTTGGTAGACCAGGCGTAAATGCGTGAATACTATTATAATGAATAATGAAGGCATGGGATGGTAGGGTGTGGACTAGATTATCTGATTCAGAATAGGGCCCAGTGGTGAATTCTTTCAAACAGTAATAAACCTTTGGTTTCCATAAAAGACGGAGAAATTGTAGACCAGTCTTAGGTTCTCATGTATTAAGCTGCGTATAGTTCATTGTATGATACTAATGACAGTCGTATTTCAAAAAGTAGATCTCTTCAGCCTTCCCGTGACTTTCAAAAAGTTGGAAATTCGACATAGACAAATCCAGTGTACCAAATTACATTGTAGGACAGTGCAGATCCTCAAATGTACTTAGTGTGATTGTGCTCAATGAGAAACCGTTATGCAAGGGTTAACACAGAACAGGTTATTTGTGCTTGCGTGTCTATGTCGTCACACATTCTGGTCAACATAAACACGAAGGAGAGATTTGTGACGTGTTTTTTAAATGCAGCCTTGCCGTACAGTTTGATGATCTCATAGTGTCTTCTGGGATGACGTCCACCCTCCCGCCATGGATCCTGCCATTCGTCCATCCAACAAATCACGCAGAATCAAATATTTGTGTCCTCCCATGCAACAGTGTATCCAGTCGTCGATGTTGATCTTCTGGAATACAAAGTTTACACATTCGTATGCTTTAAGGAACCTGCCATTGAGGTTCAACACGTTGCGAACGAAGTACGAATGCTCTTACTTCGGAATCAGTTGCTTTGTAACGTAACTTTTTCATAACGCGGAGTTTCCAAGAACGCAACGCAATTGAAATCAATGTTGTGCTATGTATGGACTTTATAATACACATACAAGAGCATTGTCGGCGACGGACCAGCAGACACAGTGAACGTAGTGAAGGTCTACGCTGTTCTACCCTTTTTATGTCTCAGGGGAATACCCGCCACATTTCAACGGGTAATAATTTCCCGGCGGCTGCCTTTGTGCAGGACACATCGCCCCGCACTAAATAACACACCCTGCGCCTGTGGAGATGAGATGTGCTCCGTCGTTCTGTTACTAGGCCTCTCTTCCTTCTGATGATCGATGGGAACACATTTCGTTTTGCTATTCCTCACCCACGCCTGTCTGTCTCTTTAGAGATCCCTGGCTTTATTTGAAGTTGTAAACAATATACGATAAGGTTGCCAAGAATGTGTGGTCTGTAACTGAGATTATTTTCCATTAATTAACATTTGGAAATGTTAGAACCGTAGAATAGTAATGTTTTCTTGTGATATTTTTGGTTGTTTTCTGTCAAGTATTTTAGCAGAGTTCGTAAAACTGCTTGGTATAAACAGATCACAGTGAAGATTGTTTTAGTTTCATTTGTATGTTGTTCCTTATTACGAGATGAGCTGTTGAAGTCACGGAGCGCCAAGTGACTTTCTATAGAGAGACGTGAAGGAATTTTTCGTGGGCTGTTTTGATGTCATACAGTCATTTTCCTAAAAAGACTGGGAATAACCACGAGAAACTAAGTAACTGGACAGGACAATAGGTCTTCTTATAGAATTCGATGTTTGTGCTCCCTCAAAATGTTCATGTGGGCTGTCGTATGACTGGCAATGAGTCTGCAACTTCTCACCCTTGAGACAGTCCTAGTGTTCAAGAAGCAGATCACATTTAACTTCTGTAAATCCCGGGAAATATGAATCTTTCGGCATACATTTTGGTTCATCTGCTGTGTTTCGCGGGATTTTTAAGCAGTAATAATCTGGAGATTGTACTTTAGTAATTCTGGACGAGGTGGTACATATTTTCGATTATCGTAAAAGGGAGAGCTGTTGACTCATACTTAAGACTTACAGAAAGTTACTTATGCAATGTGCGTACAGAAGTGAGTCAGTGAACACCGTAAGACCAATCACGTCCTTGATATGACTGTTTTGTTTCAACATGGCATTTGACACATCCGGCCACTGCACTCGATAATCAGGCTGTCAGCAGTCAATAAGAGTTTCGAGGGTCCGAAGACGATTGCAGAGAAACTTAGAATCGGTCTTTTCCATAGACACAGGACATATCTGTTTCACAAGCGTATATAATATTCTCCTGTATTCAGTTTACCATGTTTTTCATCGATGACTGTGTAACAAACAACTCCCTTGTTCAAATTAATGATAAGCAAGCAAAAATAGGCAGCCGAAAGTGATATCAAACAGCTATTCCGACTTGGGTAAATTTCTGCTTCTGACGAAAGCATAACAAATACTAGATTTGATGAGGCAGGAACTGTTTCACTATGTTGGTTACAGTCGTAGAAATTCGCATAGACGCCGGCACTTTTTTTAATTCTTTTTATCGTCAGTCTGATCCGAATTCGTCCCGGACACAGACTATACTGGTTGATGTTTTTCGTGTGTCTCCTCAGTCCCTCGAACAAAATGCCGGGATATAAACTTATATTGAGAGCTTCTTTCACACATTTTGCAATTAATTATTTACTATTGTCATCCTATTTGACACTGTACGTAGCTAATCTGAGATGTTGACAGCATCATTATTGTAAAACATAAGTAAATAAGATTTAACCTTTAATATTGGATCTGTTCTCTTATACGAAATACTGTATGAGTAAATAAATAAGAATTAATTTAGACTGACTACAGTACTTACTCAGGACTGGAGGCATTCCTTTTTGCTTCAGAAAGGTTTGGAATATTGTTGCAAATATAAAATTATCATCATATTACTAAGAATTTATCCGTCATTCCGACTTCGTCATGGTATCGGCACATGTCAGCTCCTAAACACCTTATTCTCTTTGCTATGCACGTGTATCTTTGTTGGTCTAGGAGTCTGTTTAAATGTAATATCTCAGATTATGGAGTTAATTGGCTGTTTCTGACTGAGCAGTCCGTCCCTGCTCAATACATGTGTCTGAGAAATCTAAGAAGAGTAGAATACTTTCAGTTCGAAACCCATTTAAGGCCTCAAATTGGCCAAAGATTTGCGTGGAAGTTCCATGCAAAGTGAACACTTGGACCTAATGAAGGCTGATGGTGGTTAGTTACTACTATTCTTCTGTGTTTCCTCGTGTAATGACCAGGCCCTGAATAATATCGGGGTAGCCATTCTCAGCGAGTGCTTTAAGCGGTCATTAGTGGAGACGAAGTTTTTCTCGAGAAGTGCCTCAAAATCCAGTTCACTGGAAAGGCCGTGTCGACTAGACCAGGTTATTTTCGAATCTGTTCCAGGTGACTCTCATAGTTATACACGCTTTTGCTGTCTGCTGGTTTACATATACGCGGTTTTATTTCAATATGATGTGTACCACCAATATCCAATTTCTTATCCGCGACCAAATTTTAAAGCCTGTTACTTGCGTTGAACCTCCTGCAGGCTTATCAGGGAATGTGATGCAGATACAGTTCAAATAATAGGGAATGTCAACTCTGATGATTATTTTGGATTATTAAAGGCGAAGAGCAGCCAACCGGATACCTGCAGATTACAATTTTAATGAAATGGATGTTGATTGAATATGGTTGCCTGCTGGATTATTTCTCCATACAGTCTGATATAAGTTTACAGAAGTTTCAGAGGCGCTAGCTTCCTTCATCATTGGAGCTTAGATCGCCCTTACCATACGACACGGTGCAGCAAACCAGAAGACAGTCTTCGGCTGTCATAGTTCTTTGGTTCGTTAGACCATACGGAGGGACATTCAATCTTGCTATCAGGGCGACGGAATTTGAGTTCGGTTCTTGTTGAATCTCACCACGTCTCTTATTCTCGGGACTGAAGAGTATCTGAGCCTGAAACCCAGCTGCCGAGCAGAACCAATGAAGGAAGCTTGGAACCCAAGAAGCTGGTACACATTCCTACCGAAGCTTTGTCACACCTACCACACTTCCTGTCTGTCTGCCTGCCTGCTCCGCCCTGCAGATGTCACCCACGTGCCAGGTCAAAACTGCACATGACAGTGTTATTATTCAAATTCCTGCAGCTGTGTAGTATCATCAGCACAGTTACTCCCTTCTGTCGCTTATAGATTAGCATATCTGTGGGTTAATAGACTTACTGGTTGAAAAGGTAACGTTTCTGTGCTTGTGCGCAACGCCATGAAGACGCGTGAGGAAGTGGGGATACGCAATGGTTCAGCATCCCAAAAACGGCCATATTTGTACCAGCCCCCGCGAGAACTTTGAAATCTCACTTAAGTGCTTCTTGCCTGATGTTCGATCTACATGGCAACTTCTCGCAAATTTAAGATATGAAGTCTCCAGATTTGAGAACGGGTTAAATTCGTCGAATGCTTGCTGCTGTGCGGTTCTGAGCTATCGGTGTCTTTTGTCTGCAATCGTAATGACTAAAGTATACGATTAACTAGGTAGTTGTTTTGTATGAGTTGAGAACTTCGTTTCTTTTGAAGGAAGTTCGCGGATTGAAGGTGTTTGAGAACAGGGTGTTGAGAAGAACATTTGGATCGAAGAAGGATGAAGCTAAGGGAGTGTTCTCTTCACTAAATTTTACTAGGTTGACAAAATCAGAATGGATGTTACGGGCGGGGTGTATAGGACGCATGAAGGAATGAGAAATACGAACAAAATATTGGTTCGGGAGCCTGAAGGGAAGAAACCAATCAGAAGAATAGGCGTAGGTGGGAAATAATATTAAAACGGATTATCTGGAGGTAGTATGCGAGTGTGATTTAGAGATATTCGTAATGTATTTACTTTGATTATTGTGTGAAAAGCTGAAGGGGAGTAATCGAGGAGTGACTTGGAAGTTCTTTTCCAGAAATATTTCATTGTGTTGTTTCGTCGTATGTGGTGTTCCATTTCACAGTTCATTCTTCACGTGTTTTTTTAATTCGGTTGTAATGCACAAGAGATGTGATTTCGGAAGCGAAGGTAATATCCATGGTTAATGTGGTTTTTAGGTCGACTATAATTCCCACAAGTCATAAATTCATGTCAAGACATTTCCTGTTTAATTGTGGTGTATAAATGACATTTTAATGGCAATTTGATGTAAGTTAGCAAAATTCGTTGTTCCGAAACTGTCCAGAATATTGTCATTCTTGATTAATTTTTTCCGCATGTGACGCAGTTGAAATTTTAACTAGGTCGAGAAGTGCAATTCTGATACACGTGGGAACTGGGTCTTTGCAGTTCCCGTAGAAACAATTGTATGACAACATACAATAGCGTAGCCTTTCATATTATTTTATGAATTTAAACATGGGAACGAGGGAAAGAAATGTATTTAATTTCATGTTTAGAAACAATGTTCAGGACTGGGTTGTTTTCACACGGACACCTCTCTTAATTTCGAAACGGTTTGTGTCAATGGTACAGTTGGATTGTGCGTCCCAGTAAAAAGATGACCCTTCCTCTTCTGTTAACATATATTGACGATTTTGGGTGCTACAAACGAGATATTTCGCATAGTACCTTTTAAATGAACTGACGCTAATGGGTTTATATTGTAAACTGATCGAAAGCCGATAATGTCGAACATTTTTAATTTCTCACCCATCTACCTCAGTATGAGGCTTCCGTAATTTTTCTCCAGTGTTGTGAAGCGTTTTCTGAGCTCGTCGTTCTCAGATACTCTTGCATATTTTCCTTTCTCAGTGCGAGAGGCCATATTTGTAACCAATCAACCATTTCCCAGCTACACATGAGATGTGACACACATAAGTTACCACCGTTAATTTGTGGCTTTTTAACAATAAAATCACAACATTGACATCGAAATGTACCAACAGCAGAAGGTTTCTTTAACTGTAAAAATATTTCAGAACGCTGTTATCTCCAAGAAAACACATAATTGATCCATTTAATAATTACATGTAGTAGAGATGGTTTTACGTTCGTGTTTCCTCTAATCTCGGGACCATAGGGCTTTTCTAACGAACATAATTTTTTCCTGCTCGTTTAGGATATCATGAATTTCGATGTAGTAGCCTTCGAGGTAATGCGCAAGTCACCGAAGTTGGTAGAACCTGTCTGGCTTACATCTTCGCGTGGGGCAAAGCTTTGCTTCTGTAGGGAAGTGAAGTGCTTGAGGAATCACTCCTGTTTACATTCTGTTGCCGACAGATGGTTTCCCTTAGCCAAGGCACACGAGCACCTAACATTCCACTTCGTGACTAACAGCACGTGTGTTAATGTTAAGACAAATTGAAAGAAAGAGCTTCCCTCATGAGCTAAAGTCTTCGTTATTCTTTGGCTATTTAAAAACTGTTTCAACTGCATTCTTAGCAACCTCGCTTGAGGTGAGTATATGGGTTCGATTTCCGGCAGATACTCTAATATTTCTCGTTGCCACGATGTACAGACGTGAGGTCTACCCAGATTCTAATGGGGCCGGAGATCCTGACTGAATCTAGTGACGCCTGGAATACATGGAGCTTTGTCTCAATTCATATTTTGCCTTACCTTACTTAATTTAATTATTTATCGACGCTTGTTTAATACATTGGTTACAATTATAGCTTCTTTTTAACGCTGGTTCAACTACATCGATTATGCGAATTAAACGAGGTGATAGGTATGAATTGTGAGGAAGTGGACAGCGGTTGTGGCATATTTGAATGAACCGCCCGGTTACTATCTTGGTGACTGAGTAAAACTATGGACAACGTGAGCAGAATAACTGCCTTACCGAACATCGAAGTTATCACGTACAAATGTAGGACGCTAATATTGCAACAAAACACTCGATACTAATATGTTTAGAATGGTTAAATTCATTATGTTGTGATAATGGATTGTTGGTTCATTAGCCATTTGACGACGCTGCTTCAACACTGTGTAACACTCTTTAAGTTAGATATATGATCGTTAATGATGAGCAGAAGGATTCGAAAGGAAACGGCTATCGTCACTGAATTATACTTGAGCGTATGAAGAATGCCACGAAGAACAGAAGGCTACCTGATTGCGCAGCCAAGTACCGAACCTCTTACCTCTCTAATGGAAGTGTTATTAACATTACGTCAAACCGCGCCTTGCATTCTATTTTCTCATGGGAAGATATTTTAAGCAAGTAAATTGATAATCTTAATGTTACCATGAGTTGCCTAGAGGTTGAGATTGTGAACTGATTTAAAATGATTTAAATGTTACGTACTCAACACTAATCAAGCGATTAAATAGCAAAGTAACTGCTTAATAAAAATTGTTTGTCACACAAACGTACAAATCGTGGTCGCGTTGTCTAGTCGGTGTACAGCCTTGAACAAGTCGTGCACTGGGTTCGCACTTTCGAATTCTGTTCCGGGTGCCGATAAAAATTTTCAGGTACGTGCATTTCGGATTCGCTGTTTTAGAATGTAAATCGGTATCGGCTGTAGGGCTTAATCCGTAGATAATAATAGGAGGGAAGTTTAAGAATAATGATAACTTGTCTGTTAAATGGATACTGGATCGAAAATATGAGGCAGACTGTGTCTGATGTGATGGTTTTCGTGACCTCTTGGTAACGTAGTGCGCCTGCAACTTTGGACCATATGGACCCAGGAATGGGTGCAATCGATCACAAGATGCGCTGCTAAAGTGGCCGTTGCTTGCAGTTATACATCAGCAGACTGACTACATAATACATGTGCACACTGTGTACAGTACACGTGCGCAGTGACAGCTGTAATGGGCCATACTTACCGCTCAAAAGCGACAGGAAGTTGGGGTTCAGCCCTACGGGGGGTGGGGGGTGGGGTGTTGTCTTCAAATCCACATGCAATGAGATTCTTTCCCTCCTCATAAGCATACCAATGACAACTACACTGTCTAATCCAAAGACTCAGTTATCTTTTCGGGTAAGAACCAAAACGTAACTTCGAATTTACGGGTTAGTGTATTTTAGATCTTACATAAATACTCAGCATTTGTTAAGGTCGTGTTTTATTCAAATGTGAAAAAATTGGAAGGTTTATTTGCTTTTACAATTGATGACAATAACCAACAAATCATTGTTCTGTAAAATTGTGTGTGGATATGGACCATGTACTTACCGACAAATTTTTATATTGAATATGTTCTATAATTACATACATGGTAGTGGAGCGAAGCTCCGAGCTAACATCTTACAAATTTGGCCTATATGTGGAGTGAATGAGTAGCTCACTGGTGGATATTATGCATAGAAGCATATCACTAATTTGTAGAGTACATAATTGGTAATTCTTGTTAGCATGTCCCTACAGTGTTTTTAAAGTAAATAGAAGTCGCATGTTCCACTTGAGTTACTTGTTTTGAACTTGAAAATGCAATACCAGGGATTAGTAAAACCATTTAGCAGTAATTACTCTTTATTATTATTAAAACGTAATATTAATATTTTCATCTGCGAAATTGTGGTCTTGAATTCTGAATGTATTTGGAAACCAATTTGTAAGAAAAATGTCTGAATCTGAAAGCTAGAGGACGAGAAATTATGTGATTCTGAATATCTGATGTACATTCCGTAAGTACTATTGTTGCTTTGCAGACCGAAGGGCTATGGGATTTTCCATTATAATGAGACAGTACTTGGAAGTTGCTGCTTATTTCCCGTTAAACAACAACGGGTTTTCTTTTGTACCTCATTCACGTTGTTTGTGAAGTGAACGTAAACCAAGTCCAGAAGGTAGCGACATAATGCTGGTCTCTTATTGGTCCCCAGCTTAGGTTATAATAGCGCGGTTTATATGATCTGGTTTGTTATAGCAGAACACGGGGTTGTGAGCTTAGGCAGTGTAGTTGAGATGTGCTGAGGTGCAAGAGGGTTCCAGGTGCAACGGGCAGAAGCTCCTTGCAGAGGGGAACCCGAGAGCTCTTCAAAATAAAGGCAAGGGCTGGGGAAAAATCTCGCGCAGGAAATACGAGTCCGGGGCACGTGACACTCATCTGTAAAGATTTCGGGGGT
>NW_019060410.1:136191-163075 GCF_000696155.1 Zootermopsis nevadensis
AGTATGAATGTTTTTATGAACTGAACCGAGCGTCAACTCAAGATGCTTCATCACAGGTGTAAAAATAAATGAGCAACTCGTCTCGGGGAGCAAGGAATTTGGACCTATAGTTATCTGCTTCATTTAAGGTTCATAGGTTATTCTGCGGTGCTTTTATTTTGTGAACATCTGAATTTATGTAATGTCCTTCTGGAATTGTTCGTATCATGGCACTGCGAATTCTCTTATTTATTAAATCGCTTGTATTGAACGGATATTGGTACAGTTGGAATGGTGAGTAAAAGTAGTCTACCAGCTTAGGATACCCACGATAAAAGACGAAAATTCAAGCTGATTTCCAAAGCATTTTTCAGGTGGAATAATCACTTTCGTATGTTACTAACAGTTTATACAACAGTCTAAATTATGTATACTGTCGATTGGAACCAATCTTTGGTCGAAATTCAAAAGGAAATCAAAGGCCACTTTCTTGAAGAGTCAAATTAATTTCGTTGCGTAGGTTATGTATAGTAAGTCAGTCTTGCTTCTTAATTACTTAACTTGGTAAGGTAGAGGCATAGAGGTATCGAGGCACATGGATTGAAAACCACTTTCAAATCAGTAACAACAAAATGCTTCTTACTTGGTATCAAAGCGGTCTCTGATATCCTACTGGTTTGAAAACCATCCAGTTATTTGTTTTGTATCGCTATTAAGTCTCGCCGAAGTTAATTTTTCGTGAAGAAACACAATTTGGAGAAGTGGGGTTCGTTGTATTCAGTATTTTATTTCTGTACGTTTTTTTTAACCCGTGTATGTGAGTGTTTTTTTTATGCTTCCGCTCTGTTAACGGTTCGGTTTGTTAAGCTTACATAACCTCAGACATCTCTGAGGTGGCCTGCAAGGCAGGATTGATGAATTTCTTTTTGACGAACTGTGAAACACAAGGATTTTATATCCGTTTAGATGAGAGAAGCACATTAAAGACACATGGCTTGTTTCTTCATTGCCCTCCAATTCTCTCCTCAGAATTCAATTAAGACTCTTCCTGCTTACAAAGACTCATTTCACTGCTACTTTTTCTTCTATTTCTTTAGGCAGATTTTCTGTTGATCTGAAGCAGCCCTACCTCGTTTCTTTCGTAGAAAATTCTCGCAGTTGCGAGTTCATCGTACCGGCAACTTCATGTAAACATATTGCACTTGTGCCTTGACGTTTCAGAGCCCTTTCCTATGTTACGAAATGGTACCAAAATATAGGTATTTTATTTCGAATCAGACTACATCCTTCTTGCAGTTTTCATCTGAATAGAAACATAATAAACGCCTTTGTTGGAACGTAACATGTGTAAGCCAGTACGAGGAATTGATGTTTTACAAAATAGGACATAGAACTTCAAAATTGAGGGGTTTATAGGAAAAATTACATTAGTCCAACATGGACCATTCTTAAATAGTTTTGCTGTCTTGAGGTTAAACCTGTTTTCATCACGAAATAATATTATTTTGGCAAAAATCGCATTAGTCTAGATTAAAATATAGCCTGTAAATAGCCTGTTTGTTTTTCTGCCTCTTCTGAATTTTTCAAGGAAAAACCAACATATGTCCATTTCTTATTGTAGTGTTGTTGTTCTGCCTCTACTGAATTTTTCAAGGAAAAAACAACATATGTCCATTTCTTATTGTAGTGTTTATGTAAAATTAAAAGGACCTACATAAATGTAACTATATTTTTGACTTGCAACACATGTAAATGCATTGATATAAAATGAGAATGTCGAGGAATATTCACCAGTTCAGATACTAAAAAGGTTTATTCTTGATTTCCCCAAAACGTTTAATTTTGAATTTACATAATTTCTCACACAAACTCCTTTATTATATCAGTATGAGAAATTCTTACAAAATTTTGGTTGGAAAGGATCATACATGGGGGGGGGGGGACGTTAAACTTTGGGAAATAGGACGTGTATTAGATTTATGTGTCTCGGGATAGGGATCACTAGAGGGCTGTTGTGAACATGGTAATGAACTTTAGGGGTCCATGCAGATTGTACTATTAGCTGTTTAAGGAGGACTCTGCTTAGTGAAAACGTTAGGCTAAGTCTGTTTAAGATTCATGATGAAGGAGGACTCTGCTTGGTGAAAACGGTAGGCTAAGTCTGTTTAAGATTCATGATTCCCGTTTGCAGTTGTAATGCCTCGGACAGTGACTAAGACAAATTAGCGTCGATCGAGATTCTGAACAAACGACTATTTCGGCAGCTCCAGACATTGACGGACTCCTTGACATTGATTAGTCACACGTCTGCCAGAGTCTGGGGTTTCTTACACGCGTGCCATTCTCTGGCTTTTACCGGGCGTACAGAAATTCGAGTTTCCTCTTATATCAACGATGATTCTTTTTATGATTGCGGAATTTACGCCTTTTTCATTCGAAATAAATATGCGGATTTGAGGGCATCCGTAGTAAATCTCTTACAGATTTCTTCACTTTCTCAGGCGTTTGAGTGTGGATGCGAATTTTCTGTCTCGAAATAGTCGCCAGTGCTCTCCCAGTGGCCATCGTTAAAATTACGTCACTCTTCCCGCATGCTACAAATTATTATTCTTAGTCATGTAAGTCTCATTTCTGTATGCCGTTCAGAGTTTGTTAAATAAATATTAAGAACCTCAATTTGTGTTCACCTTGTGCCAGTGTTTGGGAGGTTTTAATTTCGAATTCTGCCCGAGGATGTGGAAACATGACTTAGATATTTCGAATTGTATTCGATGTCTACTGCATCCAGACCGGCTCTGGGCCCCACTCATCATCCTATCTAATGGGTACTGTGGATCTTTTCCGGGGCGTGACGCTAACCACTCACCCCCATCTAGTGCCGAAGTTAAAAATGAGTAGGAGCTATATCTCCTCTCCCCCCAAGCGCCTGCGTGACGTATAGTGGGACAACTTTACTTCTTATCTACAAACGATAGTGTATTCAAGAAGGTAGCATTCTTGAAGATATTTGTTTCCAGCAGTTTGTTCCGAGTTTTCATGAAACGGGTGTGTGCTAGGACTCGCGGATTAATTTCGACCTATTTTCCCCGGCCCACGGAGCTCATTTACTCGAGTTGTGTTAAGTCAGCCCAGAGGTTAATTTGCTCAAGTTGAGAACATAATTCTAAGTGACCTTTTGGATCTTATTAGTGGCAGTGTTCCCTGTAATTACAGCTCAAGTAGGTCGTAATGTTGAACGTAGTACTACTGAGTGATCCTTGAATAGCGTTCATTAGACTTCACACAGTTTTGGGTGATCCTTTAATAGCGTTCATTAGACTTCACACAGTTAGGCCACGATTCTGGACCTCGGAACCGCTGCGTAATCGGACGAAGGAGTAATGCACCAAAATTTAATTTGGAAACTTGAAAAAAACTAAAAACTGTTTTAGTTTCTTTTTGCGTGTTTTTAATTTTTGTTTCATCGCTTCTTTTGTTTCATTTGTAAGCCTTTTTCATCTCCCTTATTTCCTTTACTGTTCTTAATTCAAGCCCTCTTAATTTATTTATTCTCTCTTCTTCATTTCGTCATCATGTCTTTAAACCCCTCCTTTCTGTGCGTATTTCCTTCATTTATTTAATTATTCATTCTCTTCCGCATTTCTCTTTATGTTCCAAGAACAAGAATCTGTCAGTGACGAGATTCATTCTAGACTAATCTCAGCTTGCGACATGATTTCCAAGTGGCACTGGATAATGCCAGGAAGTAGGAGTTTGCACGTATGTTGTGTCTGTGCTTCAACAGCTTATGTTTTTGTTCGCAGACGACCATCAAGGTCTACGCTCGTTGTCTGCGTCCGGACATCGAGTACAAGACTCTCAGCATCACGTTTCAGACGACCTGTCGCGAGGTTGTGACGTCCCTCCTCAACAAATACCGCATGCGTCATCGTGACCCTAATTTGTTCTACCTCACCATGGAGGTCACTGTCAGGAAAGCAGGTGAGTGCTAGGACCGGCGGACAAGGAGGAAGATGTTACAAGCGCTGAAGTTGTTCTGTAAATGTGTGAAATGGGATCTTACAGGTGAACACCGTGTATGACATCCGAGATGTGAATAATACGAACTTGTACCCTGGCAAGGATCCGGGCCTTTCCCCAACAAGTATTGTACTGTCTGAATGCTTTCCTTCCTGTTCTCGTAGTTTATTAACCTTAAAAATAACTTGGTTTTTTCTCCCTGAGTGTGAAGCTGGCCACTTACCTCCATTTAGTGCCAGACCAAGAATGTGTAAAGCCATACTATTGACTTTGAGTGGCGCTGTAAGGGGGTGAAGTCCTTCCGGTGGCCTTGAACCATGCAATTTGTTCATGGCTACTTTAGTTTACATATTAAAAGGTAAACTGTATCTCCATTAATAGTTTTCAAAGTCTATAAATTAACTGCAGGCAACAAATTTTTAAACGTGCAAAAATTGTTGATCACATATCCTAATAGAAAGGTGACTGGAGATCCTTCTCTTGTTGCAGGGGTGAGGACAGTCCTTGTGCTGGATGAGGACGCACGTCCCGCAGTCCTGCAGTCTTGCCACCCTCGAGGTGACTCTCGCTTATCGCTGCAGACACGACGTGGCGGCCTCGTCAAGATATACGACAGTGTCCTCATGCCAGGGGTGAGTGGCCTGTTCTGTTAAAAACAACTGACCCCTTTTTCACCTTTCCTTTCCTCTGTTCCTCTTTTTCACACCATCTCTTTATTGTTATTTCGTCCCTCTGAAGTACGAGAATTCTATTTGCCACAGGATCCTCAAGATTATGTGTGACATAACCTCTCTTTCTAAAATGTAAACTACGAATCTGAGGAAATACGTAGTATTATTTAGCACCAATCTCTTAAAAGTTTGTTGTTAAGTTGATAATATTAGGGACTGGGTATTTAGAAATCTGCTCACAAGAATTTTATCACCAAAAATGTACGAGGTGCGATCGGAAAGTTTCAAGACTGTGTCAATATAGGGCGAACCGGATGTAGTACGAGCTTCTGCCGCTAGGGGGTGCGGCCTACATTCATAGTGAATCAGTGTGCCAGCCGGCATCATCGAATTAGCATTTGTTTCTTAGTTACGGGCGTTTTGGTAGTGCATTACACCGACCCTCCTGCGATTTCGGAATGGCGGATTTTCATGAACAAATCAAATTTTGCCAAAGACTCGCCAAAACGGCTACGGAAACCTATGAAATGCTAAAGCAAGCATTTGGGGAGTCCGCAATGGGTCGTGCACAAACTTTTGTGTGGCATTCACGTTTTAAAAAGGGCCGAACCTCTGTCCATGATGACGAGCGTTCTGGACGACCATCTCCGAGCACAACGCCCGAAAATGTTACCAAGATTCGGCAGGCCATTCACGAAGATCGACGTCGTACCATCAACGACTTGGTCGACATTGTTGGGATAGGCTATGGGACCGGTCAGCTGATTCTAAAGGAAGAACTCCACATGCGACGCAACCTGTCTGAGGACCAGAAGCAGAATCGACTTCTCGTTTGTCAGGAGCTAAAAGATCTTGCAAGAACCGACCCCAACTTCCTTTCTAAGCTCCGTGTGACTTCTTCCTCTTCCCAAAGATGAAAATTCAGCTAAAGGGAAGGAGATTTGAGACGATAGAAGAGATTCAGGCAGAATCGCAGATGGTGCTTGACAGGCTGACAAAGAAAGATTTCCAGGGATGCTTCCAGGCTTGGCAGCGGCGCTGGGATCGTTGTGTTCACTCCCAGGGGAACTACTTCGAGGTTGATGGATGAATTTAATACCTGAGATAAGTGTACGGGTTTTGATAGGCGCAGTCTTGAAACTTTCCGATCGCACCTCGTATAAGCCTTAATACAAACAGGTACATAGTTACCAAAATTGCTTAAATTGGTATCACTTAAATTCACCATTGAATCTGAACAGACACTTAGCTAATCACAGACTGAATGCAATGAAATATATTTGTAATAATGAGTAACTGATACTTGATTCTACTAAGCTCAAAGGGATGAATGTGATATCCATGTCTTATTTGTTATTTGCTATACTCGGAAGAGAATTCAAGGCTTTAAGTATATAAGCAATACTGATGTGATGCTGATTGACGACTGATGTCTTGTTATGTAGTCCCAGTACAAGAGCCTTCTGATCTCGGACCGCACGACAGTGGACGAGCTGATACAGATCCTACTCAACTGCTACAATAGCAAGGAACGTGTTGAACAGTTCTCCTTGTATGAGGTGTGCCGCAGTCAGGAGTACCAACGTAAACTGCACCCTGATGACTGCCCTCTCAACGTACAGCACTGTTGGACCATCCCCAATGAATTCCACTTCCTCATCAGACGCAACCTGGACTTCAGGCCTCGCAGAAAGGTACTCGTCTTGCTCATAAAAATCAGATTTAATCAGTGGCACTACTTTCTGTAGTATCAAGCACAAGAGCACTGAGCAGTCTGCCCCCATTTAGAGAACCCATGGGATAGGTTAATTAAAATAACGATAATAACTGTTGCTGTTCCTGAAGTTATGCAGACTGTTTGCCAGACTAGAAAATTATTTACCATCATTGAGCCTTTTAAGATGAAAATTACCTTATTTGTAATGGAACATAAATGGAAAACAATTTTTTTGTTCCATAAAGCTAATTTGTAATGGTTTTATGATTGTGAATTGGGTGAGTTTTAATCTAAATACTTTTAACACTTTTAAAGATATTTTGGAATGACTAATAATCTCCTAAATTAATCCATACAAATTAAAATTTTATTTAGAACAAGATTTGGAAGTACGGGAATATAATTCGTACAAAATAAATAACTACAAATTGCTCTGCCAAAATTATTGTTTATTTTATTCTCTTGAAATTGTTGATATTCGTTGGGTCCTTTTTTATGCATTTACTGAATCGTGGTACTCGTAATGTCGATGGTGATATACGGGCTCTTGTGCGTTAGTAGTGATTTCATATTTATACTTTCATGAGTTCACTGTAGAGACTCTCAGTGAGCAACTAACATTTTGCTGTGTAGATTAACATGAATTGAACATTAAGTACTCCCTGCCACTCCTGCTTTCAGAGCTTGTGACCTACCAAGGGCTAAATTATCTTCAGGTGAAATGTGACTTAGTTTTGTCATATATTTAACGTTATGGTTTTATTATTGTTACATCTTGCCGCACTTACAGGGCCCATGGACTCCAGAGCTGCCATCTATACCATGTTCCTCCCGACAAAGTCAACCAGCCACATCACAACAGAGCTCCTTGATGAATGAGACACCAACTAAAAGTTTAAGCAGTTCATCGTACGCGGATTATGAGAACTACTTTTATATATGAGCATCTCTTCAGAAGAGAAACTGTAAGTTTATTTTAAGGTTATAGTAGCCTGCCTGCATTACTATAATGATTTTAATGGTCTATCGCTTCATTTTGTCCCGCGCTGTCTGAGGCAAAATGCTTCGGACCGGCGATACGGAATGCGCGCTGATTTGAGTCTCGGGGGAGAAGAAATTTTCTCATGAGCTTTCGACCGGTGCCAACCCAGCATCGTGAGGAAATTGGGGAGCTACAATGAGTAGCGTAATCCGGTCAGGAAAACTAGCAATGGCTGGGGGTTTGTCGTGCCGACCACACGTCACCCTATATCTGGTTGGATGATCGTTCACCTCTGCTTTGGCATGTGAACGTGAGGCCAGCAGCCAGCTAGTCGGCTTTGGCTCTCAGAGGTCTCTTACGCCACGATTCGCTTCATTTTCGTTAATCATTTTGTTTGCAGTTCCTCAACATTTTAATAAACTTATGGAAAAGGGAGTCATTACACATGATCTGCCAGTACTAAATGTTTTTGAGAATATGATGGACTGTTGTTTTCCAAGTTACAGGATGTAACATTTGAACTTCATCAGATTTTGGGGCTATTTGGAGCTTCTACGCACGCACTCATTGATTTGCAGTCCTCCTTCCACTTAATACTTGGCATTATGAAGCTTGTATTTCATATGTCTCTTACCAGATGATACGATCGCTGAACTGCGTGGCTTTGGACGTGGGTTAAATATTTACTTTTCTATGGCGTTTGTAACTTTTATAAACTTACCTTTTATTATCAACATAAAAAGGTGTCATTCATGAGGTAAAAGATGATGCAAGAATTATGATTAAAATTCCAAACTGCTTGCCAAACAAAATATTGGGTTATTATCATAATATTCTGCTGTTTTCCCCCCCTCCCTGTAAACCAGGCTCACATATTAACTAATACAAGGGACTGTTACCACCTGATGCAATTTCCAGGTGCATTAAACTTGAAATTACAGATTTTCTAAAACATCATGTGCTTCATCCACAGTGGAATGATTAAGGAATGTAATTACGATTTACTTCCAGGTGTGAAATCTAGTTGTGCTGGCTGTGAAGAAGATATGGAACTGGATGATGCATTGGAACATGTGAAAGTAACGTGGACGAGAAGTGGATGCTAGGACCGAAACGAAGCAGCTATGAAGAAAGATAATGTCTGATAGAAGTGGGAAATAACACATATTTGTTACCAAAGGATGGTTAATGTGATTGTGTATGGTAATACTAATATAAAGACTAATTTTCATTACATGTTTAGGAGCAGATGGTGCATGATGTTGTGTTGTGACATTTTAATGTGTTTGAATTTATAGACCTCATTTATTACAATAATAAGCCCCTCCCAAAATTCCGAGCCAATGTTATTCTGTCAAACCGATACGTAGTAGTTTTGTTAGGCGCGGTAATTAGTGTATTAATTAAAGAAAACATAAACAAAGTAGGCATCAGTGCATGTTGATTGTGGACTTGTGGCTTGTGGTGTAGTATAGCCTTATAGATGGTGTTTCAAAAGAATATAGCACCTCCATCTTCAGGGTAGAGAACAAGACTACAAAGTGTCACAACCTGTAAGACCATAGAAGATATCTTCACTGCTCTGAGAACCTTGAATCTCAGAATTCAGTTCAGATGTACATAAATACACGTGATTTGAATGTGAATTGTTATGAAGATTTTTGTTACCAAATTAATCATTTAATTATCCGTTCTGTTCGTATTTTCATTAATTGAGCGCAATTAATCTTGTGTTTTAGATTAAATTATAGACGATCTGTCATGTAATTTCAATGTTTTTGCCTCATGTTAATAATTATCATAACTGGACAGTACAAATGGGTCTTTATGCAGCGAAGTTTTAAATTTTTTTTTTTTTGGGGGGGGGGGGGGATTAGTAGAATAAACAATTCTTCTGATGAGTCTTCATAACCTGATCATCTGATTTTGTTTTGACCAAATGTTGGGAATTTCTGTTGTTGTTGATGTTAGCACTGTCAGCTCTTTTAACTATTTCTGTTGTTGTTGTTGTTGTTAGCACTGTCAGCTCTTTTAACTATCAATGCCCTGTATACTTCATAAGTGTCTGAAATTTCACCTGTTTTAAAATTTTACATTTCAGTTCAGAATATCACAGAGTGTGAACTGCTTCTGTAATGGTAATTAATGAACAGATCAATAACGTAATTTTACTTTTCACATGTTTTAAAGAATTTCCGCAAACATGACAGTGCTGTGAAGCAGTACACCACAGTGTTCCTCGTCGTCTTTTTGGAGACATAATTTGCGAGTGCTCAGATCGCCACTGCTGCAGAGTAACATGATCATACTTGGGTTAGTCTTTCGGACTCTAAAGATACCACCCGTAACATTATTCGTTGCTAACTCAGATTATTTTAGTGTAAATACTGTTTGCCAGTCAAGTCTTTGAACATAAAGTCATTTTTAATATGCGCTCTTTCATAAAATGTGCTGCAGTCTTATATTGCATTTTAGCATGTTTGATTTTATGATTGGACGGCAATTACCAAAGCTACTGTAAATTATGCTTAATAAAAATAACATTATTGTAATTTTGTGTACTTTAAATGTAAATACTACCACTTGTATTTAATTTTTATTTGTAACATCATAATGTTTTTATATAAGTGTTTGCATACAATTGCGTAATTTTTCAACAAGGTACCTTCTGGATCTGTGCGCTCCATGAACTTATGTACGCTAGAACATATGTTTATGCACATTTAGTTTAGAGATTGAGGTGCAAAGTCCCTACCTATATATGTTTCCATGGACAAAAAGTCAATACGCAATAAGAGTATTTGACCATATTATTCCTTATTCAGAAAGGTGTTTTTTTTAAATGTTCTCTCTGATATCCAATTGAATGCTTGAAAGAATTGTGTCAGATGTTGCAGTGGGCAGACATTGTACTGAGTAATAAAGGATAAATCATAATCCAGAGTGATATTGATTTTTAAAGAGAGAGAATCACGTCGAAATATATTTCATGATTCAAGTACAACTTACTGGGTGAAACTTGTAATTAAGATGATTTCTGTCTTCTGGGTTGTTGCGCTGCGTAGTCTGGTCGATGTTAACAAATGTTTCAGAGGTCATACTGCATCCGTCATCAGGGCATTTCATTCATTCATTCATTGCCCTGATGATGGAGGCAGTATGACCTCTGAAACGTTGGTTAACATCGACCAGACTACACAGCGCAACAACCCAGAAGACAGAAATCTTCATACTCTCCGCTGTGAAAACCTCAAATCTTACATGTATAGTTCACTTGCTGGGCTTGTAATCCTGGGGTCCCGGGTTCGATTCCCAGTGGTACCCAGGTTTATAACTTGTGTCGGGCAAGGCCGTGGTCCAGGTATCACGGGAGTTTTCCTCCGGGGCTTCCCTGGTTTCTCCGTGGGATCCCAACAATTCATCATTTTCATCGTCATTTACACGAAGAAGGCAACGGCAAACCACTTCTGGATCATTTGCCGAGGAAACATATGAAGAGGTCCCTATCAGAGGGAACTTGTTCATAATGTCACCAGGGGTCGGCTCCGACCCGATGGTACCAAAAAAAAAAGTTCACCTGGTGTCTCCTTCCTACATTCTTATAAGATGTATTTTGTGTGCAGAACTGTCAATAAATTTGACTTGAATCGTGTAGCTGTTATGGTATTGTGCACGCTTGTACGCGTGTCGTAGTTTGTACAGTTATCGAACTTGCCTTAATTATATTGTAGAATGAAACTGAGAAACCATTGAAGAATACTGTAAGGGGAAGTGAAGAGAAATAGTTTGAATAATATGTGGTGTAGAAGATTGATGAAATCAATGTGTAATATTCCATTTCAATCAGTGATGATGACTTTATGATGATGTATGTAATTGCATGCTTTCATTATGTGTAAAAAAAAAGTGTTAAGTGTTTTTGTATACTTGTTTTACGGAATTGCTATTTGCTGAGTGGACTTTAGTATGAAATTGTGTAGGAATGGCATTTTATCAGTCCAAATTTTCAATTTTAGAAACAACGTCATTCTTTGTGAGAAATGATACATTAAGATAGATCAAAATAATTATTTAGGCATGACAGTGAATTGTGATTAATTTTAAAAATTCCTGTTACCTAGTACAATTACTTGAATCAGATCTTTGAGATGCTTAAATAAGGGGGTTTTCAACCTATGGGCCACATGCAGCCATGTGTATTTCTGTAGTTTTATTGTCGTGCGTGCTGAAGAAATAGTTGCTGCTTAAATTAAAATGGTAGTTAAAAATATATAATCTGATACAAGCATACCATGACTGACTTATTGTGTACGCGGTTCAGTACTAGAAGGTAAATTGAATTACAACAGAAATTAAACTGGATTTTGAAGGAATAATAAAGAAATATGTGACTAGTGGCTGATTTTGTTGAAGTAACCAGAGTAATATTTGAACCTGATTGTAACAACAGGACAGAGTTAGTGGAATTTTCAATGCGTCGTCATCTGTAACTGCACGGCCATCGAGATGTCATGAAAGGGTAAATGTTCGCCAGTTTACCGCTAGATACGCAAATTAGTATGACATGAGTACGCATATTTAACTTCGTAATAAAAATTTGGAAAACCATTTATTTCGCTGTGAAGCTGTTCCATTGGTTTATCTAAGTTTTATCAGATATGCTAATAAATTTAATAATTTGTATTCTTGGGTCTGGGAGTATGCAATGGTATGACACTTTCTATTTAAAAGATAAAAATATGTGAGTGTTAAGAAGTTAAATAATGTAAGATAGAATAAGATAAAAATGCATAATTCAAGTTCCATTAACTGGCTTGCTTTTGTGGGGAAAAGAAATTTAAAAATGTAACCATCCATCCTTGGCACTTTCAGTGGTGACGTCTTTGTTTCTAGAATGGAGTGTTCTGTGTATGATAATATATTTATCAACATTCTTATTAGCCCCTTTATAAATTATAGTAATTTAAGGTCATTGAATTGAAATGACTACGTAGTAAATATAATTAAATCTGTCTGGCTTAAACATGCTGTATATCTTTCTAGTATATCTCTGCCTGTGTGAATTTTAGTTGATGCCAAAGATTATAATACTTTTGTAATTACAGTTATATATGTCTTATTGGAATCTGATTAGATCAGAATTTCATCATAATTCTATATTCAAACTTATATTTAAATATGTATGTTGTGTAGCGTATGTAAACTCAGTAATGAAATGTTTGGCAAATCATAGTCATATTCATTTTGTTTTATCCTGTCTTACGAGATTATTCCATTCCATTCATTTTTTCTTGAAATGGTAATTTGTACTTTAATGGTGAGTGATCAGAGGATGCCGAGGCCGCACTTGACCCCAGGAGGTTAGAGGAAAATCCTCTGCCTCTGTTTGGGATCAAACCCTGATCGCCCAGCCATAGCCAGTGTTTTTCTGCCAAAAATCAATTACAACAAACAATAGAATCGGTATAAATGAAATTACATTTCACGGGCACGTTCAATCATCTTAGTGGTAACACTGGAAAATATGTAGGTTATATTACAATGTACACGTTTCTTTTGCGAATAAGATGTAAGATTTAATGAATGAATCGTATGTTGAAGAGGGACACGTACTTTATATCGCCTGCGATACTATCGAAAATAAATTACTAATGCATGTGTTTGTAGTTAAATTCGCATGAAATGTGGCCCTGGTCATCGATCAGATTGCTGTAAATCAAAGGAACAGTGTCGAGAGCGCCACTTGTTCTGATTGTAACTGCTTTTCTGCGAGTCATTAGTCTGTGCCGCGTGTTCTCGGAACTCGGGAGTAAACTTGTGCAGTTTGTGTGGAAGTGGATATTTAATTGGTGGTTTTCGGCAGTTATAGTGTGGAGTGATACATCGAAACTGTTGTTAAATATGTGGAGTGGGTCCCTTTTCAAATAAAGTAATGTTTGTTTGTTTTAAATTGTTACTTATACATCGTTCTACTGTTAGCCATAACGTTTGTAAGCACGTGAATAGTTAATCGAACTGTAGTGTGACAGCGATCGAAATTTGTTCCTACCAGACGATCTTCTGATAGTCTCTTACACATACTGCTTTGGTAAGTTAATTACTTTTCATGTTGATTAATTAGTTGAAGTTTCATGTAATTTCACACGGTGGTATATAACTTGTGATATCCGCATTGTAATGTGTAGGAAAGGGTCTCAATTGAGATCGAATGTGTGTGTATGGATGGAATCATTGTTTAACTTCCCATAATTCATACTGCTATGGCTAATCGAGATAAAGGACGGTAACGGTGCTTATATAAATAAATTATATGTAAATCCTCTAATGAAAACGAACGTAATGTTCTTTTTAATTTCCTCCGTAATCCTGCATCACACAAGGTCAGCATTATCTTGCCTAGAATAATCGACGCCAAATTTGTATAAGAACGGTTCCTGTTCAGTTAATTGAACGAAAAAAATGTTTATTTCTTTTAGATGTTCCTTTTTCGTAGCCAGATGTACTAATGGACGGGAATTAAACTCTCAGGATGCCGATTTGAGTCGGTTCAGTTCCCAACCTTCCCTCAAGATTCGTTGCAGTCGCGGGTGGGATTCGTAGTCTTGCATTACGTCATTAGACTGTACACGTGTTGTTTAGTTGCTGCGTGATGTAGTTGCCTTGGGGTGGGGTACACCTGGCTCTAAAGACGCAAATGACTTGCTGAACAGGTTGGGTAGACTGAGTGGACTCTCGGCTATTGAAAGGCGGCAGACTTAGGAAGCGAGAAGTATTCCTTTACTGATAATTAATACCAGTGTTTGTTTATTTCAATTGATGCCAGTCTACGACTTTTAGATTTATACACCAGCGTTCTGCTGGACTTCGTGAGTTGTAACGATGCTGTATGTTTCAATTAACACTGTTTACTTGTTTGAAGTAAGAGTTATTTTGAAAAGGCCTGTATAAGACTTAATTTACGCATTAACATTCGCAAAGAACACCGCGTGGACTCGTTCGTGTCCTGTTTATTGGCTTCATAAATTTGCATTAAATCTATTTTGGACGTTACGTCATTCGAGGCAAATCCAAATCCAGTAACATGTAGTCGGCAAGAAAAATTTACCAATATATTATCACTGTGTTAGGTTCCTTGTGTTGCATTGGCGAGACTACAGTTGAGAGAAAGAGGGTATTTTTTTATTTGTTCATTTTATTCTGATTTCAATTGTTGAATGTTCGAATCTGACTGCACACAAATAATTTTATTTACAGTAGCACATATTTCAGAAGCGTTCTTTTTTCGTGAAGAAAACGTGCTGCTTATAGAAAATACGAATTAGTATGTTAGTCATTGAAAGGGCTACTTTCAAGACCTGGCATCTTTTGTAATATATCCAAAATCCGTGAGACTCGACCACGGATTTAATTCGTCTTGACATCGAACATAACGTTGGGAGGAAACCACAACGCTGTTCGTTGTGGTCTTCATTTTTTTGTTATTATTTGAGGTGGTCGTCAGTAAGGTTAAGTTTTGCAAAGGAGACGCGGAGGTACTTCGATGGTCACCCAAGGTACTCATGTTCGTATGCGTTTGAAAGAATGGTGTTAAGCAGTGTAGTACCCATTAGAAGGGTGAAATAAAAGTAAAGTTGCCCCATTAGATGGGGGGTGAGTGGTCAGCGTCACGCCCCTACCGCGCTTTAAGCCAGGGAAAGGACCTTGGTACCCGTTGGATAAGAGGCTGGGTGCGCCACAGAACCGGTTTGGATGTAGACAGTAGAGGAAAAATCCTTTGCCCCTGTCCGGGCTTGTTAGAAGCGTACATAGTGGATTGAAACTCGCCGATCGGTCACGGATTTTCTTTATGGCAGAAGTGAAATTTATTGAATTTGGTTTGGTCGTTATGCCGTAGGCAACTGCTGTAAACTCAATTTTTACTCTCGACACTCGGTAATATCAACAAGACATGTTTTGTGCACATGCTTGAACAAACATTACTGTCTCACGACACATTAATTTTACGTGCATTTTATCATGAACCAATAAAGTGAATGTCAGTTTACAGGCCTGCCTGAAGTCACAGTGTGTTAAAAATTGCTGTTCTGAATTTAGGAATGCTGTATCAGTAACCAAGAATACGTAATAAATATTGAGACAATTAAGGCTGAATAGTTGACAGAACAGGATTTTATTTCGTAGCATTTTCTGGGAAGGAATTGAGGGGGGAGGGGGGCAGTCAGTCATTTCTTGGACTGAGATTGAATCATGGGATTAATGGACACTTTCGACTGTTATCTATGGTGTTTTATAGGAACTGGAATTGTAAGGATTATAAATAACTCAGTTTTGAGTGAAGTGATTGATAAAAAGTATTCTCTTTATTTACAAATGTTTCCAACAATTTCTGGAAATTTGGTTGCGAAGAAAACTTGCAAATAACACTCATTGCTCCCCCATCCCGTACCCGTCCATTTTCAGTGAGATTCCCCAGCTCAGGTTAATAATATCCTAACCTCCACACTGTAGGGAACATACAAAACATTATGGAGGGGGAGTACAAACAGAATTTAACAGTTACTGGTCTTGGATGCAACAAGCTTCATAAAGCAAATATATTTTCTTGTTTGAAAAGAATTTATAAACCTCTTTTTTCACTCAACCTTATCAGTCATATAGCAACACATTCCCCAATCATTCTATATATTAGCTGCTTCTTCAGCCATTTTCTTTCACTGTGAAAATACGTAACACAATGCTATACAAAGAAAAATATTTTAGTGTGAAACTTAACAAAACAAATGATTTTCTTGCTATTGATCGAGGGTATTATTATTAATATTTTTATTTAATGAACCAATGGTTTGTTACGATCACACACACGCATTTATCCGAATGGGCACTTCGATATTATCACAGCCAGCTGATCTGTGATGCCTCGATTACTGATGGTAGAAGATAGTGCAGATTGAGGGTAATTGAACATACATGAACACTTCTCATTCCTGTATCATTAAATGGGGTCCGTAGTGGCCGCGCGGTCGCTGGGACAGTGGGTTCGAATCCCACTCAAGTCACGGATATTTGTCCGCGTTTTTCTGTGTTGTGCTGTCCTGTGTACAGGTAGAGGCCTTGCGACAGGCCGATCCCTCGTCCAAGGAGTCCTACCGAATGTCCATAGATCTAGCCAACGAAAAAGTTGGGACCCGCAGTGCTCAGGCACTTGAAGAACAGGTCGTTCCCAGTATCCCCAGTATCATTAAATACCATAAGGAAGAAATCTGCATGAAATTTGAGAGAAGTGTCGGATATCCTTGTTAAGCTATGTAACATGAGAAACCCTTTCTAAGAATTAAGAATTTCTGTGAAGTATTGTATCATAGAAGAAATATTAATGACGATTTGTAACAAAGTACATTTCATGAAGCTTTGTGAAGATATTATATTGTTCGGAACTTAGCTGGCAGTTTTTATCATATTTTTTCATTTTACTCGTAGCAAATATTTGCTGATTAAACAAACGCTAAGTTACATTTCAGTAAACAAATTATTCTTGTCTGAAACGTTATTGGTACTGTTTCTTGGAAGCTTCCAGTTGCCTCGCAACAGTGGAAGTTCCTTCTGCGGAAAGAAAATTAAATTTTCTTTCATCTCGCGGCATTGTGTTAAGTGTCACTTCATAGTGAAGGAAACAGCGCCATCTTTACATGTTTGCAGGATCAACAACAGGACAGACTATGAACACTCATTAACAATAACAGTAACACGTAACTCACATCATTCCATACAGTATTCAAATATGCAGTGTATTCAACTTAATACAGTTTTCTAAATCTTGTTTATTTTGAAGCATAAATGGCTGGTAATGAGGTTAGCAACTACATAGTCATCCCCTGAATAGGTTTATATTATCTAGAACCATATTAGTTAATATTAAATGAAAAAGTAAACAAATACAATGTTTCTTTCGATTCAATTACATTTATGAAATTTAAAGTGTCTGCAGAGCACCATAAATTTCTAAAAGACTATGATGCGATATAATAATAACCAAATTAACTTTTGTCCTTGGACCCATGGGACCTCTAAATGAACAGAATATGACGTTTCTTGTGATGTGCTCACAAATATTTTGTGTTAAAAATGATTAAATATCAGGCACACGAAATTCGAAATTAAGGAACGGAAGTTTTCAAAGTCAGGTGCTCGCACTGACAAGAAGTATAGTACTTGAATTATTACTGCTTTACAGCACTTGTTTTGTGACTGAAATTTTTGTATTTCTAAAAATACTATGTAGTTGATATCCCATTCAGTTGGACCAACTGCTCGGAACTTTCCTTTTCTCTTTTCAAAATGTTGACATATTTGAATACTTATAATAACTACTTGGAATAATGAAAGTTTTTTACGTTAATGCTGATACAGCTTTGTTTTAAAAATATGATTGAATCCAACTTGAATTAGAGAATGTGACATCAGAATAACTCTTGATAATATAATATGTATTTAGACATGAAATTCAGTTTGCTTGGAAAAAGACATAATAAATAAATTGTACATTTCACACTCGCACATCATTCGTCTTTGTGGCCGATTCTGCACGCTACAGCGGGAATTATTTCTATAACATGTCAAATAAAACTACTACGATGAAAAAACTGGAAGTGTAGCTTCGTATTAGCCAGCAGAAAACAATTAAGGTTCTAATTGTACTATTTATTTATATAAGGAAGGAACGTAACATATAACAGCTTACAGCTTACTTTGAAGTGAAAATCTTTGGAGTTGAAAAGCAAACAAAGTAGATATATTAATGTTTTATGTACTATGTACAACTCATTGTTTTGACGTATGTCCATATCAAAGAAATACTGTACCTAGCAGTATATTGATAAATCTTGTATATATATATAATATATACAGTAGTCTTATATATATTTTTTAAATATCAACAGCAGCCTTTATTTATACTTCCACTAAATAAGGCAATCAATCTTGATGTACACGTCTTCATATTCCTCTGGCACAGGCAAAGTCTATTTTGAACTGTATGAAAGAAGAAACCACCACGAAAATGCTCGCTACAGCAGATTTTTAATTATGAAAAAAGAATCCTCGCTTGTAGTAGCTATGCGTAAATCTGCAAACAATGTAATGAGTAAAAGGTATATAAGCGTTTAGTTTCTACCACATTCCTTACTTTCGTGAATAATTTGAAATTGCAATACTATCAGGCACGAAGAAAGTGGTAGCTATTTTCTATCAGCCATTATGGAATTTAATTTTTTTGTGTGATTAATGAAGCAGGATTGTGGGTTATGGTTTTGAATTGTTCTTCTAACAATGCAATGTACTTATTAGTACTGTTGTTTTATGTGAATTATTTTTTTAAATTTTAAAGCAAAATGTGTTTAACGTGTAGTGGATTTGGGACAACGTAGTTTTCAGTCTTTGGACAGGCAGGGATGTTGGAAGTGGAGGTGAAAAGGACAGTCTCCCTCCCACACTTGTCTGCCTACATATATTCCAATGTTAATCACTAGAATTCTCACTTACCACGTCGTTTTTCCACCCCAAATTTTAAAATCTTTTGAGGATAACCATTCTGTATGCATGGATCATGAAGAATTATATATTCCAATCGGAAAGAAAATGGTGTGTCAACAAGAAGATGGTGGAGTAGAAAGGACGGTGGCCATAATCATTATGAGCAAAGGCCCAAATTGCTAAAAGATAAGCAATGTTTAATTATTAAGAAAAATTGCGATATTTAAATGATTAAATAGGTTGTATCTTCTTTTAATTTTCAATTTCTGTCACGCAGTGAAACCAGTGTTCAAATGGGTGTGAGATATCATTGGCTTATGAAGCTAAAAGGTTCTTATGAAGTCCTTTATCTTCAGAAATAATAATCAAATCTCGGCGATTATATTTCCTTGCCCACTATTTTGCCAAGTTATTTGAGCGATGCTTTTGACAATGCTACTGCCATAATTATCACCTGAATTTATCACGTCATTTTCTAATGTTCCATTGCCATTCAACAGACAGTGAAACTAATAAATTACAACTTGTCTCATTAGTTGGTCAGTGTTGAAAAGTCGAAGTTCACAGAGGAATCAGTACTAGATGGCGTTGAGGGCACGACGTGACGAAGCTTTGTGTGGAGAGTGATAATCATCGGTTTCCCGGATGGCACTGCGGTGCTGGGAATGATGGTATCTCTCTTCACTGCTACCAGGGATGCTGCGATGGTGTTGTGACCCACCATAGTGTGATAGATGTGTGGGTTGGTGAGGATGTTGATGGTACATACTGATGCCATCTCTCGGTTCTGTGTTGTACTCCTCATATTCTTCTCGATCTCTCTCCAGTCTCGACCTGCCTCGAGGGTGTTGGTGGTACGCAGGACCAGCTGAAACGAGGAAATGTTCAGTGGGTAGGAATGGCGAACTGGACAGATCATGATAGCTTCAAATTTGGATTAGATTCCTCGTATTACTTTAAATTTAAACACGCCAAGTGTTCTGCCACATTTGCATGTTTTATGTTAACGGCCGTAACTGAGACTGTAATCTAAATTTTAATTAAATGGCAACGAGATCTGTTATTACTATTGAAAGTGGAGACACTAGTCAAAGAAACACTGGACACACACATACTAAATGCTACAATAAACAGGACATCAAGAAAATTGGACCATACATAAATACACAGAGTAATATAAAGCAACATGTAACACCACTGTGACGTCACATAACAAAATATGTAATGTTCAGGAAATGAAGAAGCTTATGACTTCTAACATGAAGTTTTATGCTTGAAGAAAAAAAAGTTTAAAGCACAATACAATAGAAACACAAACCAATCATAGGGACAGAGGTAAAGTTGAAATGTGTTTACATCGAAGGGATGTGATTATTTTCTTGGATTGTATTCACGACATGCGAACATCTGAGAATAAAGTTTGTGACAACCAACCGCACACAGAAGCCGCTGGAAAAGAGCGCCAATTTAGTGTGTTTGTGTGTGTTTATGAATGTCATGATGAAGAATATAAAATAAAAAGAAGAAACAAGAGAGAATTGAAAAGAAAGCAGAAAGATTGTGAATGCGAGTTATATAATAATGATATATAAATATAATTTTGCGACAAAAGCCGGATGCTCTGTTTACAGTATGTTTGCTTCAATACAGCAACGTTCGAGCATGTTGTTACCTTCCCTCGCGCCATTATTTGTGAACAGATTATGTGAGCGACGTCCGACAGATGTCACTCCTCTCATCAGTCACACACTGCTTCTGCCATCTGTGGAAGCAATTTTTAAACTATACATGCGCGCATGCGCGAAAGTCCTTAATTAAAATTTTTTCACTAAACATAAATAACATGTTAATAATTTATTAAGTGTTTTTTTGTCTCTGTCACAGTTTGTTACACAAACGCGGAAAATGAAGGAACTGATATCTAATTCATAAGAGCAACAATGAATATTTTTGAAGCTGTGTTAGAGGAGAAACTAGATATCTTTAAGAACAAATGTCATAAACAAGGTAAAAAAATTCTTATGAATCATCTGAATTGTTTTGTCAACAAAGTATAGTGTAATAAATATTTTATTTATATACAAGACAAAACACGAGACTAGAAGAACAGAGAAATAATGCAAATTAACACACAAAATATAGTTCCAGTTTTCCATTTTATATAATGCTCTGAGACTTGACACAACAGAAGTGAAGACAATAATGTGGGATAATTTTAGGCCAGTCACTCCAGACTCCTTGTTAATATTAAGCATGTTAAAATTATGTTGTAAAGACAGAATGCTAAGCAAAATTAATTACTTCAAGCGTTATTGGTTAATACAAGAATAAAAGCAGGCCTATAGGAAGGACATTAATTAATTGCACATGAGGTGGAAAGAGTAAAGGCCCTCACAATTTTTCGAAAACCGTAATATTAAATCCCGTTTTCGAATAGGTTTTCAAAGATTCCAAAATTTCCTTCCAAAATCTAAGAACTGCATAACGAATAAAACTCTTTCGCAAAAGTCTTAACCACTCTTAAGTAACGAAAGGAATAGGGAATGGTCTTTCTGCATGCCCATTTCTCAAATAATATACTTACATCCAAACGTATATGACCTCTTAAACTCTTCCGGGTTCAAACAAAGCACATTTTAAAAGGTCAGCTTGGATGTGCATGTGGTCAGTATTTAAATGATCTCTACTGTCGAAGTCTCTCTCACTACACCAGCAGATGGCACTATGGACCCTAAGGGCACGCCGCGTAGAGGAGTAGAAGAAGAAGAAGAAGATAAGATTGCAACAGAAACAAATAGAAGATGTGAAAAAGACAAGAAAGGTTAACAGGAAACTCAAAGAAATTAAAATTATAACAAATAAGCTTCATTTTATGAGCAGACTTGCACTTACGAGAGAGATTTGTTTTCGTTTTTAACCATTTAAATAAATCAATGTGCTGTTGACTTATATTCGAAAGATGTGTTTTTCCATAGAACTTAACATATAAGTAAATATTCTTGGATTAAATGTGTCAGCATAAGGAAGCAACTGAGAGATAATAACATGCATTTTGCAACAAAATTGTTTGAGAGAGCTGAAAGAAATATAACCATTAAAATGTAGAAGAAGCCACCTTAACCTGGTACGCTGTTTGTGCTTGTAAAAAAATAACGTAAAGTGTGTGGAATTACGTTTCATCCTCCAGTTCTTAATATATGATTTGCATCAAAGTTATTTGCGTGCGGCTATAAAAATCCTATAAGCGCAGTTCGTATTTTGTCTTACTTCATTGCATTTATAAAAACTATCGTGGATGAAATTCAGAAAATGGAAAGAAGTAGCCATGTCAGCTGTGTGAGTTGAATGAAAATTACGAATTGACTTGTACGTGAATGCCAAATACAGCTTATATGCCTAAATTTTATATATTCAAATCTTAGTTTATGCTATTCACTTTACCTTACCAGCAGATATCTGCGTGAACCCAAGGAGTTTCCCCCCCTCCCCCCAAACTAAGTTTTTCTTTTTATGTGACTCTGCTATCTATACATGTACATGCTAAAACCCTAATAAAACCTCACTGTCCATGGAAGGGGATTAGCCTCTTCATCGGACCCTAAAAGTAAGACGGTTTCATTTGAAGGCGGGAGCAGTACCGGCTCCCGAAATTTAGTTGTTTCGATTTTAATACTGTGAACAGTGGACCAAGAACAGACAAACAGCAGTGTAACGCGCCATAGTTAGAAGTATTGCACCAAAATTGTTCTTGGTTATGAACCTCTTCTTATAATTCGTAATGAACACACGGATTTTTTACGTAGGGAACGCTTTCAACACGCAAAGAATTTTCGAGCTCGGTAGAGGAGCGGTACTAAGTTTCAATTTCGCTCAGTGTTTTGAAATATCTGTAAGAATAAATTTTCATTACATAGGTTTACAAATCATGTGTCCAGTTTCTATACGTGTTCGACCTCTTACCATATTATTTCGTAATCAAATTTTATAATTAAGAACACTTTTTAGACACCAGATGAGGACAGCGTCTTTAAATAAACAATAAATAAATATAAACAAGAACACTTTCTTTCCTTATGTCTTCAGACTTTTTAAGAAAAGAATGGTTTTAAACTATCCTAAATAAGAACCTTAGTGGAGAGTTACGGACATAAAAGGAAACAGCGTAGTGGTTCCTTATGCTTGAAAACAGGGATGAAATAAAGAATATTAAATGGCGTATAAGACCTCATCTCTTTTCTACCGCTTATGTTTCTAATGATGTCCCATGGTTGGATTTGTGCTACAACCAAACTGTAAATAAAAGGAAATGATCAAAATGTAAGCTGCAGTGCGTTTTCTTTTTGCCACGATGAGGAGAATATCAGCTAAGGTCGGGTTCCATCACACGCTAATCATTTATTTTTTAACAGAAGTGCAAAATAATGCAGACTGACGACCCAGTTACTCTGACCACATCGCACATAAAACATGAGGTATGTAAAAGAACTTGCTAGTGAACAGACTATTGATTGCCTCAAAAACGCGTTGCCTATTTTTAAATAATAGCCGCTTGATCCGTGCAGTGGCCGTGGTTTTTGATCATTCGTTGTTGTGGTAACAAGGAATGGTGCAACCATCTTTTTGGATTTTCAGCTGGTCATTTACTGTGATCTTGTCTGATGCCAATGTCATCATAGCAGATTTTGCATTTACTTATTCACCTCCTAATGAAAACTATTTCGCTTTATTACTATAATTAGGTCTGACTGCATTATAATACACAACTTATTTCAAATGAAGAGGTACAAGACAATGAATTTTGGATGACGATGCAATAAGGGAGCTTCTAATGATACGTAATCCTTAGGTTCTTTACATTCTGCCCAGTGACAAAATTCGCTTAATATTGCTGTCTCGGTGTTTTTTGTGAGCCACGTTAAATATAATTCTTTGTTACCCCTGAGTAAGCCTGTTTATCAATGAAATTTATATGCCGAATTATGTATGGATTAAACGTGGGTTGTAATTCGCTATGTAAGTTCTGACTTGTAATTCATAATATGTAAATATTAACGGTTAAATTGACAAATGGCACCAGAGTGGATAGTTACAAAATTGTAGGCCTATGCTTACACGTTCTTGTTATTGACACTTTCAGTGAGATACCCGACTGATTTTCTGATAATTTTTATTCTTCCCTCAGATTAAGAAACCACGATTAATACTCGCTTATATGAATAATCATACAGGCCCAGCTATAAATTCTTGTATTTTAGAAAGTAGATGATATAATAATTTTTTACTCATGATTCCAATGTTTACAACTTGCGAAATTTAAATTTCCTCTCCCTTTGTAATAGATTATCGTGCGGCTGGAATCCGTACTAAATTATATAATAAAGAAGGATGTCAGATGCTAATAATCATGTATCAGCCAGTGGTACAGGAATATTGACTACATGAGCAATGCATATCCTTTTATTACCTCGAAGATCATGTTGATACCCGTAAGAATCATGGTGAACTCCTGTGGACAGATTGGTCAATGTTTGAGTCACTGCGTGTTAGTAAGAAATGCACATTTGTCAGCTTCTCTGCTGTTTAGAATCTTCTGTTATTGATGTTGGCTCACTCGTTCGCAAGATATCGCATACACAATTAATAACAATTTGTAATTTTCTTGGTTCTGAAGTTATTTTCTTCAGGCACTTTTCAATAACTGAAAATTTCTTTCAAAAATTCTTCACTGCAATTTAAACTCGTTTTATGTGCGCATATTTAGTCGAACGTAACCTAACCTAACCGATAAAAATGTCTTAAAGCTCACTTTTACAGGACAGATTGAGCGCTGATACTAATTATGACGGAATGTGCTTTGTCTGCGAGATTTTAAACTCTCGTGACTGTTAAGAGGTCGATTGTGATACTCTTCATTGTGATGTCGTGTAGATTTGTAAGAGGTTACCAGTATTTCGTAGGAACATGCTGTTTGCATTCCCTATCTTGAATATGGAGACGGTACGTTCCTCGAAAACGTCTGTAATCACCAACAAGACTACACGGCATCACAATTCACAAAGCCGTAATCACCTGTGATCTTTGAACTGAAAACGTTTGCTGAAACGTAACAGACTTCTCATCGAGCCATGTTAGAGTTCCGACAAAGTCGTCTCATTTGTTTACGGTGACGTGAAATACTTCTCAATGAACAATTTTGTTCAATCTTCTGTAAGTACAACCTGAAACATTGCTCGTGTTATCGGTTCTTTTCTTTAAATAAGATGGCCTTAAATTAGACCACGTATTTATTATTTCCGTAAGCAAACCAGCGTGCTATTAACCGTTTACAGAACAGTGGATAAGCGGCACAGACAATTAGAACCTTGGAAACGAGCATTGGACTTAGAGTGACACGTAAGAGCCCATCTTTGTAATAGCATTAATAATTAATTATTTTTACTTCAGTTATTAAGAACAGAATATCCTATACAGCAGAGTAACTGACATATCACGTATACAACAATTTTCATAGGGCTGTTACTCTCTGAGTAAACCATAAGGCTTACAGCTGAACATGTTAGTTGTTAACATCGTGGTTTGAGGCCTAGATATTTGTGTGGTATGCATAGACTGCTCATAAATGTATTAGGGCACATGGCTCCGTATAAAGTAGACAGGAACACAAGATTTACATGAATATCTTAGTACCACAATAAATAACCTGTGAATTGGGGTTATCACGGTAGTGAAGATGTGGTCTTAAGACCGCACGATTGACACACTAAATAATGTTCTCATTATTGTAACACAATTCTGGTTGCGGTCATCTTGGCCGAAATTCGCAGTCGAGTGGTTAGAGCTCCAGGGTAGTATTCGGGAGGACCCGGAGTTGAAACTTGCCGCGCGAAGCCTGGCTATCGTGACTTGAGGTTTATATTTTTTTAGGAAAATCCTACAGCTGGGTTAGTACCCACATCGTTTCCGTTTCCCTGTTCACAATTGTGTTACGTTGTCTGTGTAATTGAAAACAGAGGTGGAACGTCGTCGTTGTGTTTGTGAGATTCCGGGATTTCACGGAGGCGAGTATGAAGATGGCTGTCTTTTGGGTTGTTGCGCCGTATAGACAGTCTGGTAGAAGTTTACCAACGTTTCAGAAGCAGATAAGGGAGGTTACTGTTCGCTAAGTTCGGAGATTCGAAACCCTTTACGCTCATCGCCCTGATGATGGATACAGCGAGCACCTCTGAAGCATGGGTGATCTTCTTCCATACCACACGGTACAACAACCCGGAAGACAGCCATCTTTAAGTTTGTGTTTGTTTATGTAATAACGCTCTCATCAAACGAAGATACGAGAAATGGGGGTGTGATCATATTTAGTAGATCTGAGCCGGGAAGAATGGGAGAGAAACCGGATGTGAAGCATTTTAAGTGAACTGTTCCTTTATTTTTCTTTAAAAACTGATGCATAGTACAAAATCATCAGTGATGATAGGCGTGAATAGCGGATTTCTCGAATTCTAAGCGGGAGCTCTAACCCATGCACCGCGACATTTGAGTCGTACAAGCACGTAGAAAGGATGTGAGTTACATGGGATTTTCGAGTGGAAGAAAGGTTGGAACAAGCGAGGTTCTCAGGGCGGTGAAAATGATAATGTTGATATTGGTCTTCTGGGATGTGACGCCGCGTGGTCTTGTAGTTGTCTATCAACTTTTCGAAGAAAGGTATCGCTTCCATCTTCAGAACTGATATTTAAACGTTGCTAATCACCTACAAGATCACATGACGTTACAACCCAGAAAACCACGACCGACAGCGTAGTAAGTTTGTTCTTCGTGTAAAATTAAAATACTCTAAAATATAACGTGTTGTCCTCACCTGGAGGAGTAGAGTTTGAGGTCCGGACGATGTTGCCGGAGTGATCGGCAGAAGGGGAGCCTTGAGGTGACGGTTGCAAGGGCCGAGGTACCGCTTGAGGTGGGGGGTTGCCGGCGCCCCCAGACGGC
>NW_019060410.1:163089-174271 GCF_000696155.1 Zootermopsis nevadensis
CCAGTACGCCTCCAGGTACTCTGCGATGTGCTCACATGCATCCTCCAGCTGATTCTCGTCTAGTATCACGTCGAACATCTCCGGTGGGCACTGTGCTAACTTCTCCGCTGCCACCATCTGCACGTTGAGGTGTCGCGCCTGTGACTTGCCCCGCGACTTGATCAACCTCTGCAGCACCTACACCGTCATTCATTTTTGTGAACACTGTATCAACTGTGTAGTGTCGAATATGACCGTTTATGATTAATTGGGAGAGACCCTTGTAGTTCCTGTACTGGCATCAGACTTTCTTTGCTTGTCATTTATTCCTTGTCTTTACTCGGTTAGTTTGGTTGATGATCGTTTGCTCATAAGTGATTTTAGGCGTAATGGAATAATATTTTTACGTGTGTGTGTTGTAACCATTTCTATGGTAATGGTGCTTTGGGATTTCGGGCCAAATGTCTTCTTTCTCTGTTGCCTGCTAATCATTTGCTGTTAAGCAATTTTGGATCTTATGAGATATTATTTGAGTTTACTACTTTAGATTTTCCTGATTTTCTTGAACGTAAATTTACTAATCTATCTGTATAATAGACAAGTGTTGGTTCATTATTGTTTTATAAAATAATTATTTTCAGTAAATTGATACGTGTTAACTAAGCAATAGTAAGTCGTGATTTGAATTTTGTATTTTGTTAACTGTATAATAATTTTTTAAGTACTACTTTATATTTTCCAATCATTCTTAACGGGAATTTTTTTGTGAACGCTAAATGTGAAGAATGCGGAAGTTTCGGCCGTGGCCTTTATTGATGTATTTTCCTAACATTTTTCCGGACGGACTGGGAAAATCTCAGTCAGAATAGCAGGTTTCAAAACCAAGAATCGAAATGAGTCCCCCAAATTGAAACACGAATGATAACGACCTAACCGTTGTATTTGGTTTATCCGTAGGTTAGTTAACGACCCCAAATCAACTGCATATGTTATGCAGCGTCGAATAAGGTGGGAAACTGTTATTTAATGTAGAATATACTACCTAATTTATTTTCTGGACCAGCGACTGTTCAGGGAATAACCAGTTGAGAAACACCGTGCTAAACAACACCTAAAATACCCAGTTGAATAACAACTACGTATCAAGAGACGCGGTCTAATATTAACCTTTTGTATTCAGTATTTTATCCAAGATACGAACTTTCAAATCATTAGCTCCTCCTTTTTTATCTTTTTGTTTTTGTTTGGACACATTAAGTTTCTTTCGTTTTTATGAGCCAATGGAAAACTTCGTGTAAGGATTGATATAAGGAACATTAAAGTAATTTATTACTCACATTTAAATATGTTTAAGCGACTGCGTCATAAACGCCTTTGAATTTATTTTTGTTAAGAATGCTCTGTTTCTCGCTGTGAGGTTTTGTGTTACTTGTTTCAGAACATTAACGGTTAACGAGTTCCGATGTCCTAGTTATGTTTCTGCGTTTCCAGACTCGACTTCTGAACAGAGGTCCTATCTAGCTGGCTGAACGTCTGCAACTGCAGTTTGACTATGCCTAAAATTAAAATACAACTACATAGATCAGAGTCTTTCTTGGGAAGATGATAGTCCTTTAGCTGGTCAAAAAAATTACAAATTTCTAATTTTGCCTGTTCCTTGTTTTGTATTGGTGTGATACTTGATGTTTCACTTTAAGGGAATTACATACATTGAGAGTAAGAACGGTCTGATGATGGAAATATTTAAAACTAAAACAGAAACTAACAGAAAAGTGGGAACAAATCTCTTAGAGGAACTTCATGATTTTTAATATTTCGCCAAAATTATTACAATGACGAAGTAAAGTATGGTATGGAGAACAAATGAACGGCATAGAAAATTTCGGCATGAAAGTAAAAACATTAGGTTTAAATGGAAGGATGGGTTTTAAGTATATGAACTCAAGGTGAAGCTGTTGGTCTAATGGCGAGTTCTCGTTACGTGCACTCTTTGATCAAATGGTCAACAGTTGGCTTCTCAAGGAGGAATGTGTTCATGAGTTAGGCTGCATTTCTGGACAAGCGACCTTCTCACTGAGTGCGTTTTTTATACTATAACTTTTTCAAAAGGTAAAGAGTTCGCGAGGTCTTACTTACTTTGGGGGAAGATATCTTGAGATAGACAACGGTAGGTGCAAGCGACGTCTTCGCCAGCTGCGAAGGATGGTTGATGGTGTCACAGTCGAGCACCACAAGCTGTAAAGTCCGCGCCAGCTCAAAGATGCGCTCGATCTCTTCTGTGACCTGCGCAAGGCAGGTGGAGCGCGAGTTTGACCTCTCTATGATGGCTCGCTTGGACGGGTTGTTGAGGAGTGACCGCTTGGCCAGTGATATGTCAGCTGTCACACGTGTGATGATTATTCTGAAACAATGCGAAGTGCGCCGTTGAGTCTCTCTTCCCCACTACGGGAAGTATCCTTCCCATTTTAAATATCCTTGCAGAATAGCTGCAGTGTTCTGAGCTTTAAGTAATTTGACGGGGAGGGCACTAAACACCCTATACCGTAGCCATTGACTATGCTTCTTGATTTTCTTATCTACTATTTTACCAAATACAACACAATTGTTATTTTGGGCATTGCCTATCGTCATAGATTTTTCAAACACGACATTTCAGAAACTGGAGTTTTCCGTCATCAGGTGAGAGGTCGGGATGGAAGGGGGATTCTTACTTTGTTTGGCCGCTCGGAAAGACGTGGCCTGTGACTCTGGGTCGAGGCTAGCGCTTTATAAAGGGGTCAAAAGAGTCGAAACCATAGTCCCTAAATCATCTGATGAATGTGTTTCAGAAAACATAGAATGATGGACAATGCCCATAACATTTTATTATGACAGCACACAATAGTCAGAAACACAGTCTCCGTGAATGATGTATTTGTTTTTCTCATTCTGGAAACACGAATGAGCATTATATCCCAGTCGGCGGTAAAATAATCAATACGATCTCGTCTTGAATTGTTCGTTTATTTGTCTGCTTTTACTGGTTTTTTATAAAATACGAAATGTTTTGACAAGTGAAGAAATAAGAGAACAAGTGAGGATACTGGTAACGGTTTATTGGGTAAAGATAATCATCTCTGTATCTGCATTGACGTCAGGAGAGAATGAATAACAGCAATAATAAACATGACACGGAGATCGATGAGACGGCCATAAGTACGTCGTAATTTTCTGGCGGACAAGTCTTAAATAAAGATACTGAGGATAAACTATAGCAATCAGCGTATAAATTAAGTAAGAAATATTAAATTTTACATACAAAACGGTAAATGCAATTTAACTCGGTTATCACAAGTAATTGAGTCTGTAGCCATAATCACTTCGTAGATCAAATTGCTACTCACCGCCCCTCGAACCTGTGCTTCAGGAAGTCGAAGAGCGCCTTCTGCATCATGTCCGTGACCTCGTAGCCCTTGAGGGAAGGACCGACAAGCACGACAGGTCGCATGGAGGGAACCACGTCATAGGGGGCAGTGGCTTCCTGCTTCTTGAAAAAGGGTTTCCGCTTCTCTTTAGCAGGTGGGGTGGTGAGCGTTGCCTTGCCGAGCCGGGGATTCCCCACCGAGTCCGAGTCTTCACCTGTTCCATGACAGCCAAAGCAAACACGCGACCACTGTTGTCGCTTCTTTATGTTGATCAATATTTGTCACTGGCATAAAAGTCTGTAGCTGCAATGCCGCAAGTTTTAAAAAAAATAACTTAAAGACTTGATCTGCCTGCCCTTACCGTCTGTCCCAGCTGAGAGAGGAAAAACGATAATATATTTCAGTTCTACCGCGACATGGCTTGGAGGCCGTGGTTTGATGTACCCCTGTTGAATGACCGTGGTTGTAGGAACCTCATTTAACAAATGCAATGAGCTGTGAAAATCTTTCAGTGTGTCTTATTTCTTATTGACAGATAGTTGTAAACTTCCACATTTGCAAGAAATACAGAATATTTGGTGGTAAGTGAATCTTTTTTGTCGTTTGTGTGAATATGTATGGAATGTATTTACTTATTCGATAGTTTTATTTTGAATTTAAATATATAGGACACTTTTAATTAGTGTTGCTTCATTATTTAAAGATAATGATGCGTTTAAAAAGTAATGTTGCTAGCAGTAACTAATTTGAAAATATTTAAGACGGAAGTCGGTGACTTTACGATACGTCTAAAAGTATCGCGTCGGGATGTCGTAGTAAAGGGCCTCTCATCCCGAGAAGAGTCCTTTGGATTCTAAAGAAATTGTAAAAATAAAAAGTTTTTATTTGTGTTTAATTAATCAGAATGCCGTGACACATAATTGAGATTTAAGTGCATCGCCACTCATTCTTAACGTCGGTAAATAGAAATGAATTGTAAGTTTAATAGACTGAGTGCGTTCCAGTCGGTATTAACGTGATGCGAAGAAAAATTGTCCTGCACCTACCAAGAATCGAATCCTGGTATTCGAGCCTATAACCAGTCATTTTGCTGACTGATTTATGACAACCCAATTATGTTAGCATATTTTGCAAATACGGATTTCATTTCATAAGTTCTTTTTTTTAAGAACGAGAATGGATCTCTACCTCACTCTATGGGCTATAAATGCACTTCGGTACTCTAATGCAGAATAACTACACATCGACTTGACTTTCTTCAGAATTCTTTTTACCACTTTAATAAATAAAGAAACAAATAAATAAAGTGAGGTTCTATCGTATAACGGTTCGCAATTGTCGACGTATCTGATGCCTTATAACATGGTCGATGTCTTGCAGCCTTTATAGTATGCAAATGGTTTCGAATAAGTTTTGTTAAATATTCGGGATATTCATATTCTTGTTATTGTAATGAATTTAGGGAACGACGCTGAGACTGACAGAAAACTATTAATTCCTGTCACTCTACACCACAGCGCACTCCGAGATATCGAACCAGGTGCATGTGAACGAACAGGGAGAATTTAAGAGTTGGCCGCTCTACACACAAGATCAAGTGCGCTGTCTATTAAATTGTCAAGGGCGTGTTTCACGAGGTGCTAAATGTATTGGCTGCTTGTCCGAATTGACTGATTTTGTAATGTTGGGAACATATTAATTACTTTACTATGACAACATCGTAATTTCTTATGGCGGTGTTACTCATAGATGTCTGTCACGAGTTTATATATTTCTCACTGCAACATGCGTGTTTTTATTTTTTATTTTTCCGAGAGATTTATTATTTACAGACGTTTAACGAAGAAGGAGATTAAAGATGCTTGTCTTTTGAGTTGTTGCGTCGTGTGGTATGGTAGAGGTTTACCAAAGTTTCAGAGGTCATACTGCCTCCGTCAGTATGAATATAAAGGAGTGTATTCTTTATTTCCTTTTATTGTTGTTACATGTAACTACAGTGGAAATTTCTCTGAAATTCAGTAGCTTTTTAGGTTTTCACAGCGATGAATCCGAAGGAGGCTGTCTTCCTCTGAAATTCGAAAGGGATTATATCTTCAGTATCTTTATTTATTTCTTAATTTTGCCCGTATTAATTTCTTTGTAGTTTTATTTGCATGTGCTACATACTACTTTACAGAACAACATCAAAATATGTCAGTCTTACCACATGAGTCCACAGACTACAGCAAATTTCATTTCTAAGTGATAGTTCCTTTCTTCCCGTAAGATGTCGGGGTAGACCATATATATGGTAGTGCCATCTCCTGGAGTAGTAGAAAATTATATACCACCCATTGAGAGCGCAAGAAACACGAAATATGTAACTAATTTTTATATTTTACAAAACCAGAAGGCAATGATCAAAAATATTTGTTATTCTTTGGTATGGAAGTGATATATTATGTTTGTTGAAATGCGGAATAAAAAGCACGCGTTCAACCTTGGATATACGAGCTATCTGCAGCAGACTTAACTTGGGTTGGTGGACGTGTCCAAGAAGGCCACTTCTAAGAAAAAATATTTTGGCTGAGGTGTTGTTCAGGAGATCCTCATTGCCAAGACGACAAAACATAAAATTATCTTTAGTTACATAGTAAACGGGTTGCTACAATGGCTTCAGCTTCTGGGTACAACGTACTAGACGTGGGCTCCTCAACTACTGTATTCGGAGGAGATAATGGCGGCACGTTTGAAGTTGGATATAATGGAAGACCAAATTTTATTGACAACAGTGAAAAGTGTACGCAGTATGCAGTTATTTTCTAATGTTTCTGTTGTTGTTTCTTGGCACAAGTATCCCACCTTGAAGGCGTTAGTGGTGGTCATGTTCACAAATTATCGGCCGCGACGAATAGAAAGCTTCACGGTTTAGCCACATGGAAGAACTTGGATTATGTGTCAGTAACAGAGTAGGCTAGTCGCATAATCGTAGCGGCTGAAGAAAGTATCAACCGTCATATCAATAAATCGAATTTCGACCATAAAAGTTGAAGTTAAGACGCGAGATACAGAGTATATAATCCGCTTGTCATGTCCGAGTTACGTTACATATAAACATTTGCATGCATACGCTTAGTAGTCTTAACGACTGGTTTTATTGTAACATGGAGTTTTGTCGAGTCTGTTATTTGTTCGTTATCGACGAGATTTCTGCCGTCTTTTGGTAACTTGGTCATTTAGCACACTGGCCATAAATATTGTAACTACCTAACAGGCATTAGACCACATAAAAGTGCGCATAAATGACTTTATGTTAAAGATTGTGGATGTATACTCGAGTCTTCAGTCCACCAACGTGTTTTGTAAATAAGTCAAGACCGTGGTTAATAACTAGGACAGTTGTGAAGATGTCATCGTTTGAAATGACTGTCAACTACCAGACTACATGGTTCAATATTTTAGAAGGCTGTGATCTTAATACTTACTGCCTTGAGGACCTCAAATCTCACTAGGATAATGATATTTTAATTTGACCTGCTCTGAGTGACATTTTTATAGATTGTAAAATGAAGTTTAGAATGGCAGTAAGCCCGTCGTATATTTAAAGAGCAGAGCTAAGCTAAGCAAGATTTAAAGGTCTAGTTCTTATTTCCATCTTCATTACAGTCACGTAATGTCGATGATAAGAGATAGCTTGCTGCGAGTCGATTACATAATTAAATAGTTATTATTTTACTAACCACTTTCATTATACGGCACTAATATTTGTACTGAATAGTCGCGTTTCTGTCAAGAACGTGATATTAAATTTCTAGTATAATGTGCGCTGTATAAACTTGGTCTTATAAAGCATTAAGCAAAACGTTTCTAAAAAATATTTCTGTGGCTTGTGTTTTCGAACGTATGGCATAGTAAATACATCAGACATTGATATCGATTAACGAATTTAAGGTTGATCATTAATTTTAAGCAAACAAATCATAACAAGTGAGATTTAAGGTTTTCACGGTGGCAAGTATGCATTGTAAAACAGTATGGCATCTTAACTTGTATTTGGATATTAACTTTTGTTTGAAGAATAATATCAATCTTTTCTCCCTGCAAGGAATCTTAATTTTGATTATTAGGAACTGAATTGTGACAATGGTGCACAAAATGTTTCTTGTTTATGTGTTCGAAGGTGTATTGACGCAGCAAGACTCTAAATTGGAACAAAATCACAATTTAATATGTATTTAAGTAGGAAGTTGAACTGATCGGAACTTCGGTTCTGTTTACAACATAAACTCGCTGTCGCTTTGGATTTTCGGTTAAATATCCGGTTCAGTTCAAGTCCCTTAATCAGTGAACACTGAAAGCTGAAAACAGTGTTGTTCCTTTAGAGACAAAATTGATTAAGTTAAGTGTGTACTGAAAGAGCAGTTCTGTGTGAAAGTAATTTGAAACTGTAGTGTTGAATCAAAATTCATGAAAGCTACAAGATATCCTCTATAAATATAGTTGTCATAATATTCATTGATATTTAAACTAGTCGGATCAGTATCTTGTAGTTTCAAACAGGGTAAATAATTATTAATAATTATTCTGAAATAATTTGCTCTATAACTGTTGTTTACAGTTTGCTACTGGCATAATTATTTCTTAAACAAATCTCCTCAGAATGTCGTAAGCTCTTCGCTGTGCTTAAAACTGTATTTCTGTTTGCATTAATCATTATAACAATTGAAAATGTTGATTCTATAGTTAACAATGAGGAAGGTTTTAGTTAGCAACTTTGCTTGTCCGGCACATTCAGTACACACTCAGCCCAGTCTGTTTTATAAAACGTTCCCCCTTGATGACGTTGGAGGAGGGATGTGTGTGTGTGCGAGGTGGTTAATTAGAATTGACGGAATAAGAGGCCTCTGTCACGGTGCGGGAGTTCAAAATATGCACCAATGCTCTACACAGCAAACAATGGATCTACATCTATTATTCTCTGAACACAAAACGAACACGAAACAAACACATAGACTGGCATTACGTAACTTGAAAATAATGTAGCAGAAATTGCCACTAAAATAACACAATCATAAACACAACATAATCTGAGTAGCATCACACAACAAGCAAAGAAAATTGTAAGAAACTTAAAATTTTTGTCGACTGGCGACTAAAATAAAAATTTCAAACAAAACACGAAGACGTTAATACCTCATAATGTTTTGTATTAAGTGAAAATTGTTAATTTATATGATTGATTTTTAAGTTTTGAAACGTATTTCCCACTGTCATATAATTATGGCATTTTGGAGATATCTAGTTAAAAATAGATCAACATAACCTAAGAATGCGTTTCTTAAACGTTACTCTGAAATTTTAATGACACACGTGTCACTTTCAGTAAGGACATGAGTTATAAAGAAAATTTTATCTGTTAAAGGAAGCCCGCGCTCAATCTTAAAATGAAGAAGTACATAACTGACGCTTGATCTAACTGTATTGTGATTTTTCCTTCAAACACACTGTAATTAAAATGTCAAAACAATAATTTTATTAATGACAACATGTTTCGATATTAGATCGCACACTCGAATGCTTTCTTAAACGCTTGCCTTCAATGAGTAGTCGTTACTGACAAATTGTCTCTACGTCGTGTAAATAACGTGTGGTGAAGCATATTAATTTAACCATTTAAAAAGAAAACTTTGAAACGCCACTAATTATTTATAATAATTGTTTAATTTCCTGACCGTCCAAAACGGCAGAGATAATAAGTTTAGGCTTTGTCTTATTATTTTCCGTAGTTAAGAAATATTGGGCAAAATATTAACAATGTGTCTGACTACCGTTTTCATGAACCAGTTTCAGTCTGATGGAATTATTACCACGCAAACCCACGGTCTTTACAGCTTTCGTTATAATGAACAGTAGATCCTAGTCCTTTGTAATGGTTAATAAAATCTTATGGTGAGTAGTGAGGGGTGAAAACACACTCTATATTTCAGTTTTCACCTTTTAAAAAGCAGTTTGAGGATTAAAACTAAAGAAATTAAGCGTTAAACAGTCAAACCTCGATAGAGCGCCACACTTTGACTTTGTCCACCCAAATATTTGAGTTACATCGGGGTTGGCAGTAAATTGAAATGTTCATTTTTCGCCGGGTGTGTGTTTAATAATGCACTAAAGTATTACATGGTGTACAAAATACCGTAGTTGAGATCTTGAGAGTAAAAGAAAAGGCAAAATTGCGGAAACATGCATCTGTAATTTTGGATTTGAAGTTCTCACGGCGGTGAGTACAAAGATGGATGCTTCTGGGTTGTAGTGCCAAGCAGTCTGGCTCAAAGTTACCATCTTTTCAGAGAACTTTGCTGCCTCGTCGGAGCGATGCTGATGGAGACAGCTAGTACCTCTGAAACTTCGGTGAACTTCTACCAGACCACACGACCTTGAAAATAATGTAGCAGAAATTGCCACTAAAATAACACAATCATAAACACAACATAATCTGAGTAGCATCACACAACAAGCAAAGAAAATTGTAAGAAACTTAAAATTTTTGTCGACTGGCGACTAAAATAAAAATTTCAAACAAAACACGAAGACGTTAATACCTCATAATGTTTTGTATTAAGTGAAAATTGTTAATTTATATGATTGATTTTTAAGTTTTGAAACGTATTTCCCACTGTCATATAATTATGGCATTTTGGAGATATCTAGTTAAAAATAGATCAACATAACCTAAGAATGCGTTTCTTAAACGTTACTCTGAAATTTTAATGACACACGTGTCACTTTCAGTAAGGACATGAGTTATAAAGAAAATTTTATCTGTTAAAGGAAGCCCGCGCTCAATCTTAAAATGAAGAAGTACATAACTGACGCTTGATCTAACTGTATTGTGATTTTTCCTTCAAACACACTGTAATTAAAATGTCAAAACAATAATTTTATTAATGACAACATGTTTCGATATTAGATCGCACACTCGAATGCTTTCTTAAACGCTTGCCTTCAATGAGTAGTCGTTACTGACAAATTGTCTCTACGTCGTGTAAATAACGTGTGGTGAAGCATATTAATTTAACCATTTAAAAAGAAAACTTTGAAACGCCACTAATTATTTATAATAATTGTTTAATTTCCTGACCGTCCAAAACGGCAGAGATAATAAGTTTAGGCTTTGTCTTATTATTTTCCGTAGTTAAGAAATATTGGGCAAAATATTAACAATGTGTCTGACTACCGTTTTCATGAACCAGTTTCAGTCTGATGGAATTATTACCACGCAAACCCACGGTCTTTACAGCTTTCGTTATAATGAACAGTAGATCCTAGTCCTTTGTAATGGTTAATAAAATCTTATGGTGAGTAGTGAGGGGTGAAAACACACTCTATATTTCAGTTTTCACCTTTTAAAAAGCAGTTTGAGGATTAAAACTAAAGAAATTAAGCGTTAAACAGTCAAACCTCGATAGAGCGCCACACTTTGACTTTGTCCACCCAAATATTTGAGTTACATCGGGGTTGGCAGTAAATTGAAATGTTCATTTTTCGCCGGGTGTGTGTTTAATAATGCACTAAAGTATTACATGGTGTACAAAATACCGTAGTTGAGATCTTGAGAGTAAAAGAAAAGGCAAAATTGCGGAAACATGCATCTGTAATTTTGGATTTGAAGTTCTCACGGCGGTGAGTACAAAGATGGATGCTTCTGGGTTGTAGTGCCAAGCAGTCTGGCTCAAAGTTACCATCTTTTCAGAGAACTTTGCTGCCTCGTCGGAGCGATGCTGATGGAGACAGCTAGTACCTCTGAAACTTCGGTGAACTTCTAC
>NW_019060410.1:196841-217171 GCF_000696155.1 Zootermopsis nevadensis
CCCGGACATCTTTACCTCCATGGAATGAGAGTACACTCCCCATTTTATAGAAGGCTAGGTGAGCCCCACAGCCGGTCTGGACGTGGTGACGATAAGAGAAACCCGTGCCCCTTCCGGAAGTCGAACCCCGGTCACACACCTCATAATCAGCGACTAAGACTGAGGAATCCATTCACTGTTCTCAAACCCAGCTGAATAATTAAAGACACATTTATGAAGACCAGTAATTAACGAACCGGTTGTCAGAAGACTATTTATTCGTATAATTTCCAACAAAATAATTAACGTTGGAAGTGGCGTGTGTTATTGAGTGAGATCTCGTTCGTACTTTGGAAAGGGTTCTGTGTCGGATATCGGAGACTGGTTGCAGCTACGAATGTGTCTTGATTCCGTTTGAGTGAATCCACTGTGTTCTTGGCTGCATTTTCTTTAATCTTTTCTTTTCCTTTGTTCCTGAATGTATGGTATCTTCCGAAACAACTGGATTTGGCATGATTATGATGATTTTGTGCCCCTAGTTTTGGCGCTTTTCCAAAATTGTAGTCTCCTGTTACATTTTAGCTTTCTCATAACGTGCATCTGACTAGTTTCACGTCACAATACGATGCTGCCCTGTTGATGGAGGCAACAAGGACCTCTGAAACGTCGGTAAACATCTACTAGACTGCACGGCGCAACAACCCAGAAGACAGCCATCTTCAATGATGTTACTGTCATTCCACCCAGATATCTAATTCATAAAACGGAAATGTTTGAAAGATTTAGTGTTGTAATATCCATGCAAATGAGGCTACGTTTTCAATTGGAATGGAAAATGCTGTATTCGCCAGACTGTGCTTAGTTAGTCTTTTGATAACAGCTTTCGCACTACAAACGTAGGGGAATTTTCGTTGTAAGAGTGAATCGCTTCACAGAATTCGTGTGCATGTTCTATTATTGGCCATTGTCACATGATTTTTTTGTTTATTTAATAACCTATCACTGATTACTGCCTTTTTGAACCTCAGAGTTAAACTACATTAATAATTAAATCTGTAGAGCCGAGTTCTCTTTAGAAGCTGATAGTCCCTTATCTGGTCAATACATTTCCCCAATTTTATGGAACCGAATGTCCATTGCTAATGTGATTACAAGAGTCTGTCTCTCCCCTCCCTCATTTCTTTATGATCTGTTCCTTCAATTTTCGTATAAAACTCAAAATTGTCTCTTCTCTTCAGACTTTCTAACCAAAAATTCTGTATGCATTTCTTAAATCTATGTGTAACATGCCCCGAACTTCTGATCCCCTTTGATTTAATCGCACTAATTAATGATCAGTTTAGATTTTCTCATTGTGCAGTTTTTTCTAAGCTTCCTGAGTAATAAAGGAACAAAATTTTTCCGAAGAACCCAAAGAAGCCAAATCAGTTTAGAAGGACGCAGAGTTGACTCCTCTCCAAGTTACCTTTTTTTGATTACCTGCCACCTGTAAGGAAGTTAATGGTCTTAATAGTTAGAAGCGCCTAGGCATCATCTGGAGAAATCGATCAGACTGCTTTGCGCAGTATTTCGTATTTTAGCTCTAAAACAAAAGAGGATAACACATGTACGTAAGTGTTACACATATTAATGCCATAATTCACTTCATCCTAGAAATATTACGCAAACTTCAAACCGCGGGGAACGTCAGGCATTTATTTTGGAGCATTGTATTACCTAAAGCACGATGTCAAAATCTGGAGAGATTTACGTTATTTCTGAATAAATACTGAGTAGGATAAAGTCATACCCTGATGAAAAAACATTCCGTGTGCCTAAAATGCGTCATTGCTGCTTCTTACATATCATTTCCGATTCATTATTCATTAATCACCCTATCATTCGAAATTATGTAGTCATCTACTAAGATCGTCATTAAATAAACAACGAAGTCAGGCAACAATACGATCTCAATAGTGTGCTTTTCGTGTTTTTTTCATTACAGAAGGAAAGTATGCAAAAAATGAGAGACTTGTTAAAGTTAATCACAAGAGAAAAAATACACCGAAGAAAAAGGATAGTCCTGCCACGAGAAGCGATCCTCAAAATCGGACCAGTTGACAAATGCGGGTTATGCGACACAACGTAGCGTCTCTTGAACCCAGAATAATATTTCACAGAACCGTGAAGAAGCATGGTGATATAAATCCTGTTCATTTAACTTGGCGTTGTGTGCTTGGTTTTATATAGACTCGCCCCTCGGTCCGCATGCATTTGTCGCATTAGACCTGCTAGTTAGTTATTCGTAAGTCACGACAGAGACCATCCTTCGCATCTTGGCTATTCATCATACCGGGTAATAATCATATTTGGCATGCACCACTGCCAACTTCCCATAACTTACCCCAGACATCAGGCTTCATCCCCAGCGCACAAGAAAAACCTATCTCCTTTATAGTGACTAATGGCACCGCTCCTTCCACGGAATTGCTGTCATTGAGGGATAAAATATAAAGACTGGTTTCCAAAAAGGAGCAAAATTGCAGAGGTGCATGTCTTTGCTATTTTGAATTGCATAAACTCCTAATTTTACAAACTTTGAATTAAACAATGTTTTCGTTAAAAAAAATTTGAAATGCCTATCACTTCTTGGGTATTCGTAATAAGTTTTACTACATTGAAAACATGTCAGATGACTGTCTTCTGGGTTATAGCGCCGTGTAGTCTGGTAGACTTTTACCAGCGTTTTAGAGGTACTTGCTGCCTCCATCATCAGGACCGTCTTCGTAATCACTGCCAAGAGAACCTCACATTATATTTATGCCATGTCGTGTGTACGCCTCCTTCCTTCTACTCCCCGCATTACAACCCACCTGCTTTGTTCATGAGGACAACTGTCCCCAAAGAATCAGCCATATTTGTGTGTTCTGTATAAACTAGTGGAAAAGAACTCGTTTGAATTCGAAGGGTAGTGATTTCCCTAACACCTTCCATATATGTATAACATCCCCACTACTTCAACATTTTTGTTACGCATGTCAGAAGTAGTCCTGCTTCTAAAAGCTGCCTGAGGGTATCAGAAATTTGCAGTTTGGCGTAATTTCTGATAACTTCCTGTCACCCGCGCTATATCAACGTTTATCGCTCAGTCCAGGCCCCTTCAAAATCTTCCCCTGTGAATGAAAGCAGACACAAACATTTGCACCTACTCTTGTGTGGTACCGTTCTTCCTAATTCGCCCTCTCTTTCTGAAGCAATTTGCCCTAAAAATGACAACTACAGTGTTTACCAAACGTCGGAAAACGTTAGGCATTTGTACCCGAGAGTCGAAGTCATATATTACAATTTGTGTTAATTTTGATTTACGATATTAAATGTTAAACATGATTAGAAATTAATTTAGGAAAGAATTTAAGTATTATTTTATGGTAGCTAATAAATTATTTGATACTGAACAAAATATAATAAACTTCCGATCAGTAATCTCACAGTATAGTACGATAACTGTGAAACTGCAAGGAAAAGTAAATCAGAGGTGCGTTTTATTGTCATTTATCTTCTCGTCACTACGGTCTGACTCAAGCAGTGATCTCTTCAGTAGACAGTTCCAAAATTCTTATTGAGACAAGCAGAAAGACTCCTTGGATGGGAGATCAGCGAATCGAGAATCGTTTAACTCTACAGCAAAAACAGACAGGTATCAAACTGACTTTTATTTAGCCTAGTTTAACACAGATACAGTGTCAACCATCGTAGCTTCAAAATGGTCGTTCAATATAGACCGTAACAAACAAACAAATAAAGAAATACGTTTAGCTTACACGTATACATAATTTACTTTTTCTGTTATTTATAGGCATATCATTTGACAGTAAATAAACAGTGTAGTTTAAACTGCATCGTTAAATGACTCAAGAGTTAATAACAATTCCTTTTAATGCCTTTAAACACTAGTTATTGTGAGGAAGTGTGGTCTGTGATTATAAATGAGATATTTCGTTCGTATCATGGAAAAGGTTGACACTGAATTACAGTTTCAACACAAAAGGAATTCCGTAGCTAAGGTTACACAGCGCATTAACACGTATCCGCACTATTATGAGCCCGAAAGTCATCTGACAGCATATGCCGGTACTATGCTCTTTGTAAACTTGTCTGTCCATTGAACAAAGCTTTCAGAACGGAGGAAATTACACACACTGGTGAGTGAGAGGAGACTTCGATCCGATGCTTTCTGGTATGAATATCAAATACCCTGGAATTTTCCAGGGTTAAGTTTGCTTTTCGCAACGTGTGTTTAAGTGTGCAAGACTAAATTCGACGCCCACATAAAGACCGAAAGTTAAATTTTGTGTATAATTCGAAATCCATTATTTCATGGAGGTCTCATTTTGTTCTTGTTTGTTTTGTTTCTTTGTTGTTGAGCACAGGAGGAACAGGAAACATTTTTAAACTTGTCTAGAATTACGTATTCTTTCCGAGGCTCGTTTATAAGCGTCTCCATATACAGTGGACTTATCTTATTCGCCATCTTAATATTAGGAATTGCTTTTTAATCGAAGATTTTTGCGATCTGGGACGTTGCGCCGTATGGTGTGGTAGAGGTTTAACGACATTTTATTGCCTTGATAATGGAGACAGTAATCTCCCGTCTACATTTAGGTCTCCCAAGAATTTTAAATCATTATGACTGTTACATGTTTATATTGATTCAGCATTGTGCGTCAAATGTATCAATAATAATGAGCAATAATTTTATGGGGGAATTGGCTGAGTACGAACGCATGCAAACAGAAGAAAATTCTCATGTCAGTATATCGATTAAATAGACTTTGGATATTTAAACCAAAGTACAGGTTAACAACAGAAATGTGTTAATAAGCCAGAATTCTTTGGTGTCTGCTTGAAGGGGGGGGGTATCATCTTTTCTTTTTCGTTGTATGAATTCTTTTCAGAAGCCAAGTCTCGGGATGGCCAAGAAACTATCATTGTTCTCTGTTAACCACAGTATTGATCCAGACGGACGTTGTGTAAAGAGAACCGAGATAAAAAGTACTTGGAAATGTTACAGAAGATGTTCTGTCTCACTTGGCCCGCTGTTCGAAATTCATTGCCTTTCAGAACATAGTACAGGACGATTAAAACCAACGAACTTATGGTTCGTTTAAGTAAGAAATTCAGTGAAGAATATTCACTATATAAATGATGGGGAAACATACAGCTACTTTGGGTTGAAGCATTTTTTGTTTTCATTAAAAAGCCCAGAGTAACTATATAAGGTAAAGCTGATCTGTATAAGATTTAATTGAACAGTCCACAGTAACTATATAAGGTGAAGCTGATCTGTATAAGATTTAATTGAAGTTACTTAGGTTTTTTAAGGCAGAGGAATTAATAAGGCTGAAGAAATGCGTGCTGAATTTTGTTTGGGGAATCTCTTGAAAAGTGGGCATTTGTATGACGAAGAACAAGGTGGTAGGAACGCAACAACATGAATATTGTGGAAAAAAATTGCGAAGGTGAGATGTAGATGCAACGGATCCACGATTGTATCCAGCGGTGAAATTTTGGTGTTAATGGTGTTGAGCCACTTGTTTCAGTTTAAGGAATATCACGTTCGTGAACTAATCATAAATAATATAACTAGACTCCTGGAAAAATTAGCTAGGACCTTTTGGATTTTGTGGATATGAAATACGATTTTTAAATAAAAGGACACTTTAATTTCAGACAGAGACTATTTTATGATGCACGCTCTATGTATATACTGTACCCTTAATAACAAAATATAATTCAAATTCTGCTACGTTTGAAGTTCGCAACCGTTTTACGAATCACCGAAGTTATTAAAATTTAACATTGACCTGACATTTCGTATAGGCCCTGTACAGTGTATTATATTCTACCGAATTTTGTATTAACACTGAAAAATAACGCTGCATAACGCTACTTTGTAGTTGTGCTATAATTATAAAGTTAAATCCTAGGAAAAATTTTGCTTCGACTAAAATATAATTATGTATGAAATATAGTGTTTTCTGGTTGTTGTTCGTAATTCTGTAAGTTGTAGCGTTGCAGACTTCTAAGCTGAGTCATTCTTACACCGCAAGATTTGGCTATGCCATAAAGTTAAGATTAATCAAAGGTTCTCTCTCTCCCGTTGCCGAACACCGGGTATAAGAAAACCTTCAGAGAACTTTTTAAATTACGGTCTTGGCCATGTGACGTAGTTGAACCACTTGCGTCAGGCATAGAAGAAGATGGAATATCTGGAGACAAATGAACATCGAAATTGTCCTCTTAGAAAACAAGAAACGAGCTCACATAACACGAAGGAAGTGTTTCAGTTTTGAAGTATATCGCAGTTGGGAGGATAATGTTGTTTATGAAGAGATTCAAAACATTTATACACGTCACCTATGTCATTATCGTAATTAATTAAACCAAATAGATTAAGATGGGCTAGGCATGAAGCTCAAATTCATGCAGAATTCTTACTAGGAAAGTGTTCATTTGAATGCTGAAGATGGAGATGGAAGAATATAGTTACTAACAAGTTAAAAAAAAAAAGTTTTGTGGATATGCTGATTACGTTCAACTGTCTCAAGTTAGGATGATCAATGGGTTGCTTTGGTAATAATATTATTTAAACAATTAAATATATATATTGGCTAATCCTTGCGCTGGGGATTTAATGTTTATTATACTGCTGTTTTGATGATGTTGATGCTGTTAACAACTGTTTAATTTAATTTAATTTAATTTCACATCGTTATAATCTGCTTCTTGTTATTAATTTTAATAGTGTTTATAATTCCATTTATTTTAACGTTATTATTCCATTTCTTCCTCGGTCATCCAAATTGACACTTTACAAGGCGTTTCGCCGAACACTAATAGCAATGCGTAAGGTATCAGTAAAGATAAATTGATATTTATAGAAAATAACTGCGCCATGACGACGTATAACAGTAAAAATATAGTTATAGTAGTAAAGTAAAGTTTGTCCCGCTACGTGCCATACAGGCGTGGGGGGGAGTGGAGGTATAGCTCCTCTCTTTCTTGACACTAGATGTGGGTGAGTGGTCAGCATCACGCCCCGGCCGGCTTTACCCCCGGGAAAGGACCCCGGTACCCACTGGATACGAGGCTGGGTGGGCCCCAGAGCCGGTCTAGAAGAAAAATCCTCTGCCCCCGTCGGGGATCGAACCCCGGTCGTCCAGCCCGTAGTTAGTCACTATACTGACTGAGCTATCCCGGCTCATAGTTATAGTAGTACACGTGTTATTATACTGCTATTTTTACTATAAAAATATTTTACAAACACTTTTGTTGAAACGATAAACAGAATGGTTATCCCATAGAAGGATGTACGTTCATATTGAAGTTTATTAATTAAATATTTTCATTTGTTACAAAGAAACGTGTTACTTGTTTAGTTCTCACGCGTTTAACTACTTCGCGATAACGACGTAGTTCCCCATGCGTTGCCGAACCAATGATGGCGGTTGTTATGTGGTAGCGGAAGGAAAAGCTGCCGTTACGTTAACAAGCAGCGACTATGTTGGATGTAACGTAAGTGAATGATGGCCTTTGGTTGAGTCCACGTTGAAATGTCAGGGGGTTGAGGAAGCTTCTTAAAATCTGGCATTGTAATCAGACCTTCACCCTGAGGATGAATTTGAAGTTTTCACGGCTGTGTAAATGTGTGTTGTGGTAGGTAAAAAGAAACATAGAACACAACAGTCTACAATTCCTCTTTAGATATTTTTTTCTTGTGATTTATAAAAAAGCTACGCTGCGAGTTAAATTACATCCATTTGTTCAGTTTTAAGGTTTATATTACCGGAAATAATAACAGCAGCAGCAATGTATGATTAATATAACTGGAAATTGTGCGATAGGAAAGTAGATTTTACGAATTCTGCCCAAACTTCTTTGTATGTTGGCTGTGTGAGATTTTCGGGCTTTGAAAGCGATGAAAATGTCGACTGTGTTCTAATAGCGTGTGCACTTCTAGATGGATTTGCAACACATCTTAATCAATAATCGCAAGTTCAGAGAATGTAATATTAAGTCACGTAATAAAGGGGGAAAACGAGTAATGGAGTTTATCAAACTGAGGCGAATATGAAGCAGCTAAGTCTAAACTAAGCAGACATAAAAATCTGAAACATAACAAATCGTTGTCAGTCCAGGTTTGCACTTCTTGTTCATTGCGCAAACATTTCGAAAAAAAAAAGTTGCATAATGACCGTTCAGCTGTAAAATGTTGTTGTTTGCACTGGCAGTGTTATTTGAACTTCACGCTCCACATCTTATGCACCTTCGCTTTCGTCTGTTTTGTGAGTTTCTGTTCCTGATCCAAGATACTTTCGTCTCACTGCATACCTGCAAGTTATTTTAGTGATTTTATTAAAGACGTTGCAGTATCGAATTTAATTAAAATCCGTTTAGCGGTTCTCGATTTGTTACATTTCGACAGACGGACAGGCAAACATGGCGAAGCTAACAGAGTTCTTTTTTTTACGGATTTTAGTTACAAACATCGTTTATTGAAATGAGCTGCTTTGTAACTTCGAAGGCACTTGAACTAGTGATGGGGTACACGACAATGAAAGATGCGCTGGATTTAACTCCAAGGGCTTCACGGTTGATCGCCCGAGAACACTTCATTGCAGTGAAACGTTTGTTTGCATCTTGAATATCCGTGTATTTCCGCTCATTGAACTGGGCAATCAGAACTGGCAACGCGTGATCGCATGAATTTATTTTAAAATTTAAAATGTGGAGTTAATCAGACGATACGTCAGTATTGTGAGCAGTAGAATGTGGTAGAAGGTATGTCTGGTTTAATGGAACTTCACCTACGCCCCAAATGTCAACACATGAACTTCGAGTTGGAAATTAGTAGCTACTTCATCATTCTGACCTTGTACATGCTGTATTTTAAGCCTTTGTTTTCCGTCTTCCTTTCTAAATGTTCTTCATTAAAATTTATTTTAACGCTTGTTACTTGAATCCTTTACGACGCTGTTTCAGCTACTGATACTATGAATTTTGTATCCAGGTATGGTAGGATGATTGTGGGTAATGAATTTGAATCGAATTTAAAGAAACGTATTTGTTCTATTTTGAAATACTGTCCTGGTATTCTTTTTATGGAGAAACTGAAGGAAACCACAAGAATCTTTCTCAAAATAGCCAGTACCCGGCAGCGTTTCTTTCCCGATACCCACAGAATACTAGCAGATTCCGTTCTGCTTAGTGACTAAATCATATGCGGAAACAGTACTTAGAAATTGATTTTAATTGAAACTGCTTATCGACATGTCCACATGTGGGTGTGTTCATTAACTTTGTTCAATAATATGGTTCTAATACCAGTGACTAGCTTCGTGCGTGCGTGCGTGCGTGCGTGTGTGTATGTATGTAAATAACTAGGTCAGCTTCAATTAATCAGTTATTTGGGCATTCACTCATTTATCCAGCTTTTAATTCTGTCAGCTAACAAGTTAATCAGACAGATGGTAATGAAGCCAGCTGTTTGTCTGTCGCCGAACCAGTTAGTCAGACAGACAGAAGCTAAGCCACTCAATCTCTGTCCCTTTTACCCAGTGCTGAGTAACGAAATTTCAACTGGACTATATTCTTCCCACCATTCCGAAATCTGAATGGACGCTCCTGTATTATAGTGGGTGGACAGACGTTGACATCGGCGTCGGAACTGTTATCGATTGTGACGTTATTCGCGTCCAAGAGGCGACCTCATCCTTTCCCTGCAGTCGCACCAACATGACAGCATGATATTGCAATAATAAACTGTCTTAGGCCTATGATGTTTTAGAAGGGGAGGGACTGAGCAGTGGCACACGACCGCTCAGAAGAGAGTCCTGATTTAAACTTCTGGGTTATTAGAATCGGTATTGACACGTGAGTGATATTTCTGTACTTGGCGTACCCATGGAAACGAGCAGAACGTCGGAAGTGGGAGAAATGTTTGGTTCAGAAAATTGTACGGTTAAGAACTCCTGTGTACGTTCATCGTTCGCATTAAACTGTCTGTCTGTCCGTCCATCTACAGATTTAACGTTCAGTGCCCTCGATTTTTATGTTACGCAGTCTCGTACAATAACCGTCTTACGCTCTTGGTTGAAAAGGTTAGTGCTTCTTAGAATTCCTTTTCATTCTTAAAAAGAAATTAGGGAATTGAGCATTCGCGCTGAATGTGTCCGTCAATATATATGTATATTTATCTATGTATGTTATACATAGATATTTACATTTCTCTGTCCGTCTGTCTTTCTACATTTATATCTGACATTTTATTTCACGTAATATTTTTGAAAATCAAACCCGTAATTTGCGTCTCTTATTACGAAAGCATCGTTATGCCAGCTCTCTAATCAGGAGGTTTAGTGTTTAGCCTTTTGCGCTGCCAATAAAAATCGTCCTTCTGAAGACTAGATAGTATCACGATGTTTCGATTTACGAGAATTTAAGTCTCGCCTTTTACTAAGCAAAGTTTTTGCTTGACATTTTTTTTTGTATTATCAGCACAGAAATTGAGTTCTCCGTGTATATTGGGAAAAAAAGACTATTAAGTTGTTTAACGCCGGTGTTTTAGCTGCATTGGAAAAACGTAATCGAACAGGATTGTAAGAAGTGTTCAGATAGTGAGTAAGTAAGGATTTGTCTTACAGTACCATTACTGTATTTACCTGATTGGGGGAAATGTATGTTTTAGAAGCGCCAAGAGCAATAAACACAGCGTTGTTTGTTTAATATGAGAAAGAATATTTGCCTATACTTCGTTAATGTCGGACATTTCTTTTCTATGTACGCTATCCTTAATACATTATTCACATCATAACTGAAGGAAATGACGTGTTTGAGTGACGTGCCAAATGACATGAAGCTGTATGTTATAGTGAGAATTAAACTGAATTAAATGCAGGCTAAATTACATCATCGTTATTGTTAAACGACAGCTCTTGTATCGCTTCTTTCTCACGCTTTCTATGGCTCATCATTTCTCTTGGATATTACTGTAAAGCTGCGGGTATTGGTTAGTGTTCTTCCATTAATAACAGTTAATGCATTTAACTCTTTAAGTCACAAAAAAATTCAGAGAAATTTTGAGGAGGGAATTTATTGAAGTGGTTTATAATCTGAACAGTATTTATGAAATCAGTTCTTACCTGAATAAAAGCACAACACAACTCCATTACAAAGATCAGTTGATTAATGCTGTTTAAATTTATTCTGAGGATCGTACGAAACCAACAAATACGCTCGGTATGCAAAATGTCCAGGTACTGAGTGTTAAACTATGCGGTATATATAGTTACCAATGTGTTTTAAAGCGTTACGTATATCCGTCTCCGTGTGTTTAGTTGAGTTTAACAAAAATAGTAAAGTCCAATGTTAGCTTCTCAAGAAGCATTGCAATACAAATAAGCAGCTGACAATTGTACGTCCATCTCAGATGTTATTTCTGTAGCCGACATATTTGATATATACATCATTTAATTACCTTAATGTTTTGGGAGGTCGCTTAAGACAATATACGAACTCCAAGAGAAAATGTCGTAGTTACTGGGTTTTTGGAATTTGTCCATCGTCCAAGGTTAAAATACACACGACGTTTCAAAAACAGGATCTGTTTTAGTCTTCAGGTGTGTGGGGCAGGGTCACCGATAGACGGAGCTAGTCTCAATCACCAAAAAACCCAGTGACTCCGACTATAACATACTATCGTCAGAACCCTACAGAATCCAAGAGAACGTTTTTATTTTATTTTTATTTTTATTTTTACAGGTAGTGGCTGCATTAATAAGATAGTTTATGGGTGCATTAAGGCAGATCGTAAGCGCATTATTAACATGGATTATAGGTGCATTAGTATGGTACTTCACTTTCCGCCAAGGTCTCCTAATTCTTTATTTTCCTCCTTACAGTGTTTCAGTCGCCGTTGGCTATAACGCATACACAAACATTCACAGACGAACGGATGTGACAGCCACTTTAAAAGAGTATGAGGGTATTCTGTAGCAAATATGACAAATTAAGATGACAGCTTACATTGCTAACGAAAGATGAATCTGACCTTTTTTCGGCAGTGAAAAACTTGGTATGTAAAAAAGCTTCATTTTTGCTATCCGTCATTTAGAAATTAAATAATTGGAACACATCATTTATTAACCACGTGTTAGCTAAAACTTATTAATCGCTTCTCTTCCGAAACACGTGGTCGTTATTATTTATCGCCAATTTTCCTGACCACGTGATCGCTTAAACTTTATGTAATGCCTATTTTTCTTCAGGCGCGCAGTCTCTCTCCGTTGATAGCATACTGCTGCTTTTCTCGTCTTGTCATGTTAGTCACCTTCCACTCGTACTGACAGATTTATATATTCGCTTCGAAACACCCCCTTCTTCCAGCTATCCACTCTGAAGATGGCAACTTATAGATCAATTTATGTACAGTTATCGGTGCCACCCGCGACCCACATGGGTTCACAGATAGGCCTAACTCGAAACTTGTCAGGGACGACACTGGAATGGGGTTGATTTGGTAGTTAATTAGGCGGATAGAGAAAAACGTCGACATTCGGGGATACTTCGCGCCGATTGCTGAAACTTAGCCGACGTATCGGCGTATAAAGCGGTAGAATCTCAAAATTGCTAGTGCAAGTTTTGTGAACGATTTAAATCCAAAAACGTTAGCAAATGTACGCATCGCGTGACTCTCATGGTTCGTTCGCCATTTGATTTGACTCTTTTGTCAGATGAAATATTGGCATAACACTGTTCATAGCTTGGCAACCACGGAATACGACCAATATAAATGCTGTTTATTTCTTAAATTTTGCAACAAGGCGTTATCAGGGGCGTAGACAAACATTGTTAAGTTACATTTTCGCAGAATATAACCCTTCCACCTCACAAGTTTTAGCATCCATCACGTTGGTATTAATGATTACAGAACATTAAAAATAGGGCTTGGAGTGGCTTCCAATGGTGTAACGTCCATGCCAAATTTCATTACCGTTCTGTCGTTCTTGACATGTTTTATGCGTACAGACGGACTGACGTACAAAGGAAACTTAATTGGAACTCTGCAGGAATCCTACGAACACACCAAAAAATGGAGTCACTCCTTCTGCATTCGCCAGTGAAATTTAGAAAACGAATCATCTGTTCATAAAATCGTATTAGTGCTTTTCTGAAATATAAGTAGGACATTGGCTATTGGTTTCTTCTTTCTGATGAAACACAAATTATAGCTACATTCGTGTGCCTTATTTAGTTAGTGTATGGTAATGCAGCATAATAAGACTTGCCACTACAGAAGTTTCTGTTAATTTAAATTTGGTTTTTTTAAAATAGGACTTGTTTCATATGTCGACAGTGTGTAATGCCCATTGAAGCTGAGACAACTATGAACTCTTAACAGTTAAATAAAGATAGATACATCTTACATTCGCCTTCTTCCTATTGAATCATCTGCTTACATCTAGCTACATTGCTAAACCTCACCGGGTCTAGAATGTTTGCAGGAGCCTACTATAAATGCTGAAAGAATTTTCCGTTTATTCATTCCGTGTTATCTGGAATTATCCTGAAGCATATTGTGTTGAAATCTGATTGTGTTCTACCATCACAACGCACACCAAAAGTTCATTGACCGAAACTTGCGTGTCCAGACCTCTCGTTCGACGTGTGTTGACATGATTGCGTAATTGCTCTGAATCTCGTGTAATAATTTATAATTATCAGTTAATATCAATAGTTTCTTAATAGTTCTGGTTAATGTTTGGAGCAGTGTGTATTACGATCAAGTTAGGAGTCTTGTAAATTAAACAAAAGTCTAGTTCAGAATAATAGTTTTTCAGTTGCCTAACGTTTATTATAACTTTCTCGTCGTCAACAAGGAACTTAAAAATATGACTGTTTGAAACAAAATAATCAAAAGGTTTCACTTCCTTTCTTGAACGACTGTATTCTCTGTGACGGGAGAAAAGGGTATAACAATAAACATCGACCAGTAAAGCTTTCCGACACTGGCTTGGCCATTGCGTAAAGGCCATCGTCCATTTTCCAGTACATAAAACACACGTATAACCCGATTTATCCAGTAATAGAAATTAGCGCAAAGCAACGTTAAAATTAATGAATAAAAGACTTGTTTTCCACTGAATGAATGTTAATGAGATCATAAGCCGATATTTTTCAGTGGTAAACTTAATGACTCTAAATTTTTATTATTTTTATTTAGTGTTCTGTCTGACGTCAGGTCCATATGAACAGGATCCTTCCATCTTTTTCTCGGACTGGGACCTGTTCATATATGTTTTTTTAGGCAGGTGATCCAGAAGTGGTTTGCCATTGCCTTCTTCTGTGTGTGAATGGAGTAATTGTTGGGATGCCACGGAGAAACCGGGGAAGCCCCCGGAGGAAAACTCCGTGTTGCCTAGACCACGGCCTTGCCCAACACAAGTTATAAATTCGGCCCCCGCCGGGAATCGAACCCGAGACCCCAGGATTACAAGGATACATAAATATGGAATTAAATAAGGAAGTTGTATTAAAATAAATTTATTTACCGCAGTTCTGTTGCTCGTAACTTATATTTCCTAATTGGCTGAAGTTTATCGTCAGAGGTTAATTCGAGGAGGTGGAGTTGTTGAGGCATCCTTTGATTTCTGAAGTCAAGCTTTTGATTTTAATTGAAAGTCTTCATTTTTCATTGTCTGGGACTTATCTTTTAACGACATCAACCGCGGTCGATTCAGCAGACCTTTGAACACTGATGTAGGCTAGTAGGCTAAAAACTATTCCACCCTGTTATGAGATCCGTGTTACATTGTGGAAGCAGAAGCAGTCATTAAACGATGTTAACAAGTAGGCGGTGACAATCGAAGACAGTTCGTAATCTAGCATCAAATCCTCTACACGCTGTACTTTATTCTTAATATAATTAAACCAATATAATAAATAATACAGTTTCATGTTTGCGTGTTTGATTGCGCTTCAAGTGGGGATAATTGAGTTTCATGTTCCAGATAGAGATGCAGAGGCCTTAACATTTTATGGAACCCTTCAATGTTTCAATATCTTCTGTACTGTTGTTTTATTCCTGTATTTTCTCAGCTCCTGACTCATATTTTTGCCATCTGTCCCTGCCTTCGATTAACATAATTTTATCGAAACATCCACCGTTATCAATCCAGTCGCAACTTTAAAATTCTTCGTATTGTACCCTTATATTTCCGAATGAATAGTAGTAATACGAACGGGTACAACGATGACCATTGACCTCTTCGTATTATACACGGCATTCATATCATTTGTAACAAATTCTACCCTCTTAATTACTGATTTGATTTCTTATGCGCACTATACGATGGTTAGCATGCTCTTTTCTTAGGAAACATTTGTACTGTTACCTGCTGGATTAGTAAAACGCGGGCGAAATCTGATGTTATCAATTGAATACGTTACATATTTTTTCCGTCTTTTAGGCCGTTACAAAGAAATTGGGATGAGTTTTGACGTTTCACTACAACCTTTGTTGGACGAAATTGTTAGCTCCCCGCCCTTGGAGAAACATAGCTTGTCGGCTGGTCCCTTTTGAGCAAGTTGTTTTCCGAATCTGCAAGCCGTCACCTGATTACACACGAAACTTGCGGACTATACTTCTAGTCTTGGTCAGGGAATATAGGCTATTGATTTATTTGGTACTTTATGTTAAATATTTGAGTTTGCCCTTGTGTTTAATTGAATACAATGACAGGAAGACATGTGGACGTGTGGATCGTCTGTTCTTAATCTCGGTTCTAAATGAAGGAGTGTGGGCAGATTCAGACCTCGATCTCTTTAACCCAGGGAAGATCACTAGTAAGTATTGGTTAGGAGGATGGATGGTCCCCAGGGCCAGTGCATTGTATCTGTAATGATAGGTTCGAAGCAGTTCGGTTGCACAGGGATTAATAAATGTGTGTCTGCAATGTGAGCAACGAGGAACCCAAGATCTTTAATGATGCATTTTGAAACGTATGGAGCTGTTACAGGACTGAATGTAACAATTTATTGTTGAGGTGAGTATTACAGATTTCCGAGCGTACAGACTCAGCGATGAGGGAGATATCGGTGTCGAATCTAGGCTGGTGCCTTATATCCTGACTGATTTTTTTTTTGGTTCCTACATTTTCTGCAGGCAAGATTTTTGTTGGGAAGTTATATTTGTGTCTGTCATCCTGACTCAGATCCCTTAATGTGGTTAGTATTTCTGTTTCGTATTCAGGAGGTCCAGTGTTCAAATCTAGGATCAGACACTGACTAAAGGTTTTTGTGGTTTTCTTCAGTCCCTTGACGCAAGTGATGGGATGCCTTAAATTAGGCCACGACCATTTCCTTCAACATCCTCTGTGTTATATAAACACTGTATAATTTGAGCTGCTGACAGCGTCGTCGAATAAATTGTGAATAAACAAATAAATAAAAACTGGGACAATTTTAAAATAAATATAAAAGTAGTGGAAGATGTCAACATAAAAAATTGAGTGATTGTGAAGGTTTTACTGTTGACCTATTGCAGGATGAATACCATATTTATATTCCTGTTTTGTGTGATTGTTAGTAAGAATGGCAGGATCTTGCAGCCCTAATTTTTTTCATTGAAGTCTCATTAAATTGTGCAATACCAGAACAAACATAACTTTCAGCATAGAATTTTACTTCTACGAAACTGAAGAATAAAAGCAGCACTGTGTTGGCAGGCCTGTTAAAACGTGTTACCTGTGTGAAGAGTTTGTTGTAGCCCTGCTGGCTGTATTGGTGGCTGGTGTAGCCAATCATGTTACGACATGCTCCCGGCTCTCGCTTCTGCACCATGTATTCGGCCGTTTTTAAACTCTCTTTAACACTAACTCCTAGCAAAAGGAAGAATATTAATAGCGAATGCAGAAGTGGATTGTGCAGAAGTTGCTCACAGTACGGTCTGTTGATACTGATGTCATCGTGGTAACGTCTGAACAATACTGATGCCAGTTTCACAATAGTCTGTATTAGAGCAGTCCAAGGAATCTCAGTTAACATTGAGATTGCAGTACATCATCATTTGACTTCGGTATAACGTTCCTCTGTTACAACAATTAAAATAAGTTAACAAATCAGAGAGTTACAACAACGAAACACACTCACTTGACGCACGCTCTATTTTCAGTAATTCAAGTATAATCTCACTGACGTAACGCAGTTCAGTGTGCACTGGTATATGAAGCTCACAGAGCCGTTCTTGATGACGGATTCGCACGCCGACCTTGTTTCAGGCACCTGACATCGACACACTGACCCAGCTGGAAGCCACTGACATAACCTGCACGATAACACACGCAAAGTAACTTCTGTCGGCTTAGACGTTTATACCCCTTCTATTTTGTGTGCTTCGAACGCCCGGTGTGTTCTGAAGGTGTGTGTAATGCGTGTTGTATATCGTCGTTTTCCGACAGGAGTTGTTTCTCTACTCATTGTACCAGTTTGTACGTACTGCTGCTACGATTATCTGCGCATGCGTTAGTATCGATTGAAAACTTAACAGGCAAACCTCGTCCATTTTACTTGTCCTGGTGGGGGTGGTTGCATGCTTGTGTTCTGTTTGTTTGAGGAAATAAAGTTAAGTAAATGAAGAAGAGGCTTCATACAAAAGGATGCAGACTTCGAAAATGTAATGGTAGTAGTATTTTGTTCTGTACTTCGATTGTACGTATATTACAGGAACTAGCTGTAGCCGTGTTGATTATTAAACGAGAATTGTACTGGCCACATGGTAGATGCGACAGAAAAAGGAAATGAAGATTTTAACAGTAATATCTCTGGTTTCCGTTGTAAAGGTAGCTTATTCGAATTCGTGTTATTAGCTGTCACGGCTAGTGATCCCCTCCCATATATTGTTCTAGACTCACGTAGTACGTATAACAGCTGTGCATAAATGTGTAGTAATTTGACTCTTATAATGGACAAAGGTTATGTAACTAAAGCTTTAAATTTCGGTCACTGCCTCCAAAAATATGCTGGAATTTCATTACGAATATCAGGCGTTTAACGGTATTTAGAAAAGCAATTGCTGTAAGATTTTCACGGTCGATTAGCAACGTCAGGGATGAGTCAAATTCCAAACTTTCCGAAGACTAGATCTCTCCCTATCATCGGGGTCATATAACACGCCAATACCCAGGGTGAAACTGCTAAAACTGATCAGAAAATTTGTTCATTCCTCAAACTTACTCTGGTGATGGAGACAATCTTCTAAACTTTGGAATATGACGCGGGTTAGCGCCCAAGTAAATTATGCAACTTTCACAAGCCGTGAAATTTTCAAGTCCTACAAAAGCAATTGCTATTTATTTGGATACGCACTTAAACTGTAAAAATACTACGGACGAGCTGCAGAGTTATGGAACTTCTAAAGATGGTTATAACTCTTCTTAACCCTCTGTTCATTAGTGGTAGTTGGACGAAATAAACGTATGTACCGGTAATAGTAACACTTATATCATTTTAAAACTAAGATTATTGTTAAATATTATTTTCCGAATAAAAGAATGGATAAATCAAGTGAGATGAGATGGGCGGCTTATGTAGCACGAGACGAGAAGTGTTTATGAAAGTTTTGTTGGAAAGCCTGAAGGGAAGAGGCCACTCGGAAGACATAGGCGTCGAAATTAAATGTGATCTTAATGAAATAAGTCAGGAGAGTGTGGACTGGATTAAAACTGGCTCAGAAGTAGGACCCGTGGCTGTCACGTCTGAGTAATATTATCAAACGTGAGGAAGTGGATTATGCAGAAGTACATTTTAAGATTCGTGTGTAATTAGACAGCCCTTTACTTTATGCAGTTACGCACGCTTTATCTCTTAAACAGAACTCTGACTGTACTCTAGAAACAGATGATGTTGTCTACACCACTGGCAATGGTAAATTTAAAGTTGTCTCTCAGCGTTGTGTGGAGGCGTATGTGGGAGTAAAAGCACAGTTGCACACTTTTGACATCGGTTCTAGATGGAGGTCAGTTTCAGACATTATTCATAGTCGCAGAAAATCTCTTTGATAGCTATTTTACCATCTTGTTTTGTCATACGGGACTCTAGGTCCCCCAGATATAATTTCTCTACAACTTCGTACCCCAAAAGTTGCTGATGTATAATTCAAGTTATATATAGTATATAATCTACATTTAAAATAAATTAAATAAATTACATTACTGATTATTCAGTGTTTATCATGAAATAATATATATATTTCTTAAATTTCACGTACCCCCTAAGATATCTTCGCGTACCCCCGGGGGTACGCGTACCCCAGGTTGAATACCACTGCTCTAGGACACCGAAATGATGTAGGAGCAAAATGTTTGTCATTGGTGCCCTGAAATTTATTTGGGTTCGGTTACTGCCTATAATGACTGAGAGATTTGTGTCTGAGGGCGATTTTTGGGGCAGTACCTTGAAAATAACACGAAATCGTGGTCTAAATCAACGTCATTGAATAACCTAAGGATCAAAGATGTTTATAAAAGTGTGGGGTGCAATTGGGTCACGAAGTTGGCTGTTGATGAATACTAGATCGTATACGTCAGCGCATCATGAATGCAGAAAATGATCTTGAAGATGGATCGCTCTATACATTAAGTTTTGTTTGGTCTTCTACATAAGAAAGAATAATTGTTTTCTGAAAGCTGCCTACATTTCAGAATGTATATAAAATATGTAGATTTCTCTGAAAATCAGTGATGTCAGTATGGAAATAGTTCCAGTCCTTATTGATAGAGGTAGAGACAGTCTAGGAAATTTTTGACATGGCTGATTTTCCGAGATGATTGCATTAATTGCAGTCGCCGTAAAGCTTAAAATCTTATATTGTATAAATATATTTCTATATACAGGTTTTGTCTTAGTAAACAGAATTAATGTTATTTCTTTCTGGTTACCGGACATCTATTCTGTACGTTAGAATACTGTACAGGAACTCCAGAAGCAACACAGTTAATATGAAGACCTGAATGTTAGTAAAGTTATTATACAAGAAAAATGACCAGCTTACAATTCGTGAACAATTGTAATATTTAAGAGTAAACATTTAAGCACTTGTGTGAATATGTTTTCTTTTTCGAATTCAGTTGAAATAATGTTGCTTCTTGAAGTTTTATGACGGTGGTTGTGTCTTCGCACTGCAAAAACAGTTCATCACGCCACACTGTCCATTGACTGTGACGTATTTAACACAGACGATGATTTTGAAGTTGACTTCATTCCGCCTTCAGGTGAAGGTTGTCATACTCCGAAACGATGGTAATTAGCTAAAAGAC